>JBAMAV010000239.1:600000-931895 GCA_037043315.1 Amiota communis
TAAATCTAGTGGGTAATAAATATCCTTTGAGTCTTCTCGTATCGCTTCTGTTATCTAATTGATACAATACCTAATCATTGCTTCGTTCACTTGGTTGGTTCGTATGGGAAAATATCGGTGCAAAACTGATTTTTGGGTATATGTATTATTGGGTCCATTGACTATTTTTCGTATGATTAACATGGATTGAAGCCTTTGCAGGAATTCAATAGTGGGTTCTGCTATTGTGCACTAAAACTGGTGTCCTTATGGTTTCAGAGATTTTCTTGCTAAGTAAGAGTATTTTGTATTCAAAGTGATGTTTGAAATGAGAATCAGTCAGTGGCCTTGTAATGCTATTGTCATCAGGTACAATTTTGTATGCATCTTGTACATACAGGTAGATGGATTTATTTTCTACCTACTACTTGCTTACTTTCTTACCTGCTACTACACATCTTAGTTTAGTCTTTAGTTTAAATATTTAAATTTTTCTTTTCTTATTTTTGCATTATAGTTTGCAGTCACTTATCAGTCACCAGTTGTCAGACTTCGCCTTCAGTTCACGTGCTTATCTTAACGGGAATTCAATTTATCTGTAATTTGAATTAAAGAAAGAAAAGAAACCCAAAACAATTCACAGGAAAATGATGAGTTTGTTGGGTCGGCCAGATGTCGAAGCTGGCGAAGTCTTCGTCAACTTCAATCAAAATATAACGTGAGTACAATATTTGTGGTTTATGATTTTTATATAAACAAACAATTGATTCATATAATGTTTTTTTGTAGCTCCCTTGCCGTTGCCACAAATAATAGCTATAGTTTATATAGTTTGGGTTCCGTGGATTCTACATTGGATAAGATTTATCATACTGCCAGCGATGAAATCATTCTGATGGAACGTTTGTTTGAGAGTTCATTGGTGGCCATTGTTACAACCCGTAATCCGCGTAAACTGAAAGTGTGCCATTTCAAGAAACAAAGTGAAATCTGCAATTATTCTTATGCGAACTCAGTTATGGGGGTTAAATTGAATCGTGATCGTTTGGTTGTATGCTTGGAAGAATCCCTATACATACACAATATAATTGATATGAAAGTTGTGCATACCATACGTGATACACCAACCAATTCGTTGGGTTTGATTGCACTCTCCTCCAATTCAGAGCATTGCTATTTAGCCTATCCGGGTAGTTGTGTATCGGGTGAAGTGCAAATTTTCGATGCAATCAATTTACATGCCAAGACCATGATACCTGCACATGATACACCATTGGCTGCCTTGGCTTTCAGTCAATCGGGTACAGAGATTGCAACTGCTAGTGAACGTGGTACAGTTATACGTGTATTCTCATCTCAGGATGGCAGTCGTTTATTTGAATTGCGTCGTGGTCTTAAACGTTGCGTTTCAATTGTTTCATTATCATTTAGTACTTGCTCAGAGTACTTGGTCTCAAGTTCAAACACTGAAACTGTCCATATATTCCGTTTGGATCGTAGTTCTGAGAATGCTGATCAGGCTAAACATTCTGGTGATGATTGGATGGGGTAAGTTTATTGGTTGGTGGTCGTAGAAGGGACACCCACAGGTGGGTTGGGTTTGTTGTTGTTGGATTATGGTTATGGTTTGATTTGAATTGGTTTTGATGGATGTAGAAATGATATATGTGCTTTCTGTTCATTAAAAATCCTTCATCATATTCATTATCATTTTTCATCATTTTTGTATGATATATGTATGTGTTTCTTTTAATTTTTTATGATTTTGATTTCTTTTTGTTTTGTTTCTATTGTTTTGTATGCACTCACCATATATATGAATCTATATTTTTCTTTTTCTTCCATTTTTCTATATATCCGCCGCTTTCCTCATGACAATAAAAAAAAAAAAAAAAATACTATAACAACTAAAAAACAAAAATACTACAAAAAAAAAAAAAAAAAAAAAAAATTATGTATCAATCAACACATGAACATGAACAACTACTACAACAACACAAAAATCATAGTCTCTCTCATGCAAAATACTCGTTTTTTAGATTCCTGAGCAAGACAGTCACCAGTTATTTGCCCACACAGGTGACCGATGTCTTTAGCCAGGGTCGAGCCTTTGCTTCGGTTACATTACCAGAGCCAGGCGTGCGCCGCATGTGCGCCATAACAACTATACAAAAGCAACTCAGGTGAGGATCACTCGAAATTAATACTAATCACTCACCACTTCACTTCACCTCACTGCATTTATCAATTTTGTATTAATTTTATTTCTATATATTATTCCATTTCTCAGACTCCTAGTTGCCGCTCAAGATGGCTATTTATATATTTATTCCATTCCCTCAGTTGAGGGCGCTGAATGTCAACTGATCAAAAAGCATGACTTGCGTTTAGATGACAGCTTTGCCATGGATGTCAAAGGTGCTTACTGTTATGATTGTTAGTACTAGTACATTTCCCACAACTCTCCAAAAATTTCTTTTCACAATTTTTCTTTTCCAAAAACAAAATACATAATTTCCAAAAAACAAAAAATTAAAAAAAAAAAAAAATTAAAAAATAAATAAAATTTACAAATACTTTTGTATAAACAAAAAACAAACAAAAAAAACCGAATATTTGTAGTTGATTCATCACAACAACAACAACACCAACAACCTGTAAGAGAAGTCACTGGTACCAGTACCAACATCAACACCAACAAGGATGAAGACAAATCTGGTCCTTCAACTGGTGGCGGTGGTGGTGGCAGTGGACCAAGTTATGCTTCAACTGTTAAAGGTGATGAACAACAATCTGCAACTCCTGCTGTCTCTACTTAAGATGAAAGATTATGTATCTGTCTATCAATCAATCAACAACAAATACAGCATAATGCAGATGAACAAGAAGACAAAGGTAATGACGTCGATGATGATGATGATGATGATGTTCATGATGAAGGGCATACCTAAATACATACAAACAGACACACACACTCCTCAAAGTACTATGGTGGACGATGATGCAAAAGTGATTGAAATGGTGGCTCACATTTGGTGTGAACCCCCAAAAATTTAAACATAACATAAAATTAAATAAAAATAATATAAATTAATTCATAAAATACATAAAACAAAAAAATATCAAAAGAAAACAGAAACAGAAACAAAAACAAACATACAATTTTAGGTCTTAGACATAATTTAATCTTTTACTATGTTAAAATCATGATGATGATGATGATGCATGTGGATGACGATATGAATATGGATGTGGATGATGATGATATGAGAATGAGATCCCAAAAACGCAAATTGCTTATTCTTACATCGTTTTCCTATTTTTGTGTTTCTTTAAAGATAAAAAGAATTTTTTTAAGTAATTATTTTCTCTTCATTTTTCATGTAAATTATTTTTACTCAACTGATTAGAGAAGTTTTGAAGATGAATGATAATTAGATTCATCATGGTATGATAATAAATGTTAATAATGATCTTTGTCTTTTGTATTTTAAGTAGAATGGAATATGTTTGCTTAATTAAATGTTTAATTTTTTTTATTAAATAAATTTTAATTATATTCCTGATTTATTAATATACAAAAAAATAAAAAATTATTTTAATTTTTATATATTATTTTTATTTTTTTTTTTTCGAATTTTTGACAAAAGTTTGTTCATAAATTTTGTTAAATATTTTTTTTTAAATTAAAATGACACTGACCCACCCACCCACACATACACACACACACACACACACACATTTACATTAACAACTAAGTATGTGATTAGTTTAATTATATTATTATAAATTATAACATTAATTTTTCAAATAAAACAGAATTAAAAATGTTAAGAGTTTTACAAGAAAATGGAACAACTTTTTTTGGTGGATCCATCCACTCTATCTTTTTTCTTTGTTAAATGTGTTGTGTTTATCTAAACAACAGTGAAACATCAATCAACAACAACAACATAAAGAAGAATTAACATATACCATATATTTTTTGTACAAAATTAAATATTTTAGGAAATTAAAATTTATATTTAATAAGTTCAGAAAAAGGAAATAAATAAAATTAAAAAATTTATTTATCTAATAAAAATATGCATGTACTATGTAATGTGTATGTATGTATTTTGAATAAATGGTAAATAATTATGTATTAAATATAGAAAAAGATTTTTATTCAATATCATATCAGATTATACACTGCCGCTCACTTGACTACCCCATGCCTGAATTTTTTTTTCCATAATTCATTTCTCTGAAACCAATAATTTTTGAGTCCTACTTTTTTTTTTAAATTACAATTAATTTAATTCTCCAAACTAAAAAAAAAAAAAGCCAGAAAGAAGGCTATCATTGGCTATGCCAAAGATGTAATACTCTTCACGCTCCTCCGGGTTGCATCCAACCTTCCTTTCTTAGCATCACATCAGTTTGAGTGGCAATTTTATTGTACATTTATTCTTTATAAGTTTGCCATTTAATTTGGGTTTGTATGGGAGGTACCCCTCCTGGTAACCCTAGGATCATGAAATTAACATGGTTGATGAATATGGATCAGTAACTTATAGTATCCTAATTTCAGTTCAATACGTTAAAAAAAAAAAAAAAAACTTTTTCTTACAAGAACATTAATTTCAAGGGGGGTTCGTATGGGAGGTACCCCTCCTGGTAACCCTTGAATCATGAAATTTACATGATTTGATGAATATGGAACAGAAACTTATAGTATCCTAATTTCAGTTCGATACGTTAAAAAACAAAAAAACTTTTTCTTACAAGAACATTAATTTCAAGGGGGGTTTGTATGGGAGGTACCTCCCTAGTGGTCCGATTCGGCTGATTCCGACAAATGTGCAGCGTATGGTAAAAAAAATAAGCCTATGTGCAAAGTTTCAGCTCTCTAGCTCAAAAACTGAGGGACTAGTTTGCATACATACAGACGGACAGACGGACATGGCTTAATCAACTCGTCTCATGGAGCTGATCATAAATATATACATATATACTTTATGTGGTCTGCGATGTCTCCTTCTGTGTGTTTCAAACTTCATGACAAACTTATAGTACTATTCACTCCCGTAAAGAGTATAATTATAAGCGTAAATAATTTTAAAAAAACTATAACTTTAAAAAGAACTATTTCATTTTCGGCTCACTTAAATAGAATCCCATTTCAAACTACGTGTCATGTTGTCATGTTTTCGGACTCATATACATGGCGTACAAGCCATCCCCAAGGTTAGGTTAGGCTAGGTTATGCAGGCTGCTCGCAATTACTCGCGAGTTCACCCAGAAGCCTTAAAGGCCCATTGTGGTGCCTGATAAAAAAGGGGGTAAGGGAAAGAGGGATCTAGCTATCTCCCTCTATCTCTAAAACCAACCTGAGGAGTCCACGAACAGAGACAGGTTCCCCAAAGTTCAGCCCGAATCTTTTTCTTGTTAAAGTGAAGGAGCTCGGAGGTTCTCATTGGTTGATAACAAGGCGACAGTGCAGGCAGACTCATTTGCCCACTTCCTGCCTGCTAGATCTCTCGTTTTCACTTCCAAGCATGAGAGTATATCCTGTAGGGGTCTGTAAACATCAGCGACTACTTGAGACATGGGCAGTGCCGAGCCTTTCCTAGCACACTCGTCCGCCAACTCCTTTCCTTCGATACCAGAGTAACCCTGTACCCAGATGAGTGTGATAGAGTGTTGTCGAGTATGAATAAGAGTTTCTACCGTACTACGTATGAGTTTGCTCTTGAAGTTGTTGGCCGACAGAGCTTTGACAGCGGCATGGCTATCAACATAAATCGATAAATGCCTCGGTGTCTCCCCCAAGGCATTAATTTATTTTGCCGCCTGCAAGACCGCATAGATTTCTGCCTGGAACACACTACACCAGTCAGACAATACGATAGCTGAGCTGTTAGCCCTTCCGAGAAGATGCCCGCACCTGTACCGTCTACCGTTTTGGATCCATCAGTATAGATCGAAAGCTCGTCCCGTCTAATGAAGTTACCCTATTTCCAATCATCTCTACCCGGGGATCTTGTCATAAAATTGTCATTCCATTTTAGTGCTGGCACACCGTAGTCACATACTCCACCATCAGCTTGAATTTGCCATCCCCAAACATTTCCAATAATGCTTAGGTCAGGCGAGTACGGTTAGATGTACAAGAGTACTCAGTTGGAGACAGTGTACGAAATAATACTAATTTCCTACCTACTAGAGTTTATTTTAGTTAACAAATTTATATTTCTTTTTTCTTAATAAACAAATTACAAAAAAAAAAAAATTAGTACGGTGGCTAGTTCAGCAACTCTACATTCTGATGACTCTAGCAGTGTAGATTGGAGCGTTATCATGCTGGAATATCCTATCCAAGTTTCCAAATAGTTAATTTTTTACCAAAAAAGCAGACTCCAGTACTGCTTTGTATGACAAAGGTATGAAGGTACCATAGTAAGAAATCGCTCCCCATACTATGACACCTTCCTCCCGGCTATGCACACGATTTAGTAGGTGTTCATCCTTCCTTACATTGTGAAAATAGTAATTAAATAGCCCTCTAATTTAAATTTTTGTCATCGGAAAATATTACTCGGTTCCACTCTTTATTGAGCGTCATGTTTTCTCGGCAAAAATGGTAGCGTTGTTCCTTACGCAGTACATTAAGAGTTGGTTTTTTTTTTAATATTGTACGTTTTAGATGTGCAACATTGGTAATAACCCGTTTTACACTAGATACACTTGCACATACACCCGTTTTATCTTTAATTTTGGCAGCAGAGTTGTGTGAATTTGACGATTTTCGGAGAATGTCTCTCTTTTTAGCAGCTGTAAGTACACAAATCGTTCTCCCTTTCTTATTAGTTCCATATTTTATTGGATATATTTTATTTATTAAAAATGTCGATGTGATTTTTCGGCTTATATTGGTTTTTTCCGCTATCTGGTGAATTGACAGACCACATTCCTCCTATGACGAAAATGCTCACATTTACTTTCCATGGTTAACCAGCTGTCACTTTTAAAAATGTTATCGAATATCGATCAATTGTAGTTTAGACTCAAATCTTTCAAATGATACTTACATATATGTTTAATAAGTTCGACCATCATTCATTTAATAGCCATTTCGAATTGAGTAAAAAGTTGGGTTCTGAGAAAACAAGCAGAACTCTGTGTTCTGACGACAATAACAACAGGGATAACGAAAGAAATTTGTTGTTGTTGTAGCATTCAGAACACAGAATCCTGGTTGTGTTCCCGATGAACCCAAGTTGAACCCAGTTTTAAGGCTTGTCACTCTAAAATAGCGCTGCTTACTTACTGCTTTTTTTTTGTCATGGGATCACGAAACAGCTGATACAAAACATTTTTAAGTAAAATAAAAATTGTTAATTTTTTTTATCAGGAATGAAAAAGGGAAGAACTTTTTTCCTGTATTATTCACAAAATTTCAGTTTTCATTTTGCCAAAGTAAGCGCAAAGTTGCAAGTGTGTGTATAACCAAAACAAAGAACAGCTGTTCAGAACACAACAGAAAACTGAGGACGCAAAACCAGAACTCTCTACTTTTTACTCACTGTAGAAAGGCTATAAAATTAAGACCTTAAGTCATCTATAGAAAAAAACCGACATGACTTTTGCACACATGACACCAATATTATTAATTTCTTCTGGCCAAAGGTCACAGCAGCCATGGCCACATCCCCTCTTGTAGCTTTAAGTTAACTTTAAGCATACGAGATGTAATAAATAAATAAAATAAAATATTAATTTCTTCATAAGTATTTTCTTTCCTATTCTAATTTGAAAAGTAACCAGCCGCCATCAGTTGAATGATTTAACGCTACTTTTGTTACTTCGTAACACTAAAAATATACGCTCTCTCTCTCTCTCTGTCAATGGTTGCAATGCATCATTTTATAACACTAGTAGTCATTCCTCTCACCTTCCACGATTCATCGACAGATACAACAAATGTCGAAACGCTAGAAAATACCATTGTTGTTTTAAATAAGAAGAAATTCGAAAGAAACAAATTAAAATAAATAATTATAAATGAAGTTTATTGCTTAAAAGAGAGTTATACAATCTTCCATCAATAATTCAACATGATGAAAGAGAATAAAATTCTCCAATTAATTTATGTGGCATGGAGAGAACGTTGGTCGGACTCACAATGGGGCATCAACATAAAAAAGGTAAGTTGATAACATGCATCCAATTTCATTAATAATAATTCAAGATTTTTTTCTTTTAAAATGTGCTAAAATGTAATTGGTTTTTCAAAACAAATTTATTGAGAATTTTTTTTTTTCAAAATCATCCAGTAATTAATGTGAAGTGATGATGTTGTTATGTTGTTGGGGCATATGCCGAACGCTCATATACCGGATCCTCAGTCTTGGACAGGGCTATGACTAGTTGCCTTTGTTTGGTTGACAAAATGCGTGGTATGCGTACAACTAAAGTGATTATATGATTACCAATACCTTCACGCGTTCGGACACCTTTACTCTTGAGTTCTATTGTGGTGTGGGATTGTGTGCCGGGTGGCACTTTTATGTCAATTTCTTCATATAAGCCTCGTACCTTAAAAGTGCCACCTAGAACAGCTTCGGATATATTTAGGAATTTCTCGGTGTAAATATCTTTGCCTTTGCGTTGGAAATAATCGCTGTTGTGGACCAACAAATGATAATTGACCCGTTGTTTTGTGTTGGGATTTTCAATGGTGACTACATCACCAGAAACTGATCCTGATGGTATATTCACCAAAACTTGAACAACGCCCAACAAATAGCCACGGTTCTGACATGTCTCACAATCGCTGCGATTTATATAACGTTTGCCTTTACACGTAGGACAAGTATTTGTGTCCGTAAAAGTGGGAGTCTTCTTGACAATTTGCCCAGTGCCATTGCAACGACGACACAATTCATTGCCAATATTTCGTTTAACTCGTAATTGAGATTTGCCATTGCATGTATCACATTTCATAAGATAATTCAAATCAACACGTTTCTTGCAACCACAAGTTGCCTCCACAAATGAAAGTTCTAACTCTGGATCACTAGTAGTTAGTTTCATGAGATCTATAGTAAGACAAATGTTCTAAAATCTTATTATAAAATGAAATACCCTAACTAGCTGCTTACCTTCCTGTTTGTTTGCCTGATCCAATTTTCGCTGTGTTGTAACAGTTTCAGCAATTTTGGTGTCCAATTTCTGTTGCAATATATTCGGTCGTGTCGCCTGTTCTAGAAAAGCCTGTTCGTCTTTCACTTGACCCAACTGATCGTATTCCAACCGTTTTGTTTCATCCGACAGTATGGTATAGGCATTCGATAGTTCCTGAAAGTGTTTCAGTTTTTGTTCCGATTGCGTTGTGTCCGGATGAAAGCGTTTCGCCAGAGCATAGAATGCCTGTTTGATTTGTTGGATTGTTGCATTCCGGGACACTCCTAGTATACGATAATAGAAATCCTTAGGTTGACTTTTAGCCTTACGATCAACAACCAATTGCGTATTGCTTTTATAATTGTCAACCATACGTTTTGTTTCCATCTTTCGATCAGGATAGTAAATGGGTTTTTTCTCCCGAAACTGGTAGAGTGCAAATTGTCGACATAACTGAACATTGAAAGTTGGAGCTGGTATCATCATAGTAGTAGTAGTAGATATAAAAAGATTGCGGTGTTGTGGATATTTTCTATTAAAATTTAAGTGCCAAAAATTCCGAAATAATTGTTTATGTATACGAAAAATATTGGAACGTAACATTATAAATTCGCGATTTCGAAAAATATACAAATTTTATAGATAATAGTATAATAATAGTCTTTCGTTTAGGTACTTTGAGTATGTTCAAAGTTACGATGACTTTTTGCTAACAGAAGTATTGTGTTTCTAAGATTAATGTGTTTTTTTTTTTTCAATAATAACATTTATTTAAAAAAAAAAAATATTTCTGACAATTTTTTCAATTCAATTCAATTCAATACAATTTCAAATTAGGTTTTACCTCGTGGTGTCAGTGGTGATGTTTATAACTTGGCCGATTGTTTACTTCAACAGGCACTCATCGGATCAACAGCAAATCCGGTAAATTATAAAAATTTGATTATCTGTTCTTTAACTAACTGCAATTTAATCTTTCTCTAGCTTGTACTTAACTATTTAAGGCATTCCTTATGCTCTCAACTGGTATCACATGCTGCCACATTGCGTCGCATAGCACAATATGATAACGTAGAACGTTATTATTGTGTTACAGCATTATTGGAATTCCTGGAGTCAATTATTTGTGGTATCACATGTCGGTAAGTATTAGTTCTATTGGATTATAATGTATACTAATATTAGGTTTTGGTTGTTTGTTAACATGACATGTCGATTTTCCGCTTAAGGGAATTTCAAGCTTTGTTGTGGAACAAGCAAATGATGTAGGTTATGACATAAGCTTCAAAATAGCATTGGTGTCATTGGTATTGTTTCGACCTTTCTTCACAAGTGGCAGTCGTTCAAGCAATGGACTTCACTAACCTATAAATTCAACTGATTTCGGTTAAATCATCGAACATATCTACAAAGAAAGAGCTGAACCAGCTAAAACCATGAACCTTAAGCATTGGAAAACAGCTGTATATACTTAAAAGTTGGATAATTAGATTCCACCAAATCGACCTCATTTCCATCTGCGAATTATTGCTAAAACTTAGTGAAAACCATAAGTTTTTGATGCATATGGTGTTTGGCTATAAAATATCAGTTACCAAAGAGATAGTTGTTTCCAAACAATGGTGGACGGTGACATAGCCCAGGAAGGTTTTGTTGTGTGTTTGGTCGGATCGAGAGGCAATCAACTACTTAATTCTGAGTGGTTTATCGAACAATTAAAATGTATCAAGGATGCCATTGATCATAATTTGTCAATTAGAAGAGAGTTCTGTTCTATCAATATAATGCCACAAAATATATATCTGATGAGACTACAGAAGATTTTGGAACTTTGTCGGGATGTGTTAAATAACCAACCGCCTCATAGTCTTGACTCTATGGATCATTTTAAATTCAAAACAAGAAAAGACGGTGAAAGTCATTTGTGTCAGTGTTCTGTCAATAGATGGAAGGAAAGTTCAGAGAGTCGAGAAGAATGCAGAGCATTAGAGAATCAATCTGTGTCTCTCTCGAAGCAAACATGACGATCGGCAATACGCATGAGATCGAAGCATGCGAACCAGTGGTCAGGCACAAGCTGAACGAAGCACAACAACAACACTATCTAAGAAACTGATAACAAAGAATAATTTGCATACACTGAAGAAAGCAGAATTAAAACAACAACGTTATGCATGACTGGTGACTTGTGATGGTACTGAAGCAATCAGCGTTAAATCATGAGACTGCTTCTGGTTCGCTCACTAGAAAATTGCTTCTTTCACATTCGCTATTTATGAAGCAATCATAGTGAGAGCGAGAGTAATATTTTTGTTTGCGAGCGCAATCACGTTTCGTTTTGCAAATGTTTCAATACATTTGAGAGACCTTTCGAAACCGAATGCTTCACTGCACATCTCTGTTACCAATACATGGCTGTAAGGAAAAAGGAAGCTTATAAATTTAGAAATACACTTTATCAGGAAGAAAAGAACTCACGAGTAGTATACTAAACAGACATCTAATAAATTCTGTAAGAAGGATATAGAAAGACACCTGTTGAAGGACCACAAACTTTATATAATCTCTAGGAATATGTATTGGTATTTGACATAGATCATTAGGAAGTTGTTTACTCAATAGTCTCTTAACTCTACTTATTTAAAACAAATAATATTTTTTTTTTTTTTTTTATTTAACAGCAATAAATCCGAGGAAGCTCTACTACCTAATGCTGTTGTTCATCTCATACATTGGTTGGTTAAAGTCTTTGCTTCAACTGTAAAATATTACGAGCTACATGGTGATTTTACTGGTGAACAAACTCGTTTGCTTGATCAGACTTGTTTGGTTATCGATCAAATCAGTCGAAATCAATTTCTAATGGGTATTTATTATATTGGACGACATGAAGATCCTGAAGTTTATGGACAAATTCGTGAAAGATATTCTGGCATTAAGAATTCGTTGGCAAATTCGAATCTGACGCTTACGATGCCAATAACAGAGCAGCATTTAAAGCAATTTGCATATATGGATGGCATCCATTTGGAATTGGTGCCATTGAATAGGCAACATGTTGAACAAATTTCATATTGTGTTCAGCCATTGCTGGCTGTTGAAGTATTGATGAATCCCTGCAAGGATACTTCGTATTATGTTTCTGAATTGCAAATGCTGCAACGTCTGAAATCCTATTCGAATCCGCGTCTATTCTATGAGATTATACGTGCCGGTTTTATCTCATTAAGTAGTGTGGTGGAAACTAGTCATGATACCATGTGGGGTGCTTTTACCTTCTTCAAAATACCACAAATAATCAAACAATTGCATGCACTAAAAAGTGTGCCGGGCGAACAAATGCCTACAGATTATATACCAGATGTTGTAGAAGCCTTAGAAATACTACTTGAAGATAATTTACTTTTGGATTTTATGGATGCGAAATGCTCTTGCAATATTATTGAATTCTTACTGAATGATTGGACCAAACAGTATATGGTAAATGAAATGCATGTGAAACATTTTGCAGCACAACGGTAAGTAAATGATGAGTTGGACGATTATCTTTTATTCAGTCATTAATTCATACTTCATTTCATTTGCAGTGAAAGTTCTTCTATGCTTCTACAGAAACGGGAAGGTGGCAATCAAGCACCATCAATGATTAATTTTATTATACGTGCTGAGGTGCCTCTATCTGGCATATTAAAGACTCTTAGTGCAGACTATAATAAAGTACAGGAGGCACTCCTGGGTGTGTTATGTCAAGTGCTTGTTGGCAATAGTTTCGATTTGATACTATCGGTGGCAACAGTAGAGGGTCGCCTTCAAACATTCGTTACCCGCCTTATACAATGCAATGAGAATTCCAAACAAGTGCCTGGTGAAGTTGGCAAACCTTCGGTTATACGTTCAACTCTATTCGATGTCTCATTCCTGATGCTTACCTTTATTGTTCAGACTTATGGAGCAGATGTAAGACATGGCAAAATTTCTTTAAATTTTACATATTAATGACTATTTTCCAGGTGGTCCTTACCGAACATGGTGATTCGTTCTTCGAGAAATGGGTACGCGAATGTCTCGTTGAGCGTTTGCGGCCCAAGAATCCTAAACAAATACTTGCCTTATGTGATGACAATATTGTCGATGAACTGCTGCTTAGTCTTAGTAAACCAGAAACTCAAATTAAGAGTAGCAATTTGACATGGCAAGACATTTGTATGAATCTGCCTGGTGTTCTACATCATGTGCTGGTAGCGTGGGAAAAGGAAACACTTTCATCGGCTGATGTTAAGAATATTTTGGATAATATAAAGAGAAGGTTATTCTCCTTCTCTGTGTGTTCAACATCATTTCTGTGTGCCTATTTGTATGCTCTGCGTGAGGTTTGTAGTTTGAATTAATGATTTTAAAATAGAAATGATATATAACGATATTTTCCTTACAGACTGAACTTTTAAAGCCATTGAATATGATACAACAATTTCTGGCACCACCAACAAGTGAGGAAATGTCTACACAGGAAAATGTTAAAGAACGTTTGGGTCTATCTTTTCAAATCATACGCAAAATGCAGCATGATGTCCATCCATCCAGTAATCCCAAATCACGTAGTGTACATGGATTGATCTCACAGACACCGCTTGTCGAGCAATTTCGTGATGTTTGGCGTACTGTAACTAGGAGTGGTTGGTTGCCAGTACGTGCAGCACAAACCCTAGAAACTCTATTAGAGGCTGGTGGTGCCATATGGTTATCAACGCAATTGGTGGAGCAGATTTTACATTGTAAATACACACGTGATATGGCTAAAACAATGGATATTGTTTTTGCAATTCTACATTTTAATATTGAACTTACTATGGAGGCGCTATTACTGTATGTCATACTGCCAATGATACAGAAACGGCAAGGGTATGTGTGTATTCATGTGATTATCAATAGATTGTGACCTTTCTCTTTATCTTTTTTAATCATTAGCGATGACATCAATGAGCCACAATCACTTGTTCTGGCGCGTCTTTGTGTCTACTGTGTTATCTCATGCCTGGAAAATCAAATTGTTAGTGCTGGTGGTGGATCTGGAACTGTTCATATTGCTACAGGACAAATGAAACGTTCACGTTCCCATGACGAAGAGGACATTAGTAATAATGCAAAAATACGTAAAATTGGTACTGGCGTTGGTGATGGTTCGGATAATTCTTGTTCGAATGAATTCATCAATGAGGCATCGACAAATAATTTCTTAAATAATCCTAGTGGCAATATTTTATCATCAGTTTCACTGGCAGATATGCGACTTACAGACAATATGCATAATATCATGCAACATATTTTCAAAGTATTCCAGAATTTCGTAACAAGTGATGAACTATCACCCAAAATATTATTTGTCTATCAATTTATTTCACTGCTAGTCGAATGTGGCGGAGAACGCGTACGTCCAGTGCTGCGTTTATTGCCACCGCTTCTCGTACAGAATCTCTTGAAAGTATTTCCCGTAGACAACATACGCAGTGGTTTAATCTGTCGATTATATGATCTAAGAGGAAACGAAGGACGTCAGACGGCCGTGGCCAATATGTGTTTGTTGAGGAATATACAACTTGGTCAGGACGGCATACAAATGTAAAGGTGGACACAAATTTACAGACTTAAGTTTATTATTGTTATATAGAAATTTAGTATTAATTAAAGAAGAAGAAGAGTTTAGATATTTTACAGCACAAAAACATGAAAATTGCTTTTATATTTTCTTTTTTTTTTTATTTGCATTAAATTAACTAAAATTATACGATTTTTATGATTTGATTTGATCAGATTTTCTTTTTTTCTCATCTCAATAATTTACAAATATTTTAATATTTTCCTCAAAATGGTTTTTTATAAATTTTTTCTCGTATATTTAATTTTTCTTTAAATTTTTATAAATTTATTTTTGCTTCTTCTCGAATAGTATGGAGTATTAAGAGTAGTAGATTCATGTTGATGTTGATTCATCAGCAGAATCTGCACATAAACAAAATAAAAAAATGTTGCGAATTTCATATGAAATTATAGTTATAACAAAACGAAATAGAGTAGAGTAGAGAGGAAGGAAGGAAGTAGGATAAATTATAAACTCGCCATTCAAAAGGAATTGTTTTATTCATTTCATTATTTCCTATTTTTTTTGTTTGCTTGTTGTCTTGCGCGCATTTTGTTTGTATTGCCATTTCTATTGATTCTGTGGATGTCAGGTGATACCGAAATTTTAAATTAACTGATTAATTTTGTGGATGTTTGGGGGGAAATTTAGTTAGTTTAATTGTTGTCTTTTTTGTTTTTTGTTGAAGTTATTGATTCAAATAAAAATTAATGTATAAACGACCACCGAAGCCCACAATCAAGGCCAACAGGCAGACGCCGTACCTAAGATTAAAGACTTTTGATTTTCTATATCACTTGAGGCAGCATTCAAAATAAGTTTCACCAACATAGTTGCCACGCATTGCTTTTGATACATTATGTTCGAATAAACGTCGATTCGTTTGCAATATATCAGCAGCTTCCTTATTGAGCGGATCTTCAGGATTAGGTTCCTGTATACAAAACAGCAACAGTTGTTAATTATGAAAATATTCATAGTATGTGCATGCGTATGTGTTGCTTACCAAAAACAAATATTGTAAACCATAGACAATCGAATTAATGGTAAGCACTGGATTCCAATCTTCTCTGAGTATATTCAAACAAACATTGCCTTCTAAATCAATGTTTGGATGATAGACTTGCGTTTCACATTTAACCTTAGGTGGCTCATGTGGATAATTTGGCCCGACACGAAAATTGAACACAAAACGACCACCTCTGTAGAAGCCCTCATCTGGGCAAATGATCAACTTGAAATTAAGTAGGTCATCTGGATCTGGAAATTCCGTGGCGCATGTTTTTGGCAGGTTCAATTCGTTGATGTCTGCAAATAGGTAAAAATTAGTATTGGAATTGAATTTAATATTTGTTGTGTACATAAGAACAAGTTTGTTTGTGTGGCACACATTTATATTCTGAAGATGATGGGCGTGAGTAATGTGGACACGACACGAAGTTAAGGTAAGTAGTATAATATAAGAATAAAAAGTGACAATGTCACGGTCACGAACGTCCAATGACGGACACACTTAATGCATGCATGCGCGTGTCAGTTCAATACAACAACAAATTGTATTGTATCTACTTGCCTCTGCCTCTATTCATAATCATCCCGTTCCAATGACACTATATACTTAAGTACGTACATAATGTAATTTTCTTTACCTTTTTGAATACGCAGCTGTGCGGCTGATGCCTTTTTTTGTTGTCCTGATCTGGCAGATTGCTCACCATCCTTCTTTTGTTGTTTCAGTGAGAAAAGTTTAATCATATTGTGGCTTGTTGTCTTGTCTTTTCTTCACCTTCTTTCTTCTCTCTTAACAAAATCAAAAGAAAATATTTGCTGTTTTTGGCGTCGCGTCGTTTTACTTTTTCCTTTTTTTTGTGTTCTTGATGTTGACGATGATGATGAACTTTTGGTTTCTTCTCTTCGCCGTTACACTAAAATTTAAATTTAATTTACTACACAATTAAATCTAGTAAGTCTGAGGCAAGTACAAGTGTAAAAAATATATTTACGAGAGAGTTTTGTTTTTTGACAATAAATAATCGTCAAAATTTTTGTCTTTTAGGTAGCTTATGAACTAAAAGCTTTTTTTTCAAAAGATTCTATTGAAATGAACTAAACGAATCAGTTCCAATGCCATTTAGTTCATATGATTCCATTGACTCACAGTAAAAAAACAAATAATTCATTGCAATAGATAAACAACAGTGTCACATAAAATTGTATCATGTTATAATAATATAATTTATAATAAAATGTAATTAAACTGAAATAAAAAACTAATCTCTTCAATAAGTTAAATAAAAGGAAAATGTTATAGAGGAATGCGACTGTATTTTGCGACTAACAACAAATTAGTAATGTGTGTGTTATTGGATTGGTGAGGCTCAGCCAATATAAACTTAACTATACGCAACTACCTAATTATATGTTGAAAGTCTAAGACATGGAATCTTATTAGAAGTCTAAAGAAAAATGTATATATGTGTTCAAGAAATTCTTGTAATATAATGAGAAAATAATAATAAATTGGTTTAAAACATCATTTAAAACCTAATAAGATTATGAATGAATTTCAAATAGTGTAAGGGCTACCTTTTTTCGATTCGTTGTGAATGACAAAAGCAAAGAACCAACAGCAGTGTTGCATGTTGCACGCTGTTACTCTTTCATTGTTCCTACTTCACTACTTCGACTCGTTATTGATTGCAGACAAAAGATTTTCTTCGTGCAACTTTATCGATTTCACAATGTCAACCGAACCAGAAATAGCTAAAGAAGCTGTATTAAAACACAGTGAACCCGTTGCTGAAGGGACACCAGTTGTTGAAGGCTATGATTTCAATAAAGGCGTTGACTATGCAAAACTCTTTGAGTCCTATACTAAAACAGGATTTCAAGCAACAAATATGGGACTCGCTATCAATGAAATCAATAAAATGGTGTGTATACATAAAACTTGAACTTTAAGATAATCACTAAATCGAATTTAGTTAGATTTCAGGGCACAGCCATTTGAGCTTACAGAAGATGATCTTTACGAAGCTGATGAATTTATTAAGCGACGTAGCAAGTGTACCCTGTTCTTGGGCTATACATCTAATCTGGTATCGTCGGGTATGCGTGAAACTTTAAGATTTCTTGTTGAACATCGCATGGTGGATGCTATTGTAACAACAGCTGGCGGTATCGAAGAGGATTTCATTAAATGTCTGGCACCCACATTTGTGGGTTCATTTGAGCTGCCCGGAAGTGATTTGCGTGAACGTGGCTTGAATCGTATTGGTAATTTAATTGTGCCAAATGATAACTATTGTAAATTTGAGGATTGGCTAATGCCGTGGCTCGATGAAATGTTAGAAGAACAAGAGACTCAAGGCACAAAATGGACACCATCGCGTATTATAACGCGTCTTGGTGAACGCATTAATGATCCCAGTTCAATTTATTATTGGGCAGCTAAAAACAAGATTCCAGTCTTTTGTCCTGCCATCACAGATGGTAGTCTTGGTGATATGATGTACTTTCATTCATTCCGTAAGCCGGGACTTATATTAGATATATTAACGGATCTGCGTCGTCTGAATGCTATGGCTGTTAAGGCAGAAAAAACTGGTATGATTATCATTGGTGGTGGCATCGTCAAACATCATATTTGTAATGCCAATCTTATGCGAAATGGTGCTGACTTTTCGGTATTCATTAATACTGCCTCGGAGTTCGATGGCAGCGATAGTGGTGCACGTCCAGATGAAGCAGTATCATGGGGTAAAATACGTGCAGATGCAACCCCAGTAAAAGTTTATGCTGAAGCAAGTCTGGTATTTCCAGTAATTGTTGGCGAGACTTTTGCTAAACGCCATTTTGCAAAGAAAAATTAAATTTATATTAATTAACGTAAAGAGTAAACTGACAAAATTGCAGAAAAAAATAAAAATAAAAATACAATATATATGTATGTACTCCTAAATAGAATTTTGTTTTTTTTTTGTTAAAGAAGATGATTCGCCCTTGGGCACAGCACAGTTGTTTTTGCTTGACAAGTTTTATACAGTTTCCTGTTGTACATTATCATCTTCAATCTATGAACAGTTGCTGTCAATTGCCATCTTGGGCAACATACTCCAGCCAGCTTACTATACTTGTGGTAGATGCCGATGACATCTTTACAGAATAGAATATTATGACAGCAGCAAGGACTTGGACGACAGCAAGTCTCGCTAGGACACTACTTCACGCTTAAAGATACAAAAGTGCACAATATTCGTAAATAGAGAGAGAAATGAAAGAAAAGAAGGAAACAGAAATTGCATGAAATGACAAGAGCATGGAAAAAATTGTGTAAAAAACTTGTCGCCAACACAGGCGACAAAGCTACCAAACTACCAAAACTAAATAGATTGTATGTGTGTTTTTTTAGTTGAGAGTGTGGGTGCAGTTTCTATCTACATAGCTCAAAGTGATAAACATAACAAGGAGTAACAACGAAGGCGACGCGACTACAATGACACCAAGGAGTGTTGCATTATATTCTTGTTCTTGTGAAGCATGAGTTTGGTTGGTTTCTTCGCGCTTAAGCATCTGGAAGCACTCAAAAGCCATTGCAACATCAACTACTACTACTTCTACGACTCTCTTACGGACAATTGTCTTCCAACTGACTTGCTTGGTATGGAGCAGAAGAAGGTAAAGTTATTATACTGTAGATGAAGGAAAAAAAAAACCCAAAAATTGTGGTTTCCTGCAGCTGAGCTCGATTTTGTCGTCGTCGTCGTCGTTGTCACAGCCATAAGAAGCATGTGTCTTCGCACAAGGATACATTCTCTTCTTAAAAGCACTTTTTCTTCATAGCCTGACGCCTTAGTGTGTCCGCATTTTGCGAGTAATTGCTTGGGACGCTGTCCATAAATTTTATTCACCAAAAAGTCGAGTCAAAGTCAGAGTAGCTAAAGCACTAATAGCATCAACAGTAATAGCAACTGTAGACGCACCAGCAGCAGCTGAGTTTTTAAGTTACAAAAGTTGGTTGGTTGCTCATTGAAAAATCAACCACAAAATGGAAAATTATATTAACGTCAGAAAGTCAGTCGGAGGAAAAGTGCCGGGAATATGTAGGAAATGTGACAAAATATGGTAAGCATTAATTAGACATTCTTTGCTTGTCACATCCTCCAACATACATTTATGGGATGGGGAGAATTTTCTTCTTTGACCGTTATATGTCAAATAAATTACAAAAATTCTCTATTAATTTATTCAAAAAGATTTAGCAGCTTCAAGTGTTTGGTGGTATCCAAGAGTATCTATTCTCCACTCTATCACAACACACACAGACAGCATAAAGTTGTCTCCTTGTCACCCACTCACATTCATTGTTCATTTTCTTTCCACTTTTCACATTTTTCTTGTTTTTATTTTTCCTATTTTATTGTTGGGAAAACTTTTACTGTCTGAACGCATCATTAAAGCCAAAAACTTTTTCCGGTTTCTTCTTTTCATTCTATTTTCATATTTTGGTTGTTACTCAGATCCTTGCATTTACTGCATCCTTTCTGTTGTCCTGTTGTACAGTATATGTGTGTGATGCATCCTTGTGGCTTTTACTGTTAGTTTGCTGCCACCATTGGACGCCAATCGCTTTTCCTTCATTTGTTTGTTGCCTTGTTCATCCACTTGTTCATTCGTTCAGTCGTTCGGCAAAGGAAATGGTCGGTCTTTGGAAGTTTTTGAAAATTGAATTGTTTAAAAAAAAAAAAGGAAATAAAAATTGTTGGATTTCTTGTGGTTGGATGACAGTGTTTGGTATGTCTATGTGTGTGTTTTAATAATCCATGGAATATGATTATGTGTACATAGAAATGCCCTGGGAACAGGCTGTAAGCACTAACTGTAGTTTAAGATATTGCGCACAACATCATCAACAAACGGAAGTGGCTTTTCCACAAAAGTCGAAGTGATTTCGAATGGGTAATACAGAGGAGAGAGAGAGTTGTGAAAGGATGCTTCTTATGGAATATTACAATAGGAACATAATTCTACTTGGGTTTCCTGGTGGGGATTTTCTTTATTGCGGCTGTTTTGTTTTTATAATGCATGCTTTTGCATTTTAGATTTTGGAGTATCTTGCAAAAGTTATAAGATTACATGAAGTCAGGCTCTTGTTTATATTCTTAATATTGTGATCAGAGTTTTATTAGAAATTTTACTTTTATTTCTATTCTGAGCCGAAAGCAGGAAAGGATATTTTGGCCAGAATAAACAAAGCAATAGGCGCATATGCACAGTTGCGCGAAATCTGGAAATCGACGCAAATATCCTTTCAAATAAAGATGAAACTATTTAAATCCAACGTTGTCTCAGTACTGCTCTACGGACGCGAGACTTGGCTTGTAACCGACCATCTAAATGGAAAGGTTCAGAGCTTTGTTAACAGATGCCTGCGGCGTATTCTCAGGGTGTGGTGGCCAAATGTCATCAGCAATGACGATTTATATAAAAAATGCAAGCTGGAACCTATGGCCAACTATATCAAATTACGAAAATGGAGATGGATAGGCCACACATTGCGAAAAAATGACACAGAAGTTTGCCGACAAGCTCTTGACTGGAAGCCCCAAGGAAGCCGTAAGATGGGTCGCCCCAAGATCACGTGGAAGAGATTTTTATGAAAAGAACTTGATGAATGCGGAAAATCGTGGAACGAGTTAAAGATGCTAGCAAAAAACAGGACCAGATGGAAATGCTTTATTGAGGCCCTATGCTCCAATGGGAGACACAAGAAATGATGATGATGATGAAGAGCCGAAATCCATAGCAGCTAGTACTTCCCTCAAGTTATTAACATAATACACAATTCGTACGTTAATTAAAAATAAGAAAGATTGTAACATTTTAATAACTTGTCTGGTCTTAGTTGCTAGTACAGGGTTGGAAAAAAAATAAAGTTTAGACGAAAGATTCTGTCGCCAATCCTAGGCGTCCAAACAAAAAGCGAACGAGACGATATAAGGTCTCCGCGATCCTTAGGTTCACATCGTTCTGTGCAATTGGGCATCCTTCGGACCTATGATAACACAGATTTGATGCCAATTGTTCATAAAAATGGTATGGAGCACTACTGGGTTCAACAAGATGGCGTACCACCTAAAACAGTTCGTGTAACAATCGATTTTATTGTTCCTCGGTCACTTGATATCGAAAAATGGAGATATTTTGAAGTCGAAGGCTTACATCAACAAGTCAAGGACTTTAGACGAACTTAAGGCCAACTTTTGCCAGAAAATAGCCGAAACATTGGCAGATGCAATGGACAATACCGCAAAACGAGCATATTACGCAATTCGAGCTCAATATTAAACCGATTTATATGATCTCTTACTTCTGCACATCAATAAATGTGTTTCTTTCGTCTATTTTTTTTTTTTAAATATATGGGTTCATATACAGTGGTGGTAAAAATAATGAAAACAAAAAATTTCAATTACAAATTTTTTTTTAAAAATGAGTATACAAATATTTCCTCATATTTGTTTCTAAATATAACTATAATTCAACAAAAACATAACTGAAAATAAAAATGTATTCCATTTTCTAATGTGCTATTGGAAAAAATAATAGAAACAAAACTAAAAAAAGAATAATTCATCAATCTATATAGTAGCCAATAACTCAAGAATATTATATTTGGTTGACCCGCCTTTGTTCCGCATTACTTTAATACATCAACGACTCATAGAATTCACTAGATTCGCGCATATTTCCGGTGGTATGTCTCCCAAAGTTGTGGCTTATTTCTTGCTTGAAATCTACCCAGCCGTTTCTTAATGACTCCCCATAGATGTTTTATGGAGTTAAGGTCGGGTAATTGGGATGGCCACTCCATTACCATTATTTGATTGTCACTAAACCACTTCTTAACAAGTTTTGACGAATACTTGGGGTCGTTGTCCTGCATGAATCCCCATTTTAGAGGTATTTGCACTTCAGCGAATGGGAGCATCGTTGTTCTTAATATGCTGACATAATCTGGTGCACACATTTTACCGTCTATCGAATGAATTGGACCCACATCGGCTGAAGATAAACACCGCATAACATTATGGATCCGCCGCTGTGTTTTAGTTTTTTTTTTGGTGTAATTTGGGCCATATGGCGACTTTGCAGAACGCCGTACATATAATTTCTCATCAGATCCGATCAAATAAATTTTAGTTTCGACCGACCAAAAAAAAATTTAATTTTGTTTCTATTATTTTTTCCACCACTGTATTATGTAGCTGAAATTATTGTGTATAATTTTGATTTATACCAACTAACAGAACATTTTAAAATATGGTGAGAAATAGTCATGATTAGAGCATCATTACTTATAGCTACCATATACAATAAGTTAATGGTTTCCATTTATTGAAAATCTTGAAACAAATACCAAAGTTTTTGATGCACACATGATTTCCCTAACTGCTTAATACTTGGAGCTAATTCTGGATATAAAATTAAATTGTCAGAGTCATATTAAGGTCAAGAGTCAGAGAATTTCTTGGCTTCTTGGCCCCAGTAAGTTGCATAGCAAGCTGCTGCTTAACAGAACAATGTTGAAACAATTACAACAGTGGGGCTCCTTTTCATAGTTTAACATTGAGTTAATGCATCTGCGTAGTATTTTTGAACCTTTGTGATAAGTGAAGATCACTACCATTCATTAAGATTTCAATGATAAAAGGCAAAAGATAGTTTTTGTAAAGTTCAGAGTTGTTTACACACTAATTAATTAAAGTTGTGACAGAGGCATAATATACGAGCATATAGCATAGCATATTGCGTTTTATTATTTCCTTTATCAAAAGTATCTAACGTCATGTGATAATCATTTATCTTATGTCACTGATTTTCTCTTTATATAACTAATTTGTAAATGACATAAGAGACCCAAAGAAGGAAGCAATAGTAAGTATGTAGTAAGTAGTATGCAGGCATGGATGCATGCATCCGAGACTAAGAGACACATAATAAACTAAAAGTTGTGATTAAAAATCAATTTCATTAAATCTTCATCATCATTATTAAGCAATACATCCAGCATCACCATCTACGTACCATACTATAATTTTTTTTTTTCTTATTCACTTTATGTTATTTTTCTTCATTTAAGTCATTACAACCAGACATCATACTATAGTCAGTAATACTAGTAGACACAGAGAAGAGAAAGGGAATGAGATTGAGAATTACTGCACGAGATAGTGAGAACGTTAGTTACGCACACAAAGATACCCACACACAAACACACATGCAATAAACTGCTTAAAAACTAATTACGAACAAAGCTGTTTCTGTGGTTGAGTGGATAAAAATAACGTCAACGTTAAAGTTGTTGGCAAAATTTGCCAGGAGTTTTTATTTCTTCAGGATCCTGGCATTGTTTTTGAAGACAAGAAACGATGAAAGGAACAAAGTCGCATGTGCTAAGGCAGACAGACGTCTACTAACTTGGTTTGCTTAGCTGACTGATAGTCATTCAGTCAGTAGTCAGTAGTCAGTTTACTTATACGTCTTACTTTGTAGTGTTTTTCATTCTCCCTGTAAAATGATGATGATGAAGAAGTTATAGCAGATGTTCCAACGACGATTACGAGCAAATTAAAACTACATTAAAACTTTTGCGTGAGAATATCATAACCACTAGATTCTTTTTCTATTTCTTTTCTGCACTAAATCTTCCTTATTCAAGTAGTCAAGCAGATGTGCATCTCCTCCTTGAGTATGAACAAATCAAAGATGATGCATTCGAGTGCGCAACAATATTTTTGTGTATTTAATTTTGTTAATTTTTTTTTTTTTTTGTGATATAAAATATACAAAGGATTATAAAAAATATTAATGTTGGAAATGATGATTTAAAGTTGATCTACAAGTTTTTCAATTCTTGTATTATATGCTATGATAACTGAGTTTTTTTCATCGATGTTGCCTTTAAAATGTTCCGAATAAGATTGCTTTAACATAAGAATATAAACAAGTTCTTGCAATATTGCCTGGTTTGTATTTACTTGTCTAACGGCAGGATAACATTTTTGTGTCAATAATTGCACAAAACTGGCGCTATAGTTTTTCAAACGAGCCTCACATGTCCGTTTCAATGCTTCTTCAAGAATACTCCCGATATCTAATTTGTCTACATTGGAATTATTACGTAATTCAACATTGAGTATATCAGTTACATGCTCGAGAATTGTGAAACGTTCCTCTTCGTGGGATTTTGTCAAATTTGTATCAGGAGACTCGGCTAAGTTCCTCTTTTTGGGTTTTGAACGATAAAGCTCCGCTTTTAATTTCTCTATACGTTGTGTGAATACATTCATTAGATGTTCATATTGATATTCTCCAAAATGAAGATTATTAGCAGCTTCACATAGATGTTGAGAATCAGTCTCACTTGTTGTAGTGCAATCAGTTTCTTCATTGTTTTTGATTTCATTATCTTGGGGATTTTGAATACAAATTCTATTATTCGACAGACTGGTTGTATTTTGTGAATGATGACTTGATGACTCTAAGTTTTGAAAGCAACAATTATCACAACAATTACAATATTTTGGCTTTTCATTAGGCTCAGTCATAGTCCAATTTTCTTTAGACTCCACTGCTGGTTGTGGCGGCGGTGGTTTTGAAGCGGTTGCTTGGCTTTCTTGTAGTAAGTTGAGCATTTCACGACATTTTCTTAAATTTTTATGGGTCTCTTTGTAGGATATGGGCATGCATGAATCACCTGATCCATTATTTATTTCCATGTTATAAATATCATCTGCCCAGCTACTTTCATTTTGTATATGTGGCACCTGTGATGTCTGTAGATATTTGTACGAGTTCTCTTGTATGCTACTCATTTGTGCAATCTTCTCACGACACTCTTTAATCAGTTTAGAATAGTGCTTATCATCTGCATTTGAAACCATCGTTGCATCCGTTTTGGTTGAGAGCTTGTTGGTATTGCCATCTGCTGCTATCGATAAATGTTGTGGGGAATCACCCATTTCCTTACCAATTTGTTTAACCGCCATGTCAGTTGGTGTTGAAAGTTTATGGACATTTTTATCTTTTACTATCGCTGACGATTGGGCTAAGTCCTTAATTTTCTTATCCGCTTGTTTCAATCGAATAATATCATCTTTATTCGAGATCATCCCTTCATTCTGTTTAGTTGAAATCATTTGAGAGTTTTCATAATGTACTATTGGTGAATGTTGCATGGAACATCCATTCAATTTCTCATCCAGCTCCTGTTTATATTGCAAAATCTCATATTTATTTCTCTTGATATCCTTTTCAGTTGAATGCTTATGGGAATTTTCATGTTTTTCTGGTGGTGAGGGTTGTGATAAATTACCCATTTTCTTATCATGTAGTCTACACCAGGAATTATCTTCATTTTTAGTTGATTGACGAAGCTTATGTTTCATCCTTGGTGATTGTTGTGGGGATTCACATTTATTCTTATTCTTTTGTTTATATCTGATATAATCATCTTCATTCGAGATCATCCTCTTATCCTTTTCAATTGAAATCTCTTGGGAATTTACATAAATCTCTTTTGGTGTTTGTTGCGGGGCTTCACCCATAATATTATCCTGTTGTCTGTATCGAAAATAATCATTTTCCTTCGAGATCATTCTTTTGTGATTTTCAGTTGATATATTTTTGGAATTTTCATAATTATCTCTTGGTGATTGTTGCTGGGATTCAACCATATTCTTATCCTGTTGTCTCTCATTCGAGATCATTCTTTTGTAATTTCCAGTTGAAATCTTTTGGGAATTTCCATAATTATCTCTTGGTGATTGTTGCTGGGATTCAACCATATTCTTATCCTGTTGTCTCTCATTCGAGCTCAATCTTTTGTAATGAACAGTTGAAATATTTTGGGAATTTCCATAATTATCTCTTGGTGATTGTTGCTGGGATTCAACCATGTTCTTGACATGGTGTCCACCCATTTTCTTATTCTGATGTCTATGTCGGGAATTATCATCTTCATTTGAGATTATTCTTTTATCTCTTGGTGATTGTTGTATATATCGGGAACTATCATCAAAATCATTTGAGATATCCCTTTTAGTTGAATGCTTATGGGAATTTCCATAATTCTCTCTTGGTGATTGTTGTGGGGATTCACCCATATTTTTATCCTGTCGTCTATATCGAGAATTATCATCTTCGTCGGAGATCTTTCTTTTATCCTTTTCAGTGAAAATCTTCTGGGAATTTCCATAATTCTCCCTTGGTGATTGTTGCGGGGATTCACCTATGTTCTTAACATGGTGTCCACCCATATTCTTATTCTCTTGCCGATAACGGTAATTATCATATTTATTGGAAATCATTCTTTTATCCTTTTCAGTGAAAATCTTCTGGGAATTTTTATAATTCTCTCTTGGTGATTGTTGTGGGGATTCACCCATGTTCTTAACATGGTGTCCACCCATATTCTTATTCTCTTGTCTATAACGAGATTTATCATCTTTAGTGGAAATCATTCTTTTATCCTTTTCAGTGAAAATCTTCTGGGAATTTCCATAATTCTCCCTTGGTGATTGTTGTGGGGATTCACCCATGTTCTTAACATGGTGTCCACCCATATTTTTATTCTCTTGTCTATTACGGTAATTATCATCTTTATTGGAAATCATTCTTTTATCCTTTTCAGTGAAAATCTTCTGGGAATTTTCATAATTCTCTCTTGGTGATTGTTGTTGGGATTCACCCATGTTTTTACCATGGTGTCCACCCATATTCTTATTCTCTTGTCTATAACGAGAATTATCATCTTTATTGGAAATCATTCTTTTATCCTTTTTAGTGAAAATCTTCTGGGAATTTTCATAATTCTCTCTTGGTGATTGTTGTGGGGATTCACCCATGTTTTTACCATGGTGTCCACCCTTATTCTTATTCTCTTGTCTATTACGGTAATTATCATCTTTATTGGAAATCATTCTTTTATCCTTTTCAGTGAAAATCTTCTGGGAATTTTCATAATTCTCTCTTGGTGGTTGTTGTGGGGATTCACCCATGTTTTTACCATGGTGTCCACCCATATTCTTATTCTGTTGTCTATATCGGGAATTATCATCTTTATTCAAGAACATTCTTTTATCCTTTTCAGTTGAAATCTTTTGGGAATTTCCATAATACGCTCTTGGTGATTGTTGCGGGGATTCTCCCATATTCTCAGCACGTTGTCTATTACGAGTATAATCACTTTCATTCGAGATATCATTTTTAGTTGAATGCTTATGGGAATTTCTATCTTTCACTGCTGGTGAAGGCTGAGATATTTTATGTATTTCCTTATCCAGTTTATATAGCATATGTTCTTCTTTATTTGGAAAATCATTTCCTATTGGTGAGGGTTGTGGTAAATTATTTATTTCCTTATTTAGTTCATATTGCAAAATTTCATATTTAGTCTTGATATCATTTTTAGTTGAACGCTTATGGGATCTTTCATTTTGCCCTCTTGGTGAATCCATCCATTCTTCAATTTTCCTAACCAATTGTTCTTGCAAAATATCATCTTTTGAGATGCCAATTTTAGTTGAATGTTTATGGGATCTTTCATTTTTCACTGCTGTTGAATGTTGGGATAAATCATTATGTGCTCTTGTGTTTTCATCCCTTGTTCGCGATACCATCTTTTCTTTATACGCAACTGGCGGTGGTGGCAGAGATTTTTTATCTGATCCGAATGTATTTTGTTTCTGAATGTATGTATCAAAATTTCGTATGATATCTTCACTATCTTGGATACACTTATAAATCGGTGGTGGTTTCGCTGAGCTAACCGTTTTCGTAGCTTTCTCTAAGTCGCAAATGTTATGCTTCTGTTCTTCCTTAACTATAGTAGATTCATTTCTTGAGTGACCTATTTCATGTCTTTTTTTCAAGTTTCTGTCGGGTTTCTTATGCTGTAATTTAGTTTTACGCATATCATCTTCTTTAATAAAAGCAGAAGGTGGATGTTCCATGTGTTTTACCAAGTTGCTGTGGTAATTTTGCTGCATCAAATTAGTTTTAGTCAAAGAATCTTCTTTATATTGAGAAGCTGATGATGCCACACATAAGCGAATATTTTCGCTACATAATACTACAGGACTTTTAGTTGTCTTTAGGCTATCAACATTTCTGGTTACCTGCCTTTCTGCTTTAGATTCCTCGATACACTTGTTATCATTATATTTCTCCTTTCTTTTCAACCTTTCTTTCTTTCTCCTTATTTCGTCTTTTTCGAAATTAGTTAGGACGTCTTCTAAATGAAGTTTACAATTGCGCATATCTGTAAAAGGATAAGCCAGATGACCGTATGTGTCCAACTGATTGCATAGCAGTACAAAAAGACAACAACGAGCAAATTTTTCCTCCTTGCAAGCCGTCTTAAATACTGATAACCATTTACTGCTAATCGCCAAATCCGTTTGATGCATATAACGCTTACATATGCGATTAAAATAAGCCATTTGCTGACCATAAAGACTATCAAGCGCACTCTCCGATATATTTTCGTCAGACATCTTTTTTTCTACTCTGTTCTCTGACTAGTATCACTTAGGAAATATTTCTATAAAGAAATGAATGACACTAGTTCCTAAGTAAATATGTTTTTGTTTTAATGATTTCATAATAAATTGTGTATGACATTAGTTTCAAATTTATCAAGTCAAAACATCTGTACTTGAGAATGCTCTCCTGTTTATACATATGTTACCCGACAGTCCTTAAATGTTTTCCTTCTCTGTTTTTTTTTGTAATGAATATTATAATATTGCACTGGGCTGCAGGTCAGAAGGAACATGGGAACAACAAACCAGACGACCACATAGCAGGTGATAGGTGGACTACGTAAAGATACATGCCAGAAGAGCTAAGAAAATGCGTAGTTTTGCTGAGTAATGGACCACTTATTCTGGATAATGCCAAGCGAAGTATAGTCATGGTTAGAGGAAAGACTCTTACTAAAAAGAGTGTATCTCTGTAGTTTTATACAACTTACTAGTTTCCACTTCTATCAGATCATCTCAAGATAGGAAATGTAACTTTTTTCTCGGATAAGTGCAGGAAATGTTATGAGAAGTAGGAAATGGTGATACAAGTGCTTTGTGAGTGACTTCCTAAACGAATCTGGAAATTTCTTAGTATTGGAAACTAGACAGTTTGTTGCGTGAATTGTGGAGTCACTAAATTTAGAATGGCTTTCAAAAACCTTACTTATATTAGGAAGTAAACTAATAGACCGAAGATTCTTTACAAGATTGGGGTCTTTATTTTTTTTGGGTAGTAGTACCATTTTAGCTTTTCAGCTATTAGCACATCTGGAATTTGTTTTAAGATAATGTTTGGTATTGCATTTAAAGTGGATCTTGAAGCGATCAAAGTCAGACAATTGAGAGAGCTTGCATATTTTTAAGCATCGATTTGAGATGCGGTATTAAGTCAAATGCGGATTGTTCAATCTGTATTCCTGACGGAGAACGCCAGTTAAGCGACCAACGCGATCAGTTGGTACGAATCTTTCGAAAGGCATGACACTAATAGGAAATCATTAAATATGAATGGTGTACTTAGAATTGGGGTTTTAACGGTTATTATTGCGGAGGCGGATGCTGAGTCAGAAGTCCTGAGTTTAACCTCCACGGAGTCGAAGAAAAAAATAAATTCGGTTTTTGCCTTTTATAAAAGAAAAGAAGATTTACCCATTTTGCAGCTTCTTTCCTCGCCTTCTCAATGGTTCGTAAATTAAATCGACTCCACTAAATAGTTGCTCACTTGTAACCGATCCAGGCAGCGACGATAAATAAGAACTTACGATCGGAAAAAAAGCTTTACATTTTTCATTATATTTTCACGATATTAAAGGGTCTTCTTTTAGTGGAATCCGGTTTTGGGTATTATATTCATTTATCAATGATTTCCATATGAAGAGGTTCGTACTGGTTTCATTTCTATCTTTCTCACAGTCACTACTCTTTTCCAGCATGTCTGCCAGATTTGGGTAAATACTTTCCATTGGCGGTGAAACCTGGGAGCGAGTACACGGTTCATCGTCAACTCGATGCAATTGAATCCTCGGTCTATTGGCGACAGAAGCTCCGTCGTCATCAGCTTCACTTGAAGCTTTTACAACACCCAAGTCATACATTGGAATTTAATTAGAAAGGAGCTCTTCACATTGGTCATGTGATCCGGGATTGACTTCTATTTCCTTTTCCGGCCTTCCTTTGTCCACTAGGATTGTTAGTCTCTTAATAATAATATCAATAAATATGTTTATTTCTTGAAGAATTATGGTATGTGTATAAGCTATTCATTGTGTATGATAAAAGATGATGCAATTCAGGAGAATGTTTTTATTTTCTTAAGAATTTCTTTATGATTTCATTTCAAATATTTATAAAATTTAAAGGCATCTAAATATTTCCATTTTACACAATTTCTTTTTTCCAGCTTTTTTTCTTCATTCTATTTCCTGGCCATGTGCTTAAGAGGCCATCAACAGTTTGCACCTGTCGACGTCGTCATCTTCGTCGTCAATAAAATAGAAATGCCTTGAATACTTTTCAGTACTAAATTCACTCCACAACCCACTTACGCAGGCACGCACTCACTCACTCACTCACTCAAAGATAAATACACGTATTTATAGAGTAGAATGTATAGGACACACACACACAAATAAACAAATACGAGTAGAAAGAAGCATCTTTAAGGAAGACATCCTTTCTACTTATTACGCTAACGTATTAAGGGCAATATCCTTTCTATATGCCATTTTATTTCTTTTTCTTCTTTATTTCTCTTGGTTTCTTCTTTCAGTAATAGCGTCCTGTTCAATTTGCCTCCTCCAATCTACCACCCTTCATCCCTTTAATCATACTCATATTTATCAATTCACACGCCATCACTATTTCTAGAAATTCTTCATCTCTTTCTACAATACTCTTCCTTCGTATTCGTTGTCGACTTTTGCTAAGAGAAATATTTCTTGACATTTTTCGTTCTTTTTATATTCTATTTTTGTTTTTGTCGCTCATAAATTGTGTAAATTCCTGTTGTGCATTGCATTTTCTTGTCCTTCTTCTCTTAGATTGTGGAAATATGGAAAATAAAAAGAATATTTCATAAGAAAATTGCAAGAAAATGGGCCTCTTCCTGTGTCCGTCCGTCTGTGCGTCCATTTATTAATGTGCATAAATCAAGTTGGCAAATTGCTTTTGAGCTTAAAAATTTCCTATTTGGATCTTTAAAAATAAAGGATAGCATTCCATTCAAATGCGCAACTAGTCATGTTATTGTTATTATTGTTGCATCGTGATTTGCAATCCAATTCAGGTTTACCACAATCAACGCGGTCTTACTAGTATACTCACTACTCTTTGTATCCCTTCATCATCTCATTGGAATAGAAACAGTCAGAAAACCTCAAAAAGATAGAGAAGCAGTGTCAGAGAGTAAAAATAGGTAAACCAAAATACATTAGGGCAACTGGTTTCTTTGATTCTTTTTTTGGAAGCAATTGCATACTATACACAAATACTCACTTTACTCAGTCACATGTAAGTATCTATGGAATGTAACGAGTATCTGTGATTACAACAAATGTAGTAGTTAACCGCATCAGAGAAAAATGCAATTAAATACAGGAAATAATGCATGCCACAAAAGCAGCGAGCATAGCTGATAAGAAGCATTGCATGTTCATAGGAAGTAAAGTTTTGTGTAACAGAAAAAGATATAGAAAACTAGTACTAAGAGTGTACGAGTATGTATGTATGTATGTAAAAAGAGAGTCAAGGGTATGGAAAACCGTATATAAAGTGACCTGCAACCGAAAAAGGGAAAGCTCTCACACACACACACAAACTGGCCACATAAACCAAATCAAGCAAGTAGCAAATAGTACAGTGTTGCGGTCTTAATGGATGAAATCTAAAATAAAATTGAGTTTATTATATCTTTTCATATTAAAGGAAAGCAATAGAAAAAGCATTGTGTTTTTTTTCTAATTTAAAAATGAAGATTTAAGGATTTAAATTCAGATTCAATTGGGGATATTATGATGGTCATCACACTCACTCATCTATTATTAAATAATGGATATTTTTAGTTTTATTTTAATATTCATCATTTCATTGGAAAGATTTTTCTTTAGAATTTGATAATTCTAAAATTTACTCAGTGACATGTTTTGAATGGATATAATTTTTAATGGACAATTTAGAACTATTAATCTCTTAATTATGGAATATGATGATGGGCATTCTCTTTCACTACATAATTAATGAAATTTCAACAAAATTGATATTATCTTTTATACTTAGAATTTATTGTATTCAAGGTTAACTCAGTGACACATTTGAATGCTTCATAAGAAAATCATGTGCCATTAATCTTTAAATTATGAAAATGCCAAGGTGATATGATGATAATAGACATCTACTCATCTATTAGTACATTACTAAGGGATAGTTTCGTTTTAATTTCAGTATCAAAGATTTTATTGAATAGGATTATTTATAAAATTTGATATTTATGAAGTTTGAGACTTTTTTCGGACAGATCTGTCCTTTTATTAACTGACAGACTTAGCTGGAAAAAAATGTCAAACGTCCCCCATCCGGAATTCTATCCTTTTTTAGTTTTAATGTATTAATTTATGTTTTTTTTTTTGAAGATATCAGAAGGCAGTGTATTCACCATTTCGCATGAACATTTGAGCATGAGAAAGCTCTGTTCGAAACGTTTGCTCACAGTCGATCAAATACAACAACCCGTCGACAATTCAGAGCACTGTTTGGAGCTGTTTCAGCGCAATAAAAAATATTGTGGTATGTGGCAATGGATGAAACATGAATCTATCACTACACTCCAGAGTCAAATCGGCAGTCAGCTGATTGAACAGCAAAGGATGAAAACCATCCAAAGCGACCAAAAACGCAAATTTCAGCTGGTAAGGTTTTCGGGATTCACATGGTAATTTATTCATCGATTACCTTGAGAAAGGAAGAACCATCAATAGCGAATATTATATTGAGTTATTGGTACGTTGAAGGAAAAAATTGTGAAAAAACTACCACAAATGAAGAAGAGAAAAGTGCTCTTTCACCAAGACAAGTCCAATAGCAACATTGGCAAAATTTCACTAATTCCGCTTTGAATTGCTTCCCCATTCACCATATTCTCCCAACGACTAATACCTGTTTGCAGACCTAAAAACGGAAACAGATTTGGCTCCAATAAAGAAGTGATTGCCTAAACTGAAGTGTATTTTGAGACCAAAGATAAATCGTTTACCAAACAGGCATTGAAATGTTAGAGAAGCGTTGGAATGAATGTATCACACTTTAAGGAGACTTTTCCTGTCTTCAACAAACATGCCAAATGAAATATATATGTAAGTATAAGTTTCGCGAGTCATGGTTAAATCAGCTTTTTTTTTTTAAATTTGGATGAGTTGCGATCCCCAAGATCAGTGGTGGATTTATCAGAAAGCTGAGTAGGCTGGAGCCTAGGGCGGTAGATTTTAGGGGAGACAAAATTTGTGCCCAAAATGTTTGAAATGTAAAATTTCTTTAGATCGAAATCACATTTACATCGTTTGAATTACCGAAATTGGCTGGTTTATTCTAACAATAAAAGAGCTGTATATTGCGGGCACTGATTGGCATTCGGTCCATTGGAGAATAAGACTCAGTTAGAGAATTTAATGACTGAAAAAAAGCTGAACACCGAGCTGCTTGATGAAAATGTTATGTATTGGAGAAACGTTCTGAAGAGGGTTGTTGCCGTAGTGAAGAGTCTGTGTTCAAGAGGTCTCGCTTTCAGAAGAAAAAATGAAAATGAAATGAACTGCTAGCTGAATTCGATCCTTTTTTTTGCGATTTGGGAATTAAGGATCTGGAAGTACCAGTTACTTATCAAAGACCGTTTGCGATGAGTTTATTCTTTTGATGGGTCATAAAGTCTTAAAACTATTTCTTTTGCAATCTTAACTAAATCGTTGGGTTGTAAAAATAATCTAAGAACGTACACATCGATCCCCTAGTTCACAATCATAATAATTACGGGAAAATGCGGTATATAGTAATTAGGGCGAGGGTGAACAAAACATATCGAACTGTAGGGGCGGAAAAATTTGAACAGCCCCTGGCGACAAATGTGTGAACTGCCCAAAATGACACTAATGCTTCCTACAGTAATGCCTTCTCACAGATGAAGAGGATAACAACTTAATAGAAGAGGCATTAAAACTAATCTAATTACTTATAAAAATAATAAATAAATAAAATTTATTAAAAACAAAAATTAATAAAGCAAAAAATATTGACCCTTTATTTCTGTTTTTTTTTTGGTGGATCTGTCTTGTTCTTGCGATGGGTAACTGGCAACACCGACTGTCAGTGACATGTTTGGTTTAGGAAATACAGTAGTTTATATGAATATCTAGGGTCATTTATTCCTAAATTATAAAAATGTTATACAATATCAATGTGAAAGAGTGTTTTGTTTAGATTTTGGTATTTTCTTGAACTGAAAAGAGATGAAGTCTATTGGTAACAGTTTTCAAAAATCAATATCCTCGATTTCGACAGTGTAAGGTATAAACAAAATCTTTTCAACTAGCATGGCCATACAATCCAGTATGTATCAACATGCCAGAGGCAACCAATGTACCAGTACGAGTATGTGGCTTTGTTACAGAAAATTCTAAGAAAATGCATGACCACATCCTCTGCATCATGCAATATATTGAATGTTTTATGTGGCAATGATCGAATGGACAGCTTCAAGCAACATACAAATCCAAATACATAGATACACACATACATATAAAAATACTTATGAAACACGTTTTGTGTAAAAAAAAAAAAAAAATCGAAATGAATTTGTTGTTAGATGTTTGGTTGGCCATACGACAAGAAGCAATTCTGTTTATTATACTATAAAGTTTTGTTCAATTGAACATGCAAACAATCATTAAATTATATAAGAAATATTTATAAAGAAAATATAGAAAGAAAGAAACTAAAAAATAAAATAAATAAAATATATTTAGAACAAAAGCAACAGTTTCTCTTTTGTAGGATTGAAAAAATATTGCATAATTGCGCCTGAAAGCATGCTAAGGAAAATGTAACTAAATATGATAAAAATAAAAGAAAGGAATCATGCTTCTTCTAGGTATTATTAAGTATTATTATTGTTAGTAGGGTCTTATATCTTCTATCCATCAACGCAATGCTAATTCGATTTCTGTTTGCCACTTAAAAATGACGCCAACGATGATTACTTGTACAATAAAAAAATATGCTATGATAAAGAAGATGAAGTATCCTTTCTGGGTCTGATCTGTTAAAGTAGAGTAGTATTTCATTCTTTCTTATGTATTCCAATAAAAAAATGTGTAATAAAATTTGTACTGAATACAAAAAAATAATGATGGAAATTGTACAATATTTTTACTTTTCTCTTTTATTATTTTCAATTTTCTTTGTTTTGTTGTTGTTGCATTCAAACAACAATAAATAAATAAATAAAAAAAAATATAAGAACTAAAATTGGAGAATTGAATAAGAAGAAAATAATAGATAGAAAGGAGGAAAATAAGAGAGCACATAATAAAAAAAAAAAAAACAAAAAGAAGAGAAAGAAAAGAATGAAATTAAACTGATTCGATGTACCATAGTACAGTGTAGTCTTCTTCTACTACAATACTATTATCTAAGAGTCAAGGAATTTACTTGCTTAGTTGCTCATGTTTCCTTGGTGCTATTCACTTACTTGTTCCTTGTTCTTATACTACTTTTCCAATGTTTTATTGTATGTATGAGACTATGCGTTGTTGCGTCTGCTATGCAAAGGACGCGTTTATAAATCGTTTGTCAGTCAAATAGAATTTCTTCTACCTTCAATTCATTTCATTTCAATTCACTTTACTTCAATTCACTTCATATGTATTTGTATGTTTGTTGGAAAATATTTGAAGCATTTGGAAAATAATAAGAAAAAAAAAGAAAAAAAAAAATGAATAAACAAGAAAAGAATGATTGAAAGAAAGAAAGAAAGAAAAATTTCTTGCAATTGACTATGTCTAAAGTTTTTATTGATTGAATTTTCCTCCTTCTTCCTTAGACACCAATACTTCACCAACTCATTGCAGTGTGTGTATGTATGTGTATCTGTGTTTGATGAATTTTAAGATTCCTTAAGTTGAGTGACGACAACACAAATTGTTTCTGCTGCTGTTCCTGTTGCTCTTGTAGTTGTTAAGATGTTTTACTTTTTTCTTTTCTTTTTTTTATGTTACTTAAAATTTCAATTAAGGAAAAGCGCGTGGTAAATCTCACTTGGGTAAAATTTTCAAATACAAAATGAATGAATGACAGAATGCATTTAGCAATTGTAAATTATTTACGTTATATGTATGTAGTATATTTAAGCTAATGCTGATGCATTTTACCACAACAAAACTTTACTTTAACTTTAATTTTAACTTTTCTACTAAGCAATTTCAAAATGCATTTAAAATTCCATTAGCGTATGTTGCGTGGTAAAGTGGCAAAGGCTTTTTTGGTTTATTTCTAAAAGGTATGTATGTATAAAGGCAAATCCAGATGTTGTTGATCCAAGTTGATTGACAACAACTTTCGTATGTGTAGGTTGTACGAGTTGTTGTTCTTCTCCTTGTTGATGAAAATGAAATATCAGAAAATTTCATGATAAAAGCTTAAGCTTGTTCATTTTTTAATGAATACCAAAGTAATTGTCTTTATCAAATTTAATGCAAACATAAAATCGCTACTTAATCATTCAACAAAACTGTAATAACGACACAATCCTAAGGTGTTCGCGTCTTCCTTTTTCTTATGATTCAACATTTAATGCAATGATTAATTTGAGGATGGAGCCTCAAAAGGAAGAAAGCAAAACACCTTAACTTCTAAGCCACACTCGGTCAAACACCTGACTCCAAGAAGGACACCGAACAACATTACATGTTGCCATCTTGTTAGGTACATAATTTTATAGTTCTTATCTTCTGAAATGAACAAGTTTTTTATGTAACTTTCTTGACGATCGATTTAAATTATGTTTATACTTATGATACTCACGTTACTATCTGGTGTTATCTAGAAAGTTGTCAATAGTAGTACCGGAAGACCGAGCTTGGCGCTTTGTTCGATATATTCAGTTTGAAAATTTTGACAGCGTTCTCCTATTCAACTGTTCCCAAAATAATGCTTCGCGGAGATAAGACATTTGTAATAGTTCTTTTGCTTTATTTTTCATTTCTTAATGATTTTTTGAAGCTTATGGCAACTCTGCACTCTCTAGATTAGCACACCTTGATTTGGATTTTCCGAATTTCGTTATTCTTAAACCACAAAAAAAAAAATCAACCAAAATGGCGGAGCCTTTGCCAAGATACATAATTTATTTATTTACAAGAATTGCTCGTTTAACGATTGGTTTAAGGGTGTAGAAGGTGATCTCTGCAGCACCATCTAGTAGCAATTAACAAACGATGTGGAGCATAAAAACTTTCTGCATAAAAAAATCATAAATGTGCCAACTTTTATAGGCCAAACGCTGTCGACACATTTTTTTGTATACATTGGTGGAGGTCCTAAAGATATGATTATTGAATAAAAACTCAAATTTAAGTTAATCAACAATGCAAGTGATGCTCCATAATTTCTTATAGGAGTCATGCCATATTCTCAAGAACGATTTTCTTTAAGAAAATGACAAGTACATTAATTTAGGCGTTTTGTCTTCATGTGATTATAGAACTCTGAGCAGAATATATTATATTTTCATGGAAAAAAGAAGATTCAATGCAAAATTTCAGTCTTTAAACTTAAAAAAAAAGAACAGTTCCTTTTAGCTTTTTCATAATCAAGACACATTGAAAAAAAATCAGTTAAATTTATGTACGGTTGTACGCGAGTTTAAGTCCCATTGAGATGTCTGACTAAATTTTGTAAGTTGTAAATAGATAGAGGGGAATGTGAGGTGGTTTAGCTAATACACTATTGTCCAAGGTCGGTACAGAGGTCACCCTCTGCCTCTTTGACCAACCTGAAGAGTTCACAAACAGAGTCAGGACCCCAAAGGACATTTTATCAAACTACACAGCTCCTCGAAAAACCATTTCCCGAGAAGACGGGCTCGTCTACCAGCCGCAGAGGAGGTATTGGATGCTCTCCGGTTCCTCCTCATCTTATTAAATGCGACAGAAGTCTTGGTATGGAACATGCATCCTATGGGCCATCAGTCCGATCGTTCGAATCCTTTTCTTGTTAAAGTGTAGAAGCTCAGAGGTGCTCTTTGGTTAGAAGCATGGCCACAGTGTCATAGTAACGGTGCAACCAGGCTCATTTGCCCATTTCATGCCTGCTAGATCCCTGATTTATCTTCAAGTCCTGAGAGGATGTTATAGGTACTGAGTTCAGTTAATTTATTCAAATATTTTCTTCAAAGCATTACTAACTAAGCATCAAAATTGATAATACCTTCTAAATGTGAAGGGTATTTGTGTATACAACCAATTGGATGCCATTGCTAGACCCTCATAGCTTAATCAAATTATTTATTTTTATTGTTTTTCCTTTTTTTTAAACATTAAAATGGCTTGACAAAAATTAAAATGTACGCCTACATAAAAGTTTAACCTCGTCGTCGATGTCATTGTCAGTTGTTTTTCGTTTTTAGGGTTTCTGTAATTTCAGTCATTTTTGTCATTTGGGCTTTATTTGGCATCCAAAACATAAATTGATAATGACTTTCTTTACTACTTTTGAGCAAATATGAATGTGTATATGTGTGTATGTGTGTGTTTTTGGGGGTGTAGAAAAAACAAAGCCTTAAAATTTTATTTCTTTTTTATTTATTTTCAACAGGCAAATGAAGTCAGTCAGTCCTCCATTGCCATTGCCTTATTGTTGTTGTTATGATTGCTGGCTTTCTGCCTAATCGGCGTAGCTAATGCCCAACTTCATTTTATTTACATCACACACAACACTTATACATTCTCAACACCCTATAATTTCACCGTATTCTCATACTCCTTTACACTCACTAACTCACTCACTTATTCATTCAACCATTTACTCATTCTCTTCATGCTTAAATTAATGAAAAAACTTTTTTGTTTTTTATGTGTTTGCTAAAATAATTTTTAGGAATTTCCGGTTTTTTCCCCATATCCCCATTCGATTTGCCTTTTGTGCCAACAAAATATGAAATATTTTAAAATGGCGTGGAGTTGTTTTCACTGTTTGTCCGTGTTGTTATTCTTCTTATATTCGCTCAACTGTCAGCCGCCACTTGGTGGATATTGTTGTCAAAATGTGTTTTTAACTTGACGTTGGCGTTGCTTTTGGGTGTTAAATATCCTGATAAAACCAACAAAAATGCCTTATAAGTAGTAGAGTAGAGAAGACATTGTTTCGGTTGTTTTACAGTTGCGTGTTATAAAACAAAACAATATTTATATTTCATAGTCCCATTTGGACGCTTCTTATGTCCCATCATAGAATGAAAGTGAATGAGTCCCTTCACTTCTTTATGATACTTTAGTTGGTGTATTTCTTTTTAAGATTACAAAATAATCATAAATTTAAAATATCCTTAAGGAATATTGCTAATTTTTGTTGTTCCCCCAACAAAAAAAAATGTAATATTGCTTGAGAAACTTATATATCAAAAGAAAGACTTAATTTGCCTTTCATATAAAGCAAACTTATAAAATCTTCATTTATGTTTTTAAATTAAATTTCAATTTAAAGTTGTTCATTTAGTTCTCCAAGCAAAATATCTTTCTTTATTTTCAATAAATCAACAAAAATGGTCGGTCTATTAAAGTGTGAATGACTTTTTAGCCTTTTTTAGAAAAAACTTTCAATTGCAAAGAATGCATTGATTGGATTCAAAGTTATGCTCACTTAAAGTTTAGAAACATTTGCAAAGAAAAGAATAAGAAAAAACATACTTAAGTTTCTTTGCGAAGTTTTCTACAAAGCACAAAAGTATGCAACAATTATTGTTCAATACTCGTAGAAGCAACGGGCAACATAAAACTATGTTCACACTATGGTAAGATAATGTACATTTAATTTTTATTCGTAATACATTACGGTTTGATTTAATGGTTCATCAGGATAAATGAGATTTGATATCGTCCTTTGGCAACTGATTTTGGGGACTTTAAGTAGAATTTGTTACGGATTTATTCTGCTACTATTGCAATGGAGATATGCTGGGCAGCACCTACCGGCCTAGGATTCAAAGGTAAACTAAAGTATGATTGTTGCTAGACACTCCAGATGATTTGAAATATTTCAGTTAATGAAACTTTAAATAACTAAGTACAATAGCTGTTAGATAAGCTAGAAATCTTAATTCAACATTAATCCAAAGAAACCGCGCTTTTTTTTTATTTATGCTATAACATTTATTGTACTTACAAGTTATATGTATAAGTATTTGGCAAGATACATATATAAATAGTGGTACACTGGCGTCCTAAGTTACGATTGCGCAGTGCTCTTTGTCACCCTTCGCCTTGTATTGCCTGTTTTGCTATACAGGCCACTTTTTTTATCGCGTCTACTTTCGAGCGACTCTTTCGAAAGCCAAACTGTGTCTCAGAGAGAGTGCCACTGTCACTCACACTTTGCTACAGTCTGTTGCAGACAATCTTCACCAAAACTTTGCCCACAGTATCTAGCAAATATATCGGTCTGTACGATGCCGCCTCGTTGGGCGGCTTACCAGCTTTTGGTATAAGGACCAGTTTTTGATGCCGCTATCTTTTGGGGAATATTTCGTCGTGAAGGCATTGGTTGCAAGCCTACTGAGATTCTCTTTGAACATTGGAAATAGCCGCTTTTATGACTTTATTCGGCACACCATATTCCGGAGTCTTCTTATCCTCGGGAATAGTTCCTCGGAGCTAACACCGAGAATACTTTCCGGAAGTCGTTGCTCAGGCATTTCATCTACTACTGAGGTCACTGCCGGGAACAGTGTTCTGACTAGGTTCTCGAGCATTACTAGACAAGTGGGTTGAGGTACTCTGCAACCTTTCACTGTCGACATTACCATTCTTTACGCTGTGCTACGAGGATTTGTGTTGAACTCTTCGAAAAGCTATTTATGGAACTTGACTGCCTTTTGGAAAGCAAGCCCGGCCGTTCTGAATTCATCAAGCCACGGTTGGAAATTTCCTCTGCTTCTCGAACGTTGCAATAGTCGTGCAAAACGTGCGCGAAGACAGGTCGATCGCAGCTCCCCTAATTTGCTATTCCACCAGTGGCATGCTGGTCTGCGTCTAACCTGGATCCTCCAAGTCTGCCAGTCTATCCGCCAAATCTTCGGAAGAGCCCACACCGACTTCTTGGGTTCAGAATACTTCTAGGAACATTTTCTTGTCAAGAAACGAGTCTTTCCACCTAGGGCCAGCTATACGTTTGCTGCCCAACTCTACTACTGCATTTTATGTCATACTGTTACTTGTAAAGGTTATATTTATAACTGACAGTACTATGTCGAGGCTTGCCACAGCTTCCAGCAGCGTTTGGGCTCTTACGTTGGTACATCTGCTTCTCCATTTCGTTGACCAAGCGTTGAAGTCTCCTGCGATTATCACTGGCGATTTACCTCTGGCTTCCGTCACTAATTTGTGGAAAATCTAAAGTTGTCATGCTTGGGCGTGCATAACAGCTGAAGAAATGCATGCCTCCGATTCTCAGTTTTTAAATGTACACTTACCTAAATATGTGTAAACTTGACATAAAAATGAATTTATCATTTGAGAAAACCAAAACGAATTTATTTTATTTTCTTATTAAATTATCAAATTTTTAATCTTATTTTCTTAAAAATTTGTCCTTTTTCATTCTTTGCCGGTGGTTTGCTTTTATTTAACTAAATTTTTCTTGCAATAGTATGATTTTGTTTATTTATTTTTATTGATTTAACTACAAAACAATATTTCTTTACCTTTGTTCAATTTTTCTTCTTAAATTGAATAAAAATACACACAAAAATTCTTAGAAAAGCAAAAATGAATAAAAAAAGTTTTCTTTCTTCTATTGTTGATATCTTTTTCTTATTTTTTGAGGAAAATTCTACTGTGTTCTAATGTGTTGGTATTTGAGAGAGTAAAAATGCAATACAAAATATTTCAGGTTATAAAAATTGTTTAAAAATTTTAACTTGTTGCAAAAAGCAAAGCAACAAAAATCAATTTTATTCCCCAATCCTTAACTATTCATTCATTTATTCAGTGGCCCCAAAAGTCAACTGAAATGGTGAACACAAGTGAAAGAAGAGTCAATAAAAATTCTCATAATACTAAAGTGTGCCAACGACACGTGGATGGGGTAAGGGTGTTCAAAACTCACCCAATTGTCTGCCTGCTGCCTTCCTGTGTTACAATTCGAAAGTTTGCCACAGTATTTGGTTGCATGGCTCACTGAGTGTTGGATTTGAATGTTGTTTGCTTAACTTGTGCTTGTGCTAGCGCTGGCACTGGTGTCACCTATTTGCAGCGGCAAAAAATCTGACCCAAATCCAACCGTGAGCATATCGAGTTGGGTAAAAGGTAGAAAGTATGTCGTCGGCTGTTTTGCAAAGAAAACTACTACCATCTACTGGGCTACCCACTATCTTTACTTAAGCATTTTCACTCTGTGTGCCATCATAAGATATCAACTCAATGTATCCATCCAGTTTTAGAGAAAGTTATGAGACATGTCAACGACAGTAGCATCGCACCAATAGTAACAGAAACAGCAGAAACTGAACAAATATTGGCATTCGTTTTAATACTGAAATGGAATGATTTACTATGGAAGTGACTGAGTGGGTGAGTGAGGGAATTGACTAACTTACTGATAAACGAGTGCTTGGTTATGAGTGTTGTAAGCAATATGGGTCAGCAAAAGCGACGTGTGCAAACAGAACTACTTACTTACTTACTTACATACGCCAGTTTCAGGTTATGAAAACATAAAATGTTGAGCTTAAGTATAAGTGAAAGGACACAATATAAATATATAGAAAATGTTACCTATTTACTATAGGTTTTGTTATATAAATATAATGTCCCTATTTTCTTTGACTGTAATTTTTAAGAAAACGACACACACAATGCTAGTTTAAACATATTTTCATTACTTTAAGTTTCATTTAATGGAACTTTTGTCATCCATAACAATGTTATTGTTAAAGAAATCCTGTAAAGAGGCTTGAATTTAATTCAATACAACACTTAACAAATGAACAATTCATTCAGTTTTATCCAATTTTAAATCTATTCATATAATAATTGTTCATATGATAATATCGTATATTAAAATTGTTTGTGCACGCATCACGTAAAAGCCACTCATTGGATTCAAAATCGAATAACTCAAAAATAACAAGCTTTGTTATGAGTAACATATAGGGTTTATTTCATCAAAACCGACTTACAGAATCAAAAGATTTTAATGGAGAATAATCTAAAGATAATGAAACCAAACACTATTATTGGTTCGTTTTATGCTTTGAAGCTTCTTATACTATTATTGTATTTTCGCCTCTCATTTACTAATAACTGAGTACGAACAAGAGTACATATTGCTCTCTTTGTTCTTTTCTTTCTGTTTGTAGTCCCCAAATTTAATTGCCTTTTATCATAACAGGAAGGATAACTTCTGCCCAAGTCAATTAGTCATACATATCAATCGGTCTAGATTCGTACAAGAAAGAAACTGGGAGCAACTAAATATCATTCACCTAAAAGAGATGAGCAATGGGAATCAAGACTTAAATCAATCAAATGATTGTGCACTACTGAAGCCTGTCTATCTGAATCAGTCGAGCAACGGGAAGAAGCATTTGGAAGTTATGAGAAAAATCCCACAAATGTGTGGATGGAATAACAATATTAATTTGTATTCATCTCCCAGACCATCACGTAAGAAGCTTTATCCGATTTTCAATAATACAAATCAATCGCTCTAGTTTCGCACATAGTACACAAAAGAAACCGGCAACCAAATACTGCTCAACCACAATAAAATGGACGAGCAACGGGAAGAAAGACTGGACATCAAACAAATACGTACTATGTTTATCTGAATCACCCAAGCAACGGGAAACAACATTTTGAATTTAGGAAAAAAATATCAGAAACAAAAATAACCGGACCACCAGGTAAGAAGCTTTGTCTAATTTTCAATAATACATTTCAATCATTCTAGTACATAGTATAAGAAAGAAACCGGCAGCAACCAAATATCGCTCAACTAAATTGGACTAGCAACGGGAAGCAAGACTGAAAATCAAACGATTACGCACTACTGAAGCTACTGTTCATCTGTTCGGGTAACAATGGAAAGCATCATTTATAAATTAGGAAATAAATACCTGAAATGAATGGATGGAATAACAATATTATTAGATTTAAATTCACCTCCCGACCCATCATGTTAAGAAGTCGCGAACATAAGATACTTAGTAACAAATAAAAAACAAAAATATTATTTAAACATTTTTTTTTTATATTGTATAACTCACATTTCTCACATACTTATATGTCTACCTTGCTACTAAACAAATATAGAACTCATGTTACGCGCTATTGCTATACGAGTATAATCGTAATCGCTTTGTTTTGGCATAAGTTCTTAAACCCAAGTAAGAAATGGAAGCAAGAGATGGGAAACAGCTACTCAGTCAGTCTGTCGTATATTGTTGTCCATTGTTGTTGTTGTTGCTGCTGCCACTTTTGAAAGCATTTGAAATTTTAATGGCATTTAAGTGACTCCCTACCTACTTACTTGCCTAACTTCTAACCTGGTTTGGTTATGTACACGATGTATGTATATTTAGTATTGGTTTGGGGGCAATGGAAATGGCAACGTCGGCGGCGTTGGATTACCTAAACTTCTTATGTCTGGTTCCATGTATTTCTTATATTGGGTGTGGTGTGTTGCGATGCGATGCCATTAAAAGCTACTATGGTGACACGCTTGAATTCACAAATTAATGCAAATCCTTACTAAATAAACATGTGCTAAAAAAAAAAGAAAAGAACATGGGGGAAGTATACTACTACTACATGTGATTTTGATTGTTAACTCGACTTCATTAGGTTTCGTGTATCTCATATATACATATGTACGCACATATAAATATTTATTAGAAAATCAAATGATGAGTATATACATTCATACAAGGTAAATATGCAAGTCAAGCTCAAGAGTTGGTGGTTTTGCATATGAAAAAGTCCTTAATTCCGGATAAAATATGTTAATTTAATTTTTCTTCCCTATGAAAACCTCTTTTCAATATATGTTAGGGAATTTTTTTCATTCTTTAATTTAATTGCGCGCATAAAACGTTAAGTACACTAAAGAAATAAAACAGCAAATTGCAGCCATGAAACACCTTAGTATAACATCTCTTCTCACCATATAAAATGAAGCACGGCAACACCTAACAACATAAACACACAGCAACAACATCCGCTTCCGTTGCATGTCTTCCGGCAGCTGACAATCATATTAAAATGCAGCGCATGTTTTGGGTGTTCCAGAGAGCATAGAGTTATGGCAATGATGGATGTTCACGACCAGGTGTGGCATGCAGCATAAATATATATATGTACGGGAGTATATGCAGATACTAACTTATAGGAAAGAGAGTGTTAAGAAAGAACTTCTACTCTATGCAGGCGATCATTGCACTTTCATATGCAGAAAACTTAGGTACATTACATGAATGTATTCGTTGTTGTTTGTTCATGTTGCAAACAAGTATTTGTATTTGTAATTCTATAAAAAACTTGTCACCAATGTTTGTTGTCGTGGTAGACATTGTTTTTGTTCTTGTACTTATTGTTGGTGTTGTTCTTGTTTCATAAGATACACATACATATCTAAGTTGGTGTTATTGTGTAGTTTGTTGCAGTAACACCAGCAGCAGCAGCAGCTTAATTCATTCATTCATTTAATTGCATTATGCCGCAGGTCGCGCTATGTCGTCATCATCGTTGCCATGGTGTCAACAAAATGACATGCGTTCATGTCTACACAGGACTTCATCTTACTGTGTCTGTGTGTGTGTGTTTCATGATGTAGACAATATTCATATGAATGTAGTAGAATGAAGAAACATGCATATGTATGAGAAGAAGGGGTACACAGTGCACAAGTCGCGAGTTAGAGGTTTTGCCATTGTGGCGATATTTTTAAAGAAATATGTATAAGTTTTCTTTAAAATAGCATGATCTTCTCCAAATTTATGCACTACAAATTAATACAGATTTATTTAGAGCAGTAAGAAGAATCTGCATACAATTTTAGAGTTTTAAATGGAACTATTTGTGTATTTTTGTGTCCAGATCAATATAATACAAAAGTCATAAGAAAGTAGGAACACATTTCACAGCTTCACAGTCTGACAGACTCCATATTAACGTTATTATTGTTCATTACAATAAGTTCTATAAATATTGATGCAATATTCTGCATTAATCTTTTTATTTTTATTCACAGATGCTATTTGAAAACTATAGCCAACAATCAGTAACTTATTCATCACACTACAATCATAAGATCGAACGAAAATAGCACATTTGCTACCTTAAAATATTGCATAAATAACCGGGGAAAACCGCATAACTAAAGGTGACTTGATTTCAATGAGTTTTACAACTTTGACTCCTTCAACAAAGAATAAGCATATCTACACTTGCATGTAAGTAGTATGAATGATGTTAAACCAAACTCTATGCAAGTACACACCTTGAAGTATGCTACAGTAAAATACAAGTAAAATATACCAACATAACAAAGAAGGACTCCAATTTGTATGTTCGCGAACTCATTGCTCAATGTATTGTATCCTTGTGTGTGTGAGTGTTGGCTTAAAAATTATGCAATGCAACGAAGTAGTGAATATGAAAGAACATAAACAACAACAACAACAATAGAGAAGAAACAAACAAAAACATGTAGGTGTAATAAAGGCAACTAAAAATTGAAAGAAAGAAAGAAGTAAAGAAAGGAAAAGAAAGAAAAGCAACAACCCCAACCAGGCAAACCACAACTTCAGCATAAAGTAAAGTGGATGATGGTGAGGAGACGTTAGAGGCGTTGACGTTGCATTAATTTGCACATGATGCAAAAAAAAAAAGAAAGCAAAGAAAGTGAGTAAAAAACAACTTGCTGACAATATATAATTTTCACCATTCTTTAGTTGTTTGTTGCGCAATATGACTGCCACTGCCGCCTTTGTATTTATTTATTTTTTTGTTTCTTGACTTTAATGAAGTCAACAGCTTGCGACGTTAACAACAAGACATTCCCATCATATCATCGTCTCTGCAGCTCCTTCAAGAGCAATGATGTAGAAGTGGCAATGCTCAGTCATCGCCATCGCCATCTTCATCTCCATCGTCATCCTTATTCACATTGGTGTTGGTGTTGTGGGGCTTCAAATTCTCTTGTTGTGGCATCAAAGCCGTTGGCAGAATTTTGATTAAATTTATACCCCGAAATATGCGCGCATCAAGGTGATGTTGATGATAAGAAACTTTAGCCAAAGTCATGAGCAGACACCATTGGCATAAAAAACTTGAGAACTCAACAATATTGTTTACAATACAATTTGATTTATTTGATTATGTATTATATTATGTTGTTGTATGTTGTTGTTCTTCTTTGGCTGCTCATCTCTTTTCATTGATGATGATTCAATTTTTTATTATTGAAAAATTTTTATTTATATATTGAGAACAAATTTTATACAAAATAAAGTTATACATACAGTAATTAAGAAAAGAAATAAAAGAACAAACTTGGGTTTAGCCAAAGTTTACATATGCATGTGTAAGTACTAATGTACGATCTTAATTAGAGGAGAATATAAAGCAGTTATTAAACTGCAATAACTAAGAAGTATAACTATCGATTAACATAGTGGCTACTTATATCTTTTAGTGGTTGGACTGTGAGGTTTTCAAAACACCATCTATGTAAAAATAAAAGAAGACCACTTTTTATTTTACACTCTAGTTGTTAATCTTGATCTTAAAGAAATTATACTTAAGCCTTATAAATGGTATCTATATGAACTATAGGTACATATTAAATTTTCTCATATGATATATTTTTAATATATAAGAAACACAATTTAGAAATTAAAGATATTCTGGATTTTCTAAGTGGATTACCTCTTCCAAAGAACTCATTATATGTGTAAGACAATACAACATACATATTTGTATCAAATTTAAACTCCACAGCTCAAAAACTTAAACGCTAAAATGCATAGAAGCAGACGGACAGAAGAACAAACATACTTCAATCTATTTTTCTAGCGTGAAAGCTATAAAAATGATTAGGAACAGACAGACAAGGTTACATTAAGTGTACTAATTTCTTGTGTATTATGATAATATAAACTTCTCGTGTTCTCCGAAGATGAAGATCAATGTTTCGGACTAACTCAACTGCACTCAAATGGATTTCAACGATGTTAGTCTCAACTGACCAAATGGATTTCAACTGGATACAACTACATTTCAACTGGGCTCAACTGGATTTTAACAGGACTTCACTGTACTCAACTAGTCTCAACTGGACTTAAGTCCATTTCAAGTGGACTCAACTGGTCTCAACATTGATCTACATTACATTTTCTTAATTTCTAGATTACTTAATACTTTATTTATTTATTGACATGAATCAAATAGTTTAAATTGGAAAAAGTGCATTCTTTTGCGTGATCTAAATATAAAATTTATACAAAATGTTTGAAAATATTCTATTTGAAGTATAAGTCAATACTCAAACTTCCAGAAAGATAGAATGATGTGTATTAAATTTTTAATTTTTTTAGAGTTACAACTTCAAAATTTTTTCTTTTTTTTTTTTCTTAATTCTTTAAAAACATTTTCATAGGATTTTTATACTGAGAATTGTTCAAATTAATATTGAGCTATCCATAAACTTATTTAAAAGAAGCTCAATGCAAAGTTTTAATATATAATTTGAAGGGGTCACTGTCATCTACACAAATGCACGAGGTGACTTAAAATTGATGATTGTTGGATTTTTTTAATCAGTATCACTTTGGGCATGTGTTTGCCTCTTCGTTTATTTAGTTGCCTCCGAACCCAAATAGGATGAAACTAAATAACTCAATAAAGATTAATAAAATCCAACAATAATATTAAAAATTAATTTTTAGAGCAATGAAAACAAGTGTTTAAAGTAACATTTCCCTGTTGTAAATCCATTGAAGAAACCTTTGTACAATGATTTAAAGAGGGAATTAACATTTCACAACTCTTCACGTCCAGCAATCTGATGTAAGCCCGCGATCCAAGCAATTGTTTATTTTCGATACACTTACGACGACCATCGACCGCCTTTTCGTAATTATCAAAAACTATATGATAATGAAATTCATTTGGTCTACATTCAATTGTTCGTAATTTTTTAAATTGTAGAAAACTTTTTAGAGAATTGTAGATACCAATAGGAGTTTTATTAATATTCTCTAGTAACAAAGTGTTACAGTTCGTACTCTTTGCAGAATATACCTTCAAATTATGATCCGCAAAGTGAGTTGGCAGCCTGTGTGAAAATTGTTAATAATGCACTTCATTAGAGAATATGAAAATTTTATAAAAATAACTTACCATCGTAGGGCGTGCCATCTACGATTTGGATTCATATATTGTAAATAGGCGAAATTACGTGGCCTGCCTCCATATGTGACTTTATAACGTAACATGTAGATTGGCTCGATTTTAAGTAAGATGTGCACAAGTGTTGATATTTCCAGACCCAAAGGTATGTGGTACAAAAAAATCTGTTAAAATTGTATATATTTTATATATAATTCAGTTGCCTAAAATAAGTCGGTTCTTTAAGAATGAAGATTTTATTAACGAAGAATCAAATGAACATATAAGGAACATTATGTTTGAAAGCCATAGAAACACACGAGGCGTCGGAATATCATTTACATTCATGTTTGGTACTTATATCAACAATGGCGCCAAGTAATCACAAGATCCCTTGTTGTTAAAATAAAAATTTGGTTGAGCTTCTTTATCAAGCCAAGCATAAGCAATCCAAGCCAAGCCTAAGCAAGCCAAGCAAAACAATACACAATCTCAAGTAGGCTTGGTGTTCTGTGCGTGCATGCTTGGCTCGCTTAGGCTTGTTTTTTTACCAAACCTTCACAAACATCATTATGATGTTCACTGCACATCTCTGGTCCATATATATAGTATACTAACACACAATTCTGTGCATTGCTAACATCAATCCAAAGCTAATTTGTTTAAACTTTTGCAAAAGATATAAAAATCTAATAAACAATTCAGTGCATACTTCGCCTTCACCTTCATCGAAGCGCTTTTGTAAATGTTCTGGCACAGCGTCCTTGTTTTTTACATAGATCGTTCTAGCTTCTTGAAATACCGTGTATTGTGAGGGTACAAGATATTTGTTTTCCATGTTATTTAAATTTTTATTACAATAAAATTTCACTTGGTTTTCTTTTATAACACCTTTTTCACTTTAATTATTTTTCTGATTTGTAAACGTTTACTACACTCGCTGCATATGGCGTCGGTCAATGATCACAAGATGACTGATCAATGCAAAACAGCTGAGATATTCGCCATTTGTAATCGATAACTTATATTCAAGAGAGAGAGAGAGTTGTTATCGATTTAATGTGAGGAGTACTCTTTAAATTGCACTAAACCACAAAGCCGCAATTAATTATGATGACGGCGTCAAAAGGTGGAGGCTGTTATTTTCTTTAATAAAATTCAAACGTTTACATGCATTTTATATTTAGTGAAATTCACTTCAGAGATTTTGACAGGTTGCGCGTGTTGTTTGCAACATTTCATATGTTGTTCATGCATAAATTTACTTTCTTACAGAGAAAAAAGCTCTTCCTTTGACTAAAGTCTTTTGTTTTTGCTTGACAGCATCATCATCATCATCATCATAACCAACAACAACAACAGCAGCAGCAGGAGAAGTATAATAACTTCAATGTGGCATGTAGAACAACTTAACCTCATATACCATCATCAGACACAAAATCACATATAATAAGAGGGTCATTTAATAATTGAAGAGATAAATTGATGTATGTAGAAAACCAAAAAGTAATAGTTTTACAGAATATATATATTTTGAGTAGAAAAAACAACTAATTCTCATTTTGAAAGATATTTTAAAACAGAAAGGAAGTCCACTCATGTTTGCGGTGGCTTGCTGAAACATGTGGTACATCATCATTTGGTGTTGGCAGCACATGATCTAATGGCTCATCACTTAAAGCCCAATTACGTCCATGTACATATTATGTAGGCTTGGTCTTCTATTGGTCCCAGATTATTTGCAGAATCTGTGAAGGCAAATGCCAAGATTTTTCCCTCAAAGAATTTGTTTTGTTTGTTTACCAAATGCAATGCTAGGGAACCAGCATAACTATGTGCTACAATAGCAACACTTGTTGGATTTGAAGGCAGCACAGTGTGTTCAAAAACATATTCAATATGACTTAATGGTAAACCAACTTCTGGTATGTGTATACGTCGGTCATTGATGATATGCTGATTATCACTTGTATTTGTGGTGAAAATATCATAAGAAAGCTCCTGATCTTTTTTAATATAGGGTATTTGTGTACCATGAATCAAAGAATTGTTTATAATGAGACTTCTGCGCCACTGCCCTGCGCGCCTATAACCACTACCATGCATGAGGATTAAAAGCTTTTTGGACTGTTTCCAAAATTCCTCAGGCTGGTTAAAGATAAAAGAACACATATCAAGAAGTGCATCCTTTGGAATATAAACTGTATATATAAAATAGGACGAGAAAAATAGTTAGGCGGTGATGGAATCCAACACCGTTTGACCGGTTACCATGAAAATTGGCACATATGGACCAGCCGTTGTCGAGAAATTGGTGGATACAATTTTTCATATAAAGCTTAGAGCAACTGAGTTGAATTGTGTTTCAATGACAAAAAATCACGCACTAAGTCGGGGGCGTATCACGGCGCGCCGGGAATGCTAGTAAAATATATTTACAAAATGATGAATAGAAGTCTTTGCCTTTTTGCTTGAGAATCAGAGGGAGGCAAATCTAGACTGTAGGGAAGATAAAGTATTGTTTTTTAATTTGGTTTTTTAATGGTTTGTTGTGTCAGTTGGGCATTGTGAGGGCGAGCATTGCCGTATAGGAGAACCATTTCTTTCCTTTGAAATTTGCGGTATTTTAGCACATTTCTTGCTTTGCTTTGTTTATCATCAATATATCTTTACAATTTATATAGCCGCTGTGAGCTCCGGAGGTTTAGTAGAAGAAACAATTTTGCTATCGTTACTTTTGATCCACTGTGGGCAAATGTTTCACTCACTTTTTTAACACAGTTTTCTTCATCAAAAGCATCACCTATAACTTCAATTTACGATCTTTCAAATACTACAATTACTGAAATTTCAAAACTAATGTTTTGACCAACAAGATTATCAAGATTATCGTTGATAATTTTCTTTCTAAAAGTTCATTACTTCTACAGAGACTGAAATGTAATTATGACAAAGAAAGATGAAATCTGTCAGTTGATCGGAACTCAATCTATAGACAGAAAATTATTTCTTTTTTCTAAATGACCCTCGTATAAGTGTCAGAACTTTTTTGTACCCACTAACTGACTGACTAGAGAATGAGATACGTTACTGTTGCATTTGAGTTTTGCATAAGCAAAGGCAGTTGGTTGGTTAGTTGCTTGCTTCATGGCGGCCACGTTGAGTGCTTCTTCATTTTCCTAATTTATACGCGCGCGTTGCAGTAATGAAAATTTACGTTTTCTTCAAGTAGTCATGTTGCGGTTACCGTTCCCGCTGTTGTTATTTTAAATGATGATGTTGTTTGTGTTGTTGCTTTTGTTTCTTCATTTGTGCATCTTGAGGTTGCCGCAAAAACCAACCTCCATTATCTCCTCTCCTCTATCACAGCCATCACTAAGATTGCTGCTGCTGCTCCTATTGCCTGTTATTGTTGCGGTTTCACTTCGTTTCGTTGTTGAATTCACAGTAGTACAAAGACGTTTTGGAGGGCTTCGGATTCTCTAAAGTTTTCATAAGCAGAAGTAGTATATTGTAGTCAAAATGGTGGTGATGGTGGTGGTGATGGTGGCTGTGGTAGTGATGGTGGTAGTGGTTAAGTCGAACTTTGCTGCGCATCCTTTTTGTGGCATGTTGAAAGATAATCTCATTCTGTTTATTATTGTTTCGGTTTTATAAGCAATTCATCGTCAATGGAGACTTTTTGAAGGCAACGACGATGAGATGAATGAATTAGAGAATTTTTTAGATAAAAAATGAGAAAAACAACTTTGATTTTTAATTCATATTTTAAAAAAAAAGTAATGTAAATATGAAACTATGGATGACGAAGAGTACGATGAAGCTGCTTTTGATCGTTTGTACCAACTTCAGTTGACAAAATTGCATGATGTATGTCAAAGTCTAACAAATAACACAGATCTGTCGATCTGTTACAAATGGCTTAAGAGATTTGGAAAAGCTTCCAAAGAAGATAAAAATGCACGTAGTTGTCTTTTATTGCTCATGTATGAACAGATTGAATTTCAAGGACAAATTGGTAAACCCTTCACAGATATGCGTCTATGTAGTCTCAGTTTGGAGGAAGTTTTGGCTGAGCAGGATAAGTTGTTTCAACAAAATCAATATCTAGTACATACAGAAGACGATGAAGAATTGAGAGAGGAAGGTGGTGCACATATCTGTACAAAAAGAATGTTAGCAGATGAGCATGAATATATGACATCATCAAATCCATCGAGTGTGCGACATCAGCCATCATCATTAGCCAAAACAATGGAATCAAAAGGTAAAATATCAACATCACCTAAAAATGTAGAAATACAACCGTTAAGTCCAATTCCATCACGTGAAGCACCTTCTTTTGTGAGGAATAAACATAATCCACATGCATTACGTCCAATATTAAAATTAACATCAAAGTGGCAAGAGATGTCATCACCAAGAAACAAGCCACAAATTCCAGATATGCAGAAAATCTGGACAAATTTTGTGCCACAAGCTGCATCTTCAATAATAGAAGAGCCAATAAATCATCAATTGTCACACCAACGAAAACACTCAATATCAACAAAAAAACCATCAACAATTCGACAGAATTCTTCACAGCGTGGTAGTTTACCAGCAAGAAAATTCCAATCACCAACTGAGCATGAAGATTCATCAGTTTGTAATGTGAGTTCTAAATCAAAACGACCAATACGGACTTCAGTTTCTATCAATAGTTTTAAAACCTTTGATTCACATAAGTTTTATTGGACATATGCTCGTTATGATGGAAGACTACCACATTGCAAGCCAATACGTTCAAGAAGGCCTCTTGATAGGCAAGTTGGTGGTGGTTACTTTCATCAACAAGCAACAACCAAAGATTCATTCTGCAAAAAGCATAATACCCATGTTTCTACTAATTTACCAAAAAAGGAAATAACAAATTTGAGCTCATTATATACGGCATATATGAATGTATCTCAGAATGTATCTCCAATAGAAAGTGATGATGATGATGGCATTGATTTGCCTCAAAAACCATTATTTGTACAAAATAATTGTTGTCTTAATCGAGAATGTTTTTGTAAAAATCAAAATAATAATGTAAAATCTGATCACATACATCAAAGTTCTGAGTCAAAAACTCCTCGTAAATGGACTCAGTATTATGAGAAGCCTTCCAATAGAAAGAAAAATGAACCATGTGAACTATGCCGACTGTATGAGGAACATGAAAAATTACAAAAAGATTTGAAAGAGATTAATATGAAAACTCTTGTGAGTAGAGAAATCAAAAACAGGGTCCAAGATGAAGCCAGAAATTGTCGGAATATGAAATTCAATCAAAAAAAGAAAAAATTATACAATAAACTTCTTTATAATTCACGCCTCGCTACACGTCAACTTAAGCAATGGAATGGTAAAGATACTAATTTCAATTTTCTAATGACAATTTTTAAAATGTTCAGCAAAGATGAACAGTTCAAGACCCAAATTCTTGACTTTGACCATATGTTCATGCATCTTTTAGTGAAAATATTAAATTGTAATCTTAAAACGCGTGAAAATGCAATCAGAAAAAGATATCACCTTGTCGCTAGGGGAAAATACGAAAAGAGAAAAGTAAAAGCAGAAAGCCGCCTGAGAATGCAAATTGCCGTTGAAACACAACATCAACAATTAAAAAAATTAACTTATTTCACACTTCTGAAGAGATTGTATCTTGATGAGTGTGTGGGTAGAATTAAACTATCAACTCATGTCTTGAAGCTTATAGAGGAAGAATATCAAAATTTGCGAATCCAAGACGAAGAAAATTATAATATTTAATTATTTTTATTAATTTTATCAATAACAATCTGGTCTTTGATAAAAAAAAATATATTTTTCATTAAATTTTGTACACAACTTATAGTTTGAAAATTTTTTTTTTATATTAAAGGTAAAAGATGGGACAGGAGTTGATGCCGAGATATGCAGAACTATATATCAGACGGTAGACTAGTCAGGTAAATAAGGATATTATTTTTGATCAAGAAATGTCTTGATAAGCACGAAAGCAATAGAAATGTTGAGTGCAATTTCTAAGTTATAAAACTAAGGGGCCATCCACATATTACGTCACACGTTAAGGGGTGGGGAGCGTTTCAACGAAGTGTGACATTGTGTAACAACGTCACATGTCCAACTCTTAAGTATTAAAACATTAAACTGTAAACGAAATATATACCATTTTTATTTTTAAGCTGTGTGATCTAACAGGCGAACATTAAAAGATATGAGAAATTAAGTTAACATAACATTATCGGTCCCCATAAAGTTAGATTTATTATTAAAATGTTAACCAAACCACTTGTCAACGTCAGACTGGTAAGTACCCGTAGAAAATGATGACTCCGAAGATGAATTCGCTTCACTGTTACTACGCTATCTTTGAATCTCCGAGCCCCATCATATTTGATGCAACTTCCGTACGGTAGCTTTTGTCTAAGTGTCGAGTCTATATTTTTCATCGTGGAGATTCGTTCACAAAGAATTGAAGATAGACATGCCAGGGAAATTATTTGTTTTATATACAATGTTAGATACATATGACACTATCTTATTAATTTATTTATTTAATCTATGACAATTTTCAACAAAGTAATACAACTAATCAAAAAAGTATAATAAAAATATCAAAATATGTACTGCCTAAAACTAAATAATTAAAAATAAAATAAATCTAATTCGGCGGGGGAAATTTATTTGCTAAATAGCTACTCACAGACATGTGTGGTAAGAAACAAACAATGGATACACCATCCAAAATTGTAACGTTCAGATTCAGTCACGGTGGAGGGAGCAGAGTAGGTGTTGCAGGACCAGAGCATTGATAGCGGTGGGCGCAATCTCAGGAGAAAGGATGTAATACAATATTTGTTAATTAGCACATAATACACGAAATGGATCGTGTGAGGCAGAGTTAGTATTGCACATACCTAGAGCAAAAGGAAGGAAATTATGAAGAAAGCGTATACCTAAAGATTTTCTGCGATTACTCAACGAAGAAAGATCTATAAGAAGAAGCCTGATTGAGTATGAAGACAAACGTAGATCTCCAGACGCACTAATAGTATTCAAGAACTGGGCGGACTAGAAAGATAAAAAGAAGCTTGGTAATGTAGGGATGATTAAATTCTTTTAGCTGTATTAATAGTTGAGGAAATGAGATGGTTAAAGCTCAGTTTAAGGTCAAAAATGACTCCGACACCACTGAAAGTAGAGACACGTGCCAATGAGTTGTAAGAAAATAAATGAAATAATACATTTTGAGCAGTTTAGCTTTAGAAGATTGCATAAACACCATGAATGCAGTTATCATTAAATGCGAGGCAGAGTTTGACATCATCAGCATACATCAGAACACGATGGTGATTCAAGGAAAGAGAAAGGATAAACAGAAGTGACATCAACTGGACAGGAAAGCGTAGATTTAAATAACATTCGCCGAACTCTATTTCTTAAATATAGAGAGGTCCAACAAAGATCTTGCGTGAAACCAAAAAGATCCAGTTTAAGTAAAAGCAGAACATGATTAACAGAAGCAAACGCTTTGCTGAAGTCTGTTTGACATTTTGCGCTAAAACCAAGATTTACCATAGATGTAAATTCAAGCATGTTTTTAGTTGGTGATCTATTCTTCATAAAACCAATTTTGCAGTAACAGAAAATTTGGCAATACCTCTGTTTTGTTTGTTGGGTGTAAAAGGTGTTGACACAATGGATGTAACTTACACTTATAACCATAAAAAGAGAACGAAGTGACTACTATGCCAGCAATAGAGAATATACAGTAGTGGTTTCAAAGTATATGGACACATGATGATTTAGTTTTGTATCTTTGATTATTAAAATATTGTCGGTATAATTAATCGTTTATCGTTTGTTAATTCGTTTGTAATTTTGTTCATTTTCTAAATTGTGTAATTTTGTATTGATTTTATTAAAAAATATTTTAAATGGAAATATAAATAATTTTGGAACTGTTATTTTAATATGGCGTAATATGTGGATGGTCCATAATGTGTACCAGGGTAGATTCCTTACCTATCACCTTTCCGACAAATCTACAATGACTTACATAAGTAGGAACATGAGAAGATTTGTATAAAAAAAGCTCTACTTATAAACTTTATTGCCATCAAAACTGTTAATGCCATGCTTAAATTTAATAATGAAAAACATAATTGGTTCATACTGTCACTACCGCTTGAGGATTGAAGGAGTATTCACAGGTGTATCTATGTATGTTCTAGTCATGCTCTCTGGCAAAGATATTTTTAAACCCGGGGACAATCAAGGTCCGGTAGCTGCCAAAAAAAAGCATCACAGATGTCAAGTACGTTCTTGACATGAGCCAACTGTTAAAATAACAGGGGTTCCAGATATTTGGTGTATATGTATATAATTCTGCATATCTGAGGGTTTTTTCCTAGAGAACATTGATATTTGCACACATCAATAAATTGAAAGAATTAACCAAAAGCAATGTCTTTAACAATAACTTCTGTTTAAAAACATTAACTAAACTCATCATCATCATCATTATAAAGTTTGTTCCACAACTTGAGGCTAAACTAAAGTTAAGTTACACAAAAAAATCAAACAAAATAAACGCAAAATGGAATTTAATATTAATAATAATAAAAAAGAAAAAGGAAAAATAACATTTTTGTGAGCAAACAATAATAAATAGCAAACCATGGCAATTTTTAATTATGCGCGAAGCTACAAAAAAATTAATGGAAAATAAATGGAAACCTGCAGGAACAACGTCAAAGCAAACAAAAGAAGCAAATTCTGGAACTACCAAGAGAAAGCAAAGTCACTCACTCGCCCATACCATTTTGGTGTTTGTTGCAGTGGCAAAAATTAACACCAGAGAAAAACTGCAAAAGTAAATTATTAAAAAACAAAAAATTACAATTGTGTTTTGGAGATTCGTTTTTTTGTTTGTTTTTTGAAGGAATCTATTATGAGTGTGAATATTTGTGGAGGGCGCGTGCTTACATTTTCTGCCTTGTTAGGCACTAAAAAATAGTCGCCATCTTTGTTAAATAGCCGGCACTTCATTTAGTTGTAGCAAATACTAAAAAATTCTCAAAAAACTATACAACAAAAGAAGGAGGAACAAAGACACTTAAACGGTCAATGACTTTTAACCCCTGAAGATTTGGTTATTTAAATTATAATATTTAAAACAAAAAATAAACAGGATATTGGATTTTGGTCTTAATAAAATTAAGTTAATTTTCTCTACATATATACATACATTCAAATCATAGGATGACTATGCAGGATAAAGGTTTATCAAAGAACAAATAAAAAATTTTGATATCAAAATACTAAAGATACACTAAGGAATGGGTATTGTGGAAACTTTTGATGGAGTCCTCATCATTTTTTAAACTAAAGTAATAGTAAAAGTAATGATTAGTGTAAGCGTGTGCAGGAACTTTTCTTCTGTGAGCTCCTTCATAATGCATGCCGCTTCTTCTATCAAAGCTTCAATGGTCTGTTATCTCAAATCATTGTAATACATCTTTGGCCTTGGGGAACTGGTAAAAGGCATTGTGCCAGTTCAGGTGAATAAGGTGGATGATCTTTCACTTAAATGTAACTTTGGCTATTTGTTGACTTCAAATCTAGGTATATATATAATTGCTTATAATATATAACCTATAATAACTTATAGAGTGGTAACTACAAGGCCTTCGACTCGTCTATTAAAAAAAGGTTGAATTTAATTGGGTAGGAGGATATTTTCTGATTGTTATTCAGGAATTTTCAGGAAGGTGGAAGATATATTAGCCCCACACAACTAGGATCTAGTATTATCTAGTTTTGTGCAATCATCTAAGTGGTGTTTAACAGAGAGATTGTTCCCGCATAATGGGCAGGCTGAACAGTTTGTTCCGTCTAGTTGATGCTGATGATTTACTTTGCAGTTCTCAAACGGACAAAAGTAAAACATATCCAACGATGGCAAGAAACAGGGAAATGGATTGGAGTTTTGGCATAATTTAATGTCTTGGACCATTGACACATATTGTACTTAGTTCCATTTTACACCACATTTGTATATGTATTTATTATATGTATTTCATTGTAAAACTATTTCAAAGGCCATCAGAGTAGACCTTAAATTGGCATCCATACTTCAATATCCGGCTCTAGTTCCATAATAATATTTCGGTCACAAGGTTCTTTAAGTACTTTAATGGACTTTCCCATAGAGGCCACTTATATACAAAAATACATATAATACAATAAGAAAACCTTGAATGTTTTGCTACAGAAGAAGCTTGCTTGTTTATCTATTAAAATTGATCAATTCGAATTCGAATATAAAATAGTAACTTCTTTATAAATTAAACACGTACACATAATTATAATATTTACAACGCGAGACCAAAAACAAAAACCCAATATTCGTACACTTAAAAGCGCGAAGGCAATACCAAAAGATAAAGAAAAAGAAATATACATGGGCGTAGTAAAGGGTCTCCCAGAATATAATATTCTCTTCATTATAAACTCTGCAATAAACATGTAATTGAATTGAGAAATTTATCATATCTTGAGCTATGCCACTGTTCAATTTATATAGAAGAAATTGTTGCCATTGTAATTTAAAAAATGTAAAGGAGAATTTGTCGGCATAATGAAGACCAAAAAAAAACAAATTACTGCCTAGAAAAAAGAAACAAATCAAACAAATTAAAAAAGTATAAACAAGAAATTAAAATATTTGTACAAAAACAATTAAATGATTTGAAGCTTATGATAATAAAATAATAATTTTTATTTCTTTTTTTCTTATAGTACGCAATGAATTCTGAAATCTAAAGGCAATCGGCACCTATAAATATGATTGACAGAGGCAAGGTGTTTATCAAATAAGTTTTGTTCAACAAACAATCAACTTCTGTCACCGCCAAACACCTACAAACACATTACAAATCAAAATGTTTAAATTGGTGAGTATCAAGTGTAGTATAACATAAAGTGAGAATGATAAGTGCAAAATATATAGTGAATATAAAAGGATCTAAACATATTTTTAACAAAATTACAATCAAACTTAATTTGATGTAGTGATTTAGAACTTATAATTTACAAATATCCTGGGATCCTACGAGTATGATTTCTTTACAATAGATGAATAGACAATAACCTAATAACTCAATGATATTTGAGAGAAAATTATTTGTAAAATATCACAGAATCTCCCATACTATAACTTTTTCCCTATTAAGCGTCAATTATATTGAGCGAGTTTTCTACCTAAACTCTACTAGTAACTAGCTGATTGTAAAAAATCTACCGAGAAAAGTTGAAAGCCGGGCCAATTAATTCGTTACTCGCTGTCGTGTAGGCTTGTTAGCTAGTAAAGCATCGATGAAGTTGAGCGAGTTTACAATCTACTAGCGAGCGAATTCATTGTCAGCTAGCAAAGCGTGTTTCATCATTACTATTTAGATAGCAGATTGTAAACTTGATCAATCTAATCGACGACTTAGAAGGAGGTTTGTTGAATGGAAGCAGACATAGGCCATTGTACGTATAATGCATGTACTAAGTATTATTATTATTATTTATTAATTTAACAACATTAAATCTAATATATTATACTAAACTTAGTGCAAAATTTTTACGAGTACAATTAGCTGCTGGGGGCCTTCGACTCTCGATTAAATAACATCTTTGGTCTTAATTTTTATGATGAAATTCTTAAAGTAATTATACATTTTGGAGATACAATATTTAAAGATGATGAAGTATTTAAGAGTTGGGATGGGGTTAGGGAACCAAAGAGGGAAGCTCTAATGCTCTCCAAGTATTGACAGGAGGCTAGAAGATGGTATACAGTATTCCGTTGCCACAGAAAGGGCATGGTGGACGGTCTGATCCATTGAAACGGTATTGATGGGTATCCCGTGTGTGTCCAATACGCAGCCGGTTGAAAGTTCCGCATGTCTGTGTGGATAAGTTTAAAGGCAGGTAGATTTTTTCACATATTGGGTTGATGAAAGAGTACCAATGGATAAACTATCCCCATTTCTGTCACTTTCTTCGATACAAATAACAAAAAAAGGTTGTTATCTACTTTGTGTCCAATTAATTGACAAAGACCATTAATTACATAGACTGTACAATTCGCTCACGAAACATTGCTTTCTCATTTGCAATCTTGAGTCAGCAAATCTGGAACAAGTTTGTACGGTTTCCAATAACAAAATCCAACAAAATGGCTGCAGGTATCTTGATATATTTGAGTGGAGCCTTGACATTTTGAGTGAATCAACAATTTTGAAAGCGATCACAATTTCGTTAGCGAACTGTCATGTTGATTTTGAGGCAAAAAAAAATAATTTCCACTGTCTTGTCTTTTCCAAAATTCCGGCCTTTTTCTTTAAATGAAAGCCAAAAAGAATCTCTTTGCACATATGACAGTTTCTAGATTCTTATCGTGACAATTTAAATTGGACAAAAAAAATAATTTTGTGTGAATCGTTAAATTATTTTGACTGATTTTTATACAAACACGAAATCAAGTTAAGACTAATTGGTTGTCAATGTTATGTGATATGTTTACAAGAACCTAGACGAAAAATTTCCACAAAATGGCCTTATACAATAAGCACTGATAAGCTGGTATGAGTAGATGAGTAGATTACAGTTGATGCCGATTCCGAATTCATCAACCAAACCACTTCTTCTAATACAATTCATAATTTTAACAGTGAACTTGGCTGAACTGTAATAATAAATTATAAACTTATCCACACAATATTTTAAAAATCTTGTAAATTTTTAATTTTATAGAAACATTGAATATTTACATTTTATCTTGACATTTTTTTATGTTTTCTTCATAATAAAAAATCCTTATTCATTTCTTGTCGTCCTTAGTTCACACTTTGCTTGTTCGCACTGTTGGCTTTTGCTGCTGCCAAGCCACATTTGATTGCTGCACCAGTGAGTTATGCGACACCCGCTGTCCTTGCACCAGCTGCGAGCGCTTATTATCCTGCTTATACGGCAGCGGCATATTCCCCGTTTTATGGTGCTGCTTATGCGACATATCCTTATGCAACAGCATCTTATATATTGCGTCGTTAAAACGTCATAAAACGATTAAATATGCTTCGACTAACGACGATATACGATGAAACTCACTTTGTTATTAATGATTTACTTTATTATAATTTTTTGTTTTCCTTCTTTTTTCATATACAATATTATAAAAAAAAAAGAAATATGCATAATATTAAAAAAATAATAATACAAAATAATAATAAGAATGAAATACAGATATACACGTAGTAAAAAAAAAAAGAAATTTACCTGAGTGTAACAATAACAAATTTTTAATGGTGTTTTTATTAAAATTATAATAAGTGCGTTTCACTCTTCAACGCGTCGAAACGATAATGTCTGATGCCTGTCGTGTTGGATTAAATTTCAAGTGAATCCTTATTACTCATACAACATGTAGAAGGTTTTTTCTTACCTTTAACATGGTTGTGCATTTGGTGAATACATCTTTATTTTTTATTATTATAATATTTTTTGAATTTTATATTTTTTCCTTTTATGATTGAAATTTTTCTTGCGCTTCAGTTGAGTTTTTTTGTTGCTTGTTGAGCCATTTTGGCCTCGTTTTTAAATAATAATAAAGCTGTAAAGTGAGAAAATATTAAATAAAATCAACGAAAAATATTATGAAATCAACATGGCAACCAACCAACCAACCTTACCTCATATTCTCTCTTCAGACCTTTTATTTCTTTGTATTCAGATAGTATAATATATGAGTTGAATTGAGTAGTATAGAGTAGAGTAGAGTAGAGTAGAGGAGTATATGCAATTATTTACAAACATATAAACAAATCAATAAAGGTAAGTATATTTTTACCTTTTACGTATATCTGAGATCATCATCACCATTATCTACGATATACTATTGTATATCTCAGTTGGTGTCTTTATATGGGTTTGTGTATGTCGCTTTATCAGTCAGTCAGTAAAGCAATCCTGTTGAGGCTGTGTTGAATTCCTGTCTTATTTCTTGTCTTCATGTGTCTCTGTAAGTACTTTTACTTTGAGTTTTACGTGTGCACGAATATTTTATATATTATATTCAACACAAACCAAAGATAAACCGAAAGATTGAAGAAGCAAAAACACATGGATTGCCACACTTGCTTCACTCAGCTTCAGCTTCGATGACTGACTCGATAGAGAGACAACTGCAGACAACGATACAAAGATACAAGAACAAGTATCTTTCATAAGGCATACTAGTAGTATCTACCATGCATACACATCCATACATATGTATGTACATAGATAAACTTATTTACTTATCTCAACTGAACATAGGTAAAATCATCATGCATGCTATGGTAACCCGCTACTGATTTGCAATACATGTATCTACAATAATGTTTGTATCTGTGTATCTGAGCATATTTGTGCATGTGTGTGTGTGTATGTTTATAAATCTTTTATTCATGTAATCCATTTGGAAATACGTTTGCACATGATTCTATTTATGTCTATATATGCAGGATAGATATTGGATTGGTTTGGTTGGGTGGTTGGTAGATTGGCAGATTTCTCATGTGCATATGCGTGTTTTCAGTTACTTTGATAAATCGTCAAAATTATATAAAGTGAATTCAAATTTTATTTATCTTATTGCAAAACATTATTCAAGAACTTGTGGTTAAAGCAAAGCAGTCAAGATAAAGGTATTCTTTATCCTCCTCTATGAGTATGGTTGGAAATTCAAAGTTTTAAATTTATTTCTATTGATTTTGAAAATAAAATTGATTTGAAATTTTTATGCGTAACATTTTTTTCTTTTCGCATTCAAGTAAAAAAGAAATTTCATTTACAAATCAAATTTGTGGGATTTTCTTATGCAATAAATGAATACTAAATTTAAGTTAAATTCCATTGACATAAGATTCATTTAGCAAATGTGTGAGCAGTTTAGAGAAGAAAGTATTGCTATGCCATCCATATAAACAAATCTCTTAAACGACATTTAAGTTCATTGAAGATTTTATTCGTAAATATTGTACTTTATACTTACTAAGCTTTGAGAGTATAGTAATTATTTCAAGAAATATTGGTTGAACTCTATTTAATCTTAAATTCAGGATCTTTAAATGAATTCTTGCACATGTTGAATTATGAATCAAAGTGTTAGAGAATCGGAAGGCAAGAGTTCAACATTTACAGAAGACGCTGTACATTATTTAAAATATCTTTATCAGGACTGCGGGTGCAGCCAATCAAATGTTACATCTTTCTATTCATTTGTTTTGTCACGAAAGCTGTTCATTTGAAATTGATTGAATTGCGTCGTCGACCTCGAGTCATTTAATCGGACAACGCAACAAATTTCGTGGATGCCAGAAATGAGCTGAAGGAGGTTCGTGAACTGATGTTGAATGAAGAACATCAGACTAAGGCATAGGATTGTCTCAATGAAGAAATAAATTGCCGCTTTATTCCTCCAAGATCCCCACATTTCAGTGGATTCTGAGAGGCATTGATCAAATCAGCAAAGCATCATCTTCGTCGTTCATTCATTGCTTAATTTTGAAGAATTTAGAAGTCTTATATATCAAATTGAATAATAAATTCTCGATATCTTTATTAACTCACAGAAAGTCCTGACTATCTACAAGTTCTGACTCCAGGAAACTTTTAGACTGGTGGAATGTTGACAGGAGTAGAGGAGCCTGATCTATCTAACATAAACCAAAATCGCTTAAGGCGTTGGAAAGTCGTTTGTCAAATACAAAAGTCATTCTGGAGGGAATGGAACACAGCCTACCTCACTTTGCTACAAGAGCGAACTAAGTGGCGTCTAAAAACAACAAACATCCCTGAGGGATCCCTGGTCCTATTTAAAGATGACAACTTACCATCGATGAAATTGAAAAATGGTCGTGTGGTTGAAACTATGAAAGGAGATGACGGCGTTACTCATGTGGCATTTTTGTTTCGGTTTAATAATTTAAAAATGGACAGCAAAAACGCTTGTTGTACCCCAAACATAGCTGGACTTAATTAACGTCTCTGGCTAACGTAATAGTACTAAAAATAGTAGGGCCAAAACAAAAGTATTGAAGTCATTTCGGTTGCTTGCAAGCTGTTCCAGTTGGTATTGGAGGTCTTCAGGTCAGCGTCCACCATGCGTTTTTTTCGGTCTTCCACAACATCTTGAGCCTTGGGGGTTCCACCAAAGAGCTGCTCTGCAGATTTCGACATGACCTTTCCGTAACGTATGGCCAATCCAGCCAAACCGTCTACGTTTGATGATTAGCTCGATCGGTAGTTCATTGGCTGACTTAAGTGGATCATGGTTAGATGTGATGCGAGGCCACCAGATTCTTAAAATTTTTCGTAGGCAGGAATTTACGAATTTATAGTACAAAAGAAGCCGCTTTAATTATACCAATTTGGTTATTTGCCTGTTGTTATTGTAGAATTTAAGCAATTTTTTCAGCTGCTTAATAACGCAGCTTTTGGCGAACTTTAAATATGGCATAAGTTAGTGTTTGAGTTCCTTAGATTGACTTTTATTATGCGTCACCAGAATGTTTTTGGTTTCCCACAGTTTCTCGTACCTTGAGGGTGCCATCAAAGAGTTGACCTGTAGATTTTTGTATGGTGTGGCATATACATAGATTGGTCGTCTTAAGGAGGGCTTGATTGGATATTTTGTAGGGCCACTTCATTTTGAAAATTATACACAAACAGATTGGTAACAACTAAGAAAGTATTTCGTAACTAAGCATAAGTTTGCAAAATTTTTGAAATTCTTTTGAATTCATTTTAATAATTTATTTTCTCTACATTTTAGAAACTTCTTTGACTGCTTAAAACACCATGTCTTGTATCTTCTTTCCACAACAGATTAAGAACACATTTTTCTCTAATATTTTCAAGCCAAATTTATATATTTCGACTTATCTTTATGTAAACCAATCAATTTTATCAAGCGTCTTTTCGTTGTCAAACTTTCTTTAGAAAAATAATATATTTTCCCACTAAAAAGAATATTGCAACTAAAAACCAAAAAAGGAAAACTAATACATTCTTGTTATAAAGAAACAGAAAACTTCGTTGTCCACATTTATTGAATAAAAGGTCATTAAATTTGGCATTATCTACCGTGAAAACTTGTGAAAATGCAAAAAAATGCTATCGGCTGCTATTGCTATCTTTTGCCGGAGCTACCACTAGAGAGGAAGATCTTCAGACTTGTGAAACTTGCACTTATCTACGGACACTGTTGACGTCTTCATCTTCTCGTTTACCAACCTAACCATGCTTCTGCAACGTTGTCCTGCGTTCTTGCACAAGTTTTACTACCATTTTCCGTTTGTGAACAAAACTTCACTACCATTTTTACTACCTTTTTGTGGCAAGTGGCTGCCGCCGGTGATGGTGTTGCTAACTTGACTGTTGTTGTTGTTGTTGTCATCGTCGTCGTTGCTCTTGTTGTTGGCAATGATGGCAAAGTTATGATAAGCAGCTAAAGGTTTTCAACATTTCTTCCACTTTCTCTTCTATTGGAAAAGCAGCAGGTAACATAAGTAAGCAGCAGTAGCAGCAGCAGACAAAGTCAAGCAGAAAACTTTTCCATTGGTAACCATATTGAAACAAGCAAAAGAAATGCTGGTTAAAGGATAAGGTTTGTATTATATGTATGTGTGTGTGTGTGGGTGGTTACGAGTTCCTTGAAATCAGTTAAGCTGAAGCGTATTTCATAAAAATGAAGCCAAAATCCTTTTAAAGCTGGAGAACGTACAAAAGTTTTCGAAGCAGCATTTGAGCAAGAAACCAAGTAAGTGAGGTAGGACTAAGAAAAGTTTTCACCAAAGAAAGCTGCAACTAAAGTAAAAGGGAACAGTGTATAGAGAAAATAGAATAAAAATTGTATACCAAGGAAAAAAAAAGGATAAGGAATCAAAAAGCTCTAAGTAAAATGCATTGATGCGTATAAATACCGAGACTGACATGTGAACAGTAGAGATAAATTCGTGGTCAAAAAATGAGTCAAAAAATTTCATCTTTTTCCATTTAAGTCTATTTCAGTTTTAGGCAAAAAACATTTAACACTCAAAATAAAAACAAAATAAAAATAAAAATTGTCGAGCGCATAATGTATCAGTCGAAAGTCCCAAGCTTTACTTTCTTTACTTCAAGAGCAAAGGAGCAGCTGGAGCGGCTACGATAGGTGCGGAGTAAGCAGCATAGCGGGCTACGATAGGTGCAGTGTAGGCAGCAGCATAAGGAGTGGAGTAAGCAGCAGCATAAGGAGTAGAGTATGCAGCAGCATAAGGAGTTGAGTAAGCAGCAGCCAAAGGAGCCGAGTAAGCAGCAGCCAGAGGAGCCGAGTAAGCAGCTGCAACTGGTGCAGTGTAGGCGGCAGTGAAAGCTGGATATGCGGCACTATGGGCAATGTTGTGGGCAGTGTAGCTGGAAGCATATGGAGCAACATATGGAGCGCTACCAACAATAACGCCAGGTTTAGCGGCAGCAACAGCCAAGACAGCGAAGAAGCAAATAGCAACCTATAGAATTGTTTTAGAGGGAAGGATAAATTTAATAAAATCTCAATTTGTCATCTTTTTCTTGTCAAAACTTACGAATTTGAACATTTTGATTAAGTTTGAGTTTTGTTGAGGTTTGTTGGTTTTCAGTTAGATTGTTTATGCTTTGACCTGAAAGCGTTGTTTGATAATTTTTTGGCAAAACGCTTGCCATTTTATAGTCACCAAAAAAATATATCATACAAAGAAATACTCATGCATAGTACTACCAGTGCGGAGAGTAAAGAGTTTTGTGTATTTTTTTTTTTGTTATCTTCATGTTAGTTTTATTAAAAATGCATTACACGTTTCACGCTCTTAACTTGGCTTACTTGAACAAGTTGACTAGACTTGCCATGACTTGGCAACATGTGCTACACTTTTTTATTATGCTTATTTATTAGGCCATTTTATTGGGCCTACAAGTCTACTTACATTTTCACATACTTGATGAATATACATATAATACATACATATATTGGAAAATATGTTAGCTAACAAATTTATTTCGATTTTGACTCGATGATGGCGTAAATGAGGTGTCTAATTAGCTATTAAATTCAGCTTAAAAAAGTGTTACTCTACATAATAAGGTGACAACTGCAATTACTCAAGTATTGGCTTGATTAACAAGTGTATGAAGGTTTCAGTTCCGCCATGCAGACAGTGGTCAAGTGAATTTATGTCCCAATTTTATAAACACAAAGCTATAATAGAAAAGAAATCAAGTCAAAAAGGAAATTTTTTTGTTAAGTAAGTTTAGATACAATTCTTTGGTAAATAGTCTTACTATTTAATCTGATGCAATGCTATATTATATATTAGCTTTAAATGGTTTGTAGCAATTGCTTAATATCCTCGAGTGATCTAGGGGCTCAACAAATCTGAAAGGCAAGAAGGATTGCATATGAAATCGTCTGACGATTTAAAAAGACTCATCCTTAACACTTGTCATTGTAGCTTGAGGACATATTGAAAATATAATACAAATTCTAAAAAAAAAAAATATCTAAATGAATTCTAATCACTACAAAGGTATTTTTGATAGACCCTGAGACTGGCACCAGTGTTGGCATATATCAATTAATTAATTTGATTAAATTAATCATGATTAACAAAAGCAAAATGTTCTATAACTTGAAAAATTAATCAATTATTTGATTATGATTTGATGTTTGTAAGGCAAAGAACTGTGTCTGGTCGGGTTGAAAGTCATTGGTATGGTCCAGAAGGTCGGAAAATGGGTGCGTCACGAACTCAAAACAAAACAGATATCGAACGGCATGTCACTGCTTCCGATATGCTTCTTCAATGGTACAAAGTGAAGTCTTTTCTGCATCATATCGTCACTGACGATGAAAAATGGATTCATTACGACAATTGTAAGTAGGCATATGTTAAGTGCGGCGAATCCGGATTAATGACACCAAACATCCATGGCAGCATGGTTAAGCTCTGCATTTGGTGGACTAGAAGAGAATCTTATACGACAAGTTTCTGACAAGTGTTCAGACGAAGATTGAAGCGTGTGATTGCGGAAAAACGGCCGGATGGGGCAACCAGACATGAGCTATTCATCTTACACCTTGGTAATGCTCGGCCGCATGTACATTTGTTCCGGTCGATACAGAACCCCCTTACGAATACGCTTTACTTCAGTTGAAGGTATCAAAAATTGACTTGTTGCTTTCTTGGCCTTCGAAGATAAACAGTTTTATTGGAGTGGAATCCAAGCATTGCCACACAAGTGGGCAAAAGTCATAGCCAGCAATGGGCAATACATTCAATAAAATGTGACCAATTTTTCACAATGAAGTTTTAAAATCGAGAAATAATTCTTTTGTTCAACCAAAGTTATAATTTTTGCTTTTTCAGTTAAATTCAGTTGAAGAACCGTGAAGTTGAAATGTCAAAAACTTAAAGAGAACACTAACGAGAATTCCTAAAAAACATGCTGATTAGAATGACATTTGTGGGGAACCCCACGCTAGAGAGATCATAAATGCAAGAAGTTTCTAAATGTGGGGTTTTTTGTCGTCTGTTTCCATACACGAATGAAAATTCATTTCACAATCAAAACCATTTCCTATACATTATTAAACTTACCCCAAAGAATTACTTTCGATATACAATTCTAATAATTGAAACCATCGATAATGGTAACCAAGAACCTTTTTGGTTTTCATGAGTAAATTAATGCAAAACACTTATAAACAGCAAAGTGCACAAGCATAATTTTTAATAGAGCAGAAGTTCATTTATGCACAATGTTTTCTAACACTGATTAAATATACACATACATACATATAAACACAATATATGGAGGTGGGTAGGAGGATAGATGGATGAGTGAGTGAGTGAGTTTGTGTCTAAGTATTTACGTACTTGAGCAACGCATTAACGCGCACGCACAGCTGAGCTTAAAAGTCAGTCATATACAATATTTAGTAGTAGTACACCATGTTGTCTACCCATGTCTATGCCATGCTACACCACTCTGTATATACTCAATAACACCTGCGCCACACTGTCGCGCAGCTTGGCTCCTTGAGACTTTTGTAATGAAGGCAATAAAGTAAGTCAGCAACCCGGACGATGGTGGTTTTTGCTTTCTTGTTTGTTTGGGGTTAGGTAAAGAATGCACATGTTGTTCCGAAAAGGATTCAGGTTGTGGGGAAATATTGTAGTGAAAGCAAAAGTGCCAACAAAATATACATTTATAATAAAACAAAAAATTCTATATAAGTATATTCATTTGGTAAAAAGTGTTTCTACTTTTTGCAAATGGCAAATTATGCTTAAAAATAGAGAGGAGAGTGAGTCACAATACAAAATACAATAAAAAATTCTAAAAGGAGAATGAAAAATATTAGGGAAAGAGTTGGAGGTAATTCAAACTTTTGTTGTCCACAATGATGTTGCTGCTGCTGATGTTGCTTTGAGTATAATTCACTTTGTGGCATTCTAAATTCCTTCTTTTTTTAAAGAAATTTTTAATTACTCATCGCAAGTGCCAAGTACTCAGAAAGAATGCGTAAAAGAATATGGATGAGGGGCGCAATGGTGACGATGGCTGACATGAAGCCACTTAACATGGCTTTGCTTCTTTTGTGTTTTGCCAGCGTTGACATTAATTGCTGCCAGTCAAGTAAGGACCTTTTGTCTTTTTTGCTGGTAAGAAGAAATGAGCAAATGAGAGAAAGTCCATGCTCAAAGTGAAAGCAAAGATGATAGGCTAAATCAAGTTAAGCTTCAAAGTCGCACTTTAGTGTATTACACTCTTTGAAGGTCTCTTTTTTTATACAATATATGTATTTGTAGCCTGTGTGTCCCTAAGGCTGTGTAGGCTGCTTTGCCGAGAGCATGCTCAGATCAATTAAGTTGGACAAAAGGAAATTGAGTTTCGGAGGAAAGGTGTAAAAGCGCAAGTCATTAACTTTTTGCGGTTTTAATATTTATAACAACCACAACAATATCATGTTTTTCATTTACCTTATAACAATATAAACTTGACACTGAATGTGTGGTGGTGGTTGCATTATAATGCCCTAGGGAGGATATAGGGTAACAAGCCAATGTTTATGCATAGTACATACATATTTCTCAATTAGCAAAAATTGTTCCTTATGCCGCATTAACACAAATAATAGCGAACCTATCAAGGCAGGTAATGTACTCAGTGGCGGATTAAGTTATATGGTGGTCGGGAAGGTAAAACTGTTGAATTCAGGCATGCTTCTTCTAATAAATTTAGAAGCTTCTTAGTCCAGTTCTATATCCTTTTAAACATATTCTGTCCTTATTAAGAATTTTTTAAACAAAAAACTTCTCGATATTTGGAGTCCCCCACTGAACTTTCTTCCTCTATGCAGCAAGACTTGTTGTTGGATGCTGTGATTGTGCATTTAATAGAATAAACCACTCAACTCAACTCTTTGGCTTGAGGTAGACTCAAAAGCTCACTTCGGTTGGCAAAAACTTTTCAAGTGGCATATACATACTATGTAATGTGCGACAAGCTTATCAGTGACATCATCATCATCATCATCACCACCATCCTATCAATGATATTGACAGCGACAGCACCAGAATCTTCACCCTCATCAGAGCCATGATGTTATATGGTGGTACACAGCTTTAATTACTTTGTCTATACGCTTCATTCTTCTTACCATGTTCGGTGATGTAAGTTTCGTTGAAAATCGCATATATGGTGGCACTTAATTGGCATTTTTGAGCAAAATTCACGCTTCAACACTTTTTCAAGTACTATGTCGAACACGACAGTAAACAACAAAATGCATAAGTGTCGCACTTGCAATCAACCCACCCACCATCAATTACAGCCCCATGATGTACTCTCCCCTCTATCACTCATTCTTTCACACTCTCCTTTTCTACATATCTTTTTATGTATAAGCTTATGAGCAAACAGCTAAAGTATTTCATAGGCCTCGTTTATCATTTCCTTCTTTACAATTTTCACTCATCCTGTTCGACAACGACGATACTCGATATTTCTAATTAGTGTTGCTTGAAATATTCTCGCTTGCATTGCTTTGCTGAGTGCATTATAGTACATGTCGCATGTTGCATCTCATCTCATACAAATTCCCTTTTTTTCCATTTTCCATTTGAATTATTACATATTTCCGCGTTTAATTAATTTTTTAAGACTTTTATGGTTTGAGCTGCCATGGTTGGCTTAACTTGAGGTGTTTACATGTTTATTGGTGCATGATCCCCCTCTGATGATGATGGTGATGATGATGATGGTGGTGTTGGTAATCAAAGAATGTACTTCAAAGCATGTGTGTGCCTTTGAATTTCATTAAATACAACAATTTTAATTGATTTTTTTTTAATTACAATATAATAAATCAAACTTGTTTGGTTTCAAAATATAAAAGGAAAATCACTAAAGAAAAGGGGGACTCTAATTTTATTATTGTCAACAAGATACAAACTCTTTGTACTCAATGAAGTTGTAAATAGTGCATGGTTTGATATGCATATGATGAGCTCATTAGATTTACATGATATCATGAATTTAGGCTACTTTATTTACGCTTTTAACTACTTGAATTACTTGTACTAATGCTACTACTTTATTACGTGTACTTGTATTACTCATGCCTCCTTAAACTATTTTAACAATTTCTTATGAAGTGCATTTCAAGGTCATGACCATCGTCATCCACATATGCTCGTAGATACTGTAACGGTTTATTATGCAGAGTGTGATACTTGTTTGTGTAGAAGACACATTAAGTCGTCTTAGTAGTGCATGCAGACATGTCGCGGCCATCCAAATGTTGCGCAGCCGTAATCCAATGACTTGACCCGTCTCTGCTGCGTTCAGCGACGTACCACGAAACTATTCTTCATCATCATTCAATTGTTGATGACGCTCGAGTACGTTACTTGCATATGAAATGAGCCAATGGATTTTGTAAGCCAACTTAATTTTTTGGTATATAAACGCGTGTCGACGTTCAGTTAATCAACCACAACTCAACAAGCTTCATCGATTCAATTAATCAAGAAGATTTCAAAACAAAAAATCAAACAAAATGTTCAAATTCGTAAGTTTTAAAAAGATTCAATCAAATTCAAAGGAAGAAAATAAACACATTACTATTATGCCATCTCCTCTATCATAGGTTGCTATTTGCTTCTTCGCTGTTTTGGCTGTTGCTGCCGCTAAGCCTGGAATTGTTGCTGCTCCTCTAGCTGCTGCTCCATTGGCTTACACAGCACCTGCTGTTGTTGGTAGCGCTGCATATGTTGCTCCATATGCTTCCAGCTACACTGCCCACAATATTGCTCACAGTGCTGCCTATCCAGCTTATGCTGCTGCCTACACTGCACCAGTTGCTGCCGCTTATACTGCTCCAGTTGCAGCTGCCTACTCATCTCCTTTGGCTTACACTGCACCATTCGCTGCTCCTTATGCTGCTGCCTACCCTGCCCCTCTGGCTGCTCGTTATGCTGCTGCTCCATTTGCCGCTGCTTACACTGCCCCATTTGCTGCTGCACCTTTGGCAAGACCATTGGCTGCCGCTCCAGTCCTATTGAAGAAGTAAATCGAAACCAAAGCTGCCAATGGAACAATTTGTTTTTTGTACAAAAATCTTCTTGTAAATAAATACTAAATAAATAAAATAAAATATGTGAAAAAAAAAATTTTAATGAAATGTTTTTAATGTTAATGAAGTTTCAACATTTTCATTGCTGATTGTTCCCGGATGGTGAAACAAAGAGAACATTTTAATATCTGAAACACTTTACCGCATTTCAAATGACAACTAAAATGCATTAAATTGATTAAAAACATGAAATGTCAACAAAAACAAAGAAAAAGAAAAAAAAACATGAATAAAATAGAATCACTTAACTTGAGTTTTAATAAATTTTTGGTTGTCAAGAGTTTTATTTTGCTTTAGTTTTGGTTTATTTTTGGATTGTGGAATTCCAAAATTTCGCATGCGAAAATCGCTTCAACAATTCATTTGGCATTGCGTAAGCACACTTAAGGCAAGAACGCGTTTTGCATGCCAAAAGTAAAAAAAGAGTTTATTTTATTTTGTTTGATTTTTGGTTTGAAATAGTTTGCGTTTTCGTTTTCGTTTTCAATTTTAATTTTATTTTATTTTTGGTCATGAAATTGGTTTTTATATTTGTAGACTAATAGAGTTTACGTGCTTTGGTTTGGATCATTTTGATAAAGAGTCTTTTGTTTGTGAGAAGAAATAGTCAAAGAGTGAAGCCAACATCATCACCATCATTATCAATATCATCAACAATAGAATCAGCATAATGAGAATTTAATTAGTCTCGAAACAATTGAATAGAATGAAGACTCTTGTAGTACTAATCTATGGACTTTTGTTAATGGTTAACATTAATTAATTAACTAATTGGAAGATACAATGCTTCATTCTCCATTCTTTCTTGTCTATACCTAGTATTGTATTGTATTTTGCTTTCCATATAATTTGATGTTATTATCTAGTTCTTCTTCTCTGTATGGTCTATTGTAGAAATATATATCTAACTTATAAGGCATCTATACTTGTGTATTATTGTATGTAATTTCTGTTGCATCTTTAGATTTCAATAGAAATATACCAATATCATTTTATTAGTGTATGGAAACAATACACATACACACATACACTTCAAATACACTCACACATATACAAAAACAAACTTATGTATTGATGTACTATGCATTACCACACACCAGAACAAAGAGGCTTCTCTATTCACTACATAAGTGAGTTTCCTTGTACAATGCACACATACACACATATTAAGCACTATACTTTATTGAAACTCCTTCTGTATACGTATGTGTCTTATACAATACGTGGTGTGTCCGAAAAGTATCAGTAACCTGTTCTGTGTCATAAGCTCCATACCACAGTTTTGGAGCGACATTTGTGGGAAGCGAGTGTAGCCAGTGACTCCTCATGAACTCCTACTTCATGCGCAGCGTCGTACTCTTTACATTTTCTGGTACAGAAGGCGATTGAATAAGCAATACCCGGATAAAAGAATGGTACAAGTGGTTTAAACATGGACGAAGAGCACTCTTGACAGTGAGCCTGTGCTTAGATTGGTCCTTGTGCATATTAGATTAGATTAGCGGAAGGGTGGAAAGTAAAACACCTCATCACTGAGGCCGGAAGTGGGCCTATAGCTCCTCTGAGATTCTAGTATTCATCAGGAATTCCAAGATTTTCTTTTGAGACAAATCAACAATTTTACCTGATTCGAAGTACTGATTTCCAAGCTGGAGGAGTCTCATCAGGATTAGGCCCTCACAGTGACATATTAAAAGCTCTGCTGTCTGTAAATGTAAATGTTTCATTCCACTGCAATGACCTCTCAAGAAACCAGAGACTATCCGACAATACCTGAAAATATGGATACTGAGCGACTTGTGAATAAAAAAGTAGGTTATCGTTTACTTGTAAGTCCAAATCAAGGCTGAACATAGCCCAGACGCGGCCGAAGTAACAACAGAGAAGAAACACTGCTCTGCAACTTTTATTGTTTTTGCTCGCCACTGAACAAGATGCCGATCCAACTCACTGCGGATTCTTCCAAAGGTTGGAGAGACCTGCTCTAAGCGAACTAGAAAGCGATCTAGAAATTCAAGAAGATTATAATAATTGTACTTTCAAAAAGACTATTAAAAAGATATCAAAGTGGGCATTAAAAGCCAATCCGCAAACTGTCTTCCAAGTTGTTGAGAAATCACCGATGGAAGCCTGATGTTCAGTCAACAGAGAATTACTTGGAATGATGGCATGAGTTGGTTAGACAAAAATAATGTCAGCATCTAGGTTGGATACGTTTGGGATACACCCCGTAAACGTGTATAAAGACACGCATACACTGTTTATAGTGTATCAGTGTATGTGAGATTGTGCTGCGTGTATTAGTGATCGCTCAACCGCAAATCGAAATGCATTCGAGCGCAAAAACTTTTGCTTGACGGCCATGCTTGAGTGAGGTACATACATCTACCATAGATGAGAAGGAATACTTTATAGAATAAAAAAATTAAGCAGGATGCGAGTTAAATGTTGATTTGTATTAGAATAGAATGAAATGGAATGAGGAAAGAAGGAAGTAAGAAAAGGAGGATAATGATGCATGTGTGGCATGGCACTAAAGCAAAATTATACATTTTAAGTAAATATTGCGTAAGCAAACAAACATAAATGAAATAGACGCAAATACCACAAGCTGAACAGAATTCACGCGTAACACAACACACATACGCTGTTATATCATATGTATGTGTGTTGCCAACAACCGCAAATTATGTTTATTGGTGGTAAAAGGGGTGTATGATAAGGTGTAGTAGTGAGTTGCGATAAGCTTCTGTTCGCGTTAAAGTGTGTATAGGTTGAGTAAGTTGGAGTAAAAGCCAAAACCACAAGCAAAGCAAACACAACGCAATAATAGCGTTAACGACGACGACAATGATGACGATGATGAAGATGATGATGATGACGACAAGCAAAAGCAGTCAATTAAATACGACACCTTTGCGTCGTGGTAAAGGCGGCAATGGTGACGGCATCATTACCGACTGCTTCAGCTTCAGTTTCAACTTTTGATTATACTTTGGTCTTGGTGTCGATGTTGGTGGCAACAACTGTCATATGCACATACACATACTGTTACTTACACTTACTCCTACACACACATGCGTCATATTGTTATTATTCCTAATGGTGTTCATGATGCTGACAATTTCAGTTTAATACACCCATCCCAGCCCATCCATCCATTCATCCAACAGGTTTTTTCCAACATTTTTGTTCTTATTTAATGTAAATGAAATTCAAAACTTTTTCTTGTTGCGTCAATAATCAATTCTAAAAGGCTTAAAAACTTTGATGCCAGACAACGTTTTTGTATATTGTATATTGTAGAACCCCACTTACCCACTTACTTTATTTGATACTTTATAAATACAAAAAGTTTTTAAGAGCTTAAAAATCCTCAAGCTTAGGTGGGAAACGTATCCTTTATTTTTTTAGATACCTTTTAATAAATTTATACACTTCACACTTAGTGTAAATGATGTTTATTGGCTTTTATTGGGATGCTTGTTATGCAGGACTAAAGAAGAAGTCATCTATTTATCAATCAATCGACAAATTTATAAAGAAAATAAAAAACCCAAGGAATAGGTGGGCATAGAAGTAGCATCTTGGTAATCTCTACCTCCATACTTATATTATAATGAGGAACGATTTCTTTTTTGTATGTTTGTTTGTAATAAATAAATTCAAAAATTACTTAACTGAATTTAAAAATTCTTTCACCTATAGAAAGCTACATTATTAGCGAGTAACAAGTAAAATATTCTTATAATTATATATCTAGAATAGTGACGTGGGAAGAAAATTAGTGACCCCTACGTAAATGATGTAACCCAATGGATCAAAAATCTATGTATATCATTTATAAAATTGCTTAGACCTTAGACCACACTCAGCCTGTCTGGGACAGCATTCACTCTCACAACGTTTTTTTATTGACAAGGGAAACAAAAGGCCGACGGGGTAGCCGTGTTGCTTTTGCCAGAAACGGCTCGCAGATCTGCCGACCTTTTCATTTCCTCCTTTGCGTCTTTTGGTTTTTGTTGAGTGAGGGATGTGTGTGGGAGTGAGTGATATGAAAATAGTTGGTAGTGTACTAATGCTGAGTGTGAATAACGAATGGCGTTACCAAAGAAGAATCAACAAAACGAGCTGCTGAGCATGATGCTGAGTGTGAACAAAGACGTAGAACGCTTTCATATCTAGACTTTCAGCGACAGAGCACTCTCTTGAGTTTCTTGTTTGTTGAGAAGGGAAACACGACGCTGACAGGGTAGGTTTCACTCACGTACTAGAGTTTTCTTTGTTCTCTTTCACGTCTTTCGTTTGGCTTTTGCGGAATGAGGGATATGAGCGGGAGTGACGAATATTACCAAAGTTGCTTTGACTCAAAGAGTGACAGTCTCAAGTGTATATGCAAGCAAAAGTCACCAAAGAAGAATCGATGATAAGTAACTCAAACGAGACTAGACTTATATACTTGTCAAATATGTGATCAAATAGTTGTTGTTGTCATATGATGCGTTGCCCATGCATTTCTTAAATGTTGTCGTCAAATGCCGTTTATTTCTTTTATCCGATCAACACACACGTGTATTCACAACAACAATTTCACAATTATGTGAGCATTTCGACATAAACTCATCAAATGGTTAGTAAAATGAAAAGAGAAGAAACGAATGTGTAATGAAAATCACAACGTTTTGATGTTGGTCATACATATGATCAAATGTTCAATCACCCACATACACTCGTGAAATCACTCTCACAGTCTCTTTTTTCGAAAAGTTTGATGCGTTTTTCGTTGTTTATGCTTTGCTGATTCTTGAATTTTGTACTGTTGTTGTTATTGTTGTATTTTTTGCTCTCATTTATTAATAACAGTGTGAGAGTATTGCGCTCTTCCCTCTCTTGTTTCTGAATATGAATGTTCACTGAAAGAGGATCAAGAAAGAGAAACAGTGTGTTGTGTTAAAGCCTATGAAATGAATAGTCTGGACAAATAGCTTTTAAAAAAGTCTCTAACAACAACAATTTACACACAAAAACACGGAATTACGGGCATTGCCGTGTTTAACTTCTAGTATGATTATATACTTGTTTCTTTCTATATAAATTATATTCTCCAATCTTGAGACTTGCAGAAATATTTCTTTCTGTTTAATGTAAATAATACTATATTGTAGAAACTCTTCAATTATTGGAATTACCACGTATGAAACTGTATAAAAAATAAGTAAAAAACTCAGTTTTCTTCAAGATGTTAGGGTCTTATATAAATAAATGTCATAATGCTTGATAATCACCAATCAGTGCTCACTCTGATGTGTTAATACATCATCAATTTCCAAAATTTTAGTGATATACAAATGACCTTACAACTTCTTCCTTCGTGTGGAGTAAAATCTCTATCAAACTAACTTAATAATCTACATTTTTCAGACACAGTTCATGAGTACAAAAAGCCCTTATAAAATCATGCAGCTCTTACTCAAATTATTACAACTCAAGTGCATAACTGATAATTTAAACTTAAGTTATCCAAATGATAAACTTTAAAGTTCCCAAATTATCTACAAGTATTTACATATGCTTTAATTTTCAGGGTATTTTATTTACAATAAAACTGAATTTATTTCCAGTTCTTTTATTTTATTTTATTTTATTTCTTTTTCTATTCTAATGCTGTTGTTAAACAAAATACGGAGAGAAAAGTTTGTTAGGTTCAAAAAACCGAATGAGCATCTAACCAAGCAAACATAGAAAACTTTGCCAATTATCGTGTATACAATGTACATTTGTACATATTTGAAAGGGACACTGGTCACAAGAGTTTTCCTGTTCATGAATCTTTGCACACTCTCACACACACATACATACATACATATATGCTTTGAAGTTAGTCATTTTCCTTTGAATAGGAAACTTTGTCAACAACATTGTTGCTCTTGTCGTTGCTGCTGTATGATGCTGAATTCAATATGAGTTTGGTTGTAATGGGCGTAAATGGCCTATAAAAAATATCTATAATAAAATCTCTAAAACTCACTCATACTACATTAACATATGTTATCATGTCCTTTTGTATTTGGTATGTGTGTTTAGCAAACTTTCTTGTTAATCCTTCTGTTTTTTTTTTTTTTTTGTTTCATTTTGAGCAACTTTTCCTAATTTGAGTGCATGAAAATTTTATAATTCACTTTTACCTTAACTTCCTTCCTTTTAGCAGTAAGAAAAAAAAGTAACGAATGAAAGATACTTTTTGTTATTATTGCATAATGTTAAGTCATTGCTAAGAAAATTATACGCCGGTGGAAGTATTCATTAAGCAAATACTTTGACCTGTTAAAAGAAGCTTGAATATGTTTTCCTTCTATTCCTTTTTTGTACACAGTTGACTCATTTATAGTTCAGTTTTCAGTTCATTTTTTCTGCTAACAACTTCCCAACGGTAATGAAAATGCCAAGAAAAAACTTAACTTACTTCTTCTACTCTAGTATATACTTCACTCATATTCCATCTTCATTTTCATATTTAACTATAGAGTACTACAGAGTAGGAGTATATTGTTTTTTGCTTAAGAGAGTTCGTTATGGTAGTTTGTACTAGTAGTACTACTATTTTATAAACTAAAGTCAAAGTAAAGTAGTTATGCAGTTGGGGATATTAGCTGGGAAGGAAATCACAAGCAAAGGGAAAGAACGTAAGTAAGTAGTGGTAGTTCTAAAGAAAAGAGTAGAAAATCATGCTGGCAGTAGAAAAAGAAAAAGAGTCCTGCAAAAAGTATCAACACTGAAGGCAGTAATGAGTCTAAAGCGGCAAAGAGAATGTTAAGTTAGTAGAGTAAAAGAAAATGCTAAGGAAAGTTGTTAAAAGCATATTGTTTTTTTTTTATTTTCTTACCAACTCATTGTTCTGCTGCTGCAACTATAAAATAATGACAAAGAAATAACAAATTGCAGCTGCTTATGCAAGTAATTTGTTGCATACTTTAAGGCGATATTTCAGAACTCAATAAAGCGAAGAGAAAATGCACTTTAGTACGAGTATATTATCAAGTAGAAAGTGAATGAATTTAAATTCAATTTAAGATTTTCCTGAATTATCTACACATAATTAACACAAAAGTAATAAGAGCCGAAACCAAATGAGATTCTAATGAATATCGAATATTATGTTTCCATTTTCATAGATTTTTCAGTTCTATGCATTTCTAAGTCAGCTCAAGGCAAGTAAGTATGAATAATAAGAATGCATGAGATTTCATGATAGGATGATAATAAGGATGGAGCAGGATTGGTTTCTCTTTTGTTTGTGTGGCTTTGTTGCCTTTTGATGTGCATTAAAGATGAAAGAGAACAATGAATTTGTAAACCAATACGAACTGAGCAATGAAAATTTAAACACACAAAAATACTTACATGTATAGATATAGGATTACATTTACACAAGTACAAATGAGATAGTGAAGTAAAGGGCTTCACTCATAAGACAAAAGCGGAAATACCTCATTATAGCGGAAGTGTACGAGTGAATGCAGAATGCAGAAGGAAACCATGAAGACGCCGCAGACATGTAGAAACTGACACTCAAACAAATGCACATATACACTTAGATACATACAGGATGCGCTGAAAACTATGAGTTATGGCATTGTCTAAAAAGTTTTTCGTTTTGTATTGCGGTTGTTGCTATTTTCATGTTTCATCGAACAAAAGATTGCACCATAAGAAAAAGCAAAAACCATACAATCAACACAACCTCAGTAAAGCAAATAACAAAACATACATACATCTAACGCAGGATATGAACAAATACAAAAGGAATCAAAAGGAGCAAAACAAGAAGATGATGATGGAAGTAATACATTAAAGTATAAACAGAGCAATGCAGCTAACGTACGCATTAAGAATGCAACAACGTAGGTGACTTTACAATCTTCTTCTTCTTTATTTGGGATGAGTTTGTAGAAAGTTGCAGCATTAAGTGAAGCATGCTTCATGTGCACAAAATGAAGTGCTGACAGCATGTTCAAAATGATACTGAGAACAGATGAAGAAAATGCTGGTGCGGAATTGAAGTTACAATACCAATGCTAAGCATCTCAAGGAGCTCACAGTGATATATGCTGTACCTCCTCTCTACATAAATGAAAAACAAAAGGTTACATTTACCACAACTCAACATAAACTCTTCTATTTTTCTTTTTCTCTTTTTATCCTTCTTATATCAATCCTCCTTCTATTTCAATGCGTTTAATTTACGCGTTGCTATTATTTTAATCTTTTGCGCTAGAACAGCGTGAAATGACTTTCACCTGCTGTTGCTCTTACTAGTAGTATGGTATATGCCAGTAATAAGAATGAAAAACATGAAGAGCGACAAACGGACGGACAGAATGGACTGAATGACGGACAGATATGTTTTGCAGGATGACAAGAAAGTCAGGAATTTTTAGGTAAGTGTGAGCTGTTGTCTGTGTATGTCTCTGTTGGTGATCTCCCACTCAGCAGCAGTCAGCAAATGAAGAGTTTGCTATACTTTTTTTTTTTTGTATCTTTCATTCTTTGCCTTCAACATTGCAGCTCAGCTAAGTCCAGCTGAGCTTGCCTTGAGCGACAGCCAAAGTACAAAAGCATTTAGCACAAGAGGTGCTGACAAACAGGAAGCTGCCTCTGACTGCTGGACCATCATCACCACCACATGCATTATTATGTCTTTTCTTCTCTGAACACGGTCTGTTTCACTGTTTACTTCAGCTCTAGTTTTACCTTAGAATGCATCTACAATCAACTCAACTCAATTCCTTATGGTTATTCCTACCTCTTTCTCTTCTTTACTATATTTGTCTGACTTACTTGCTTTATGCCATGTTTTTCATGCTTGTCTTATGGTTTTTTTCTTCTTTCTTTTATTGTTTTCATTCCTTTATTTTACAATGCGCCAAAAGGTGCAAAATATGTTTGCTTCTCTTCTTATATTGTATCTGTCAGTTTACCCCACTCACAACCACACAGCTATAGATGCATGTATAACATACATACATACATACACACTGTTCACCTGTCAGTTCTATTTCTTTGTCTGTCTGTCAGTCTGTTAGTATTTCAGTCAGCCTTTCATCTTTGTGCAACTTGCTGTAAAATCTTTTACAATAAGCCTTTACAGCAAAAGCAATTTTGTAGCCAAAACTCAACACAAAATGCTTCAAATCATCATCACCCAGCATCTTGGATGTCTGCACTGAGCTTTTTCTTTTATATATTTTTTTTCTATTCCTTTCATCATCATCTTCTCTTGTGCTCATTTTTGCTGTCTTCTTACATTTGTGTTCCTTTTTTGGTTCTTTTTCGCCGTTCTCCTCTTTCCTTTAGTCATCATCTTATGGGGTTTTCTGTCGAACTTAAAAGACATTAAGCTGCTTCTGTTGCTGCTTTATGGTTTTCGCTTTTTACCTGATTTTCATTTTTACTTTACTACAAACATATTGTACTTACGTATGTTTTGTTGGCTCTGAAGTTGAGTGCAATAACGATGATGATTACTGGAACAAGACTTGTTAGGAATGCATACACACATGTGTAAGTGCTTGTGTATTTCAAATGACCTAAGTATGCTATTATATCTAATGTAAAATGTTTTTTCCACATTTCCAATGCGATTTGTCCAAAAGAAGAAAAATGAAAGTTTCACTTGGTCAATATGAGGTTTCTTCTTTTTTCACAAGAAAATAGCAATCCACAATGTGAAAAGATAAAAACTTACACTACAGTAAATTTAGAAAGTACTAGTCTTGTTGCTTTAGGTTTTAAGAATAATCCACATATAACACCAGATAATTTTGATAATTTTAACAACATGTTTCGAGATTTTAGTTAAATTTTAAGCATTTGTTGTGAATGAACAAATAAAACATATGCCAATTGAGTCTACATATGGTACATGTGTATATTGGTTCGATATATAGTCCGATAATCAATTCGATTGTTGGTCAGTTAATCGGTCTGTCGCCCTCTATTTCTCAAATGTTCTGTCAGATGTAGCCATCTATTTCTCAATATTTTTCTATTAGAAGCCAACAGTTATTTGTGTATTTGAAGGCTGTTGGTGTCTGACATAATTTAAATTCCTTCAAGATTAAGTAAGCTAAGAATAATACATTATATCTGTAATATCAAAGACCATGAATACCATAGACTAGATATCTGGAAGAAATTGTGTTGAATTGTTGCTACGAAAGTTAGCCGGGGAGAGAGCAAATATATTTCGTAAGAGAGTAGTCTAGTCTATGGTACCTGTTTTGGGCGGGACAGTCCCGCTTTCAGGTTGTCCGTCCCACTGTCGCCAGTAAGGGCAAAAAAGTCTCGCTTTCGCAAACAGATCAAACGGCCGAATTGTTAAAATTTCATATTTTGTAAGACGTGTATGTAATATTCATAAGAAAGCGGTATCTTATGTTTCTTACTGACGATAACCTCGCGTATGTAATAAACTCTTAAACGCTTAAAAACGTACAGATTAGTAATGAGAAAAACTTTGTAAACAAGTAAACAAGCAACAATGCCATGATTCAGAATTTCCTTTGTCACCAGCTTACAAAAAAACAATGCAACAAGTCAAATCTGTACAAAAATACTTTAGAAGAATAGGCTTAGCAAATCGTTTGTCAGATGTTGTCTTGCACTACACACTGGACAAGTCAATGTGACTCAACGAAGTCGTTCATTAAAAATTTGTCTGCAATGAAAACTGTTGTTGCCGCTAGTGATGGTGAAGCGAAAGTCACAATGACAGCAAAATCAAAATGCATAAAGAAACCCAAAAAATTAATAGAATATTTTAAAAATTTCTAATTTTATGATTCTTACAAATTCATGTAAATAACATGATATTCTCTTATTTTACATTTAAATACACGAACGAGTTTCTTACATAACAACCCAGAAGACAAGCAAGAAATACCTGGAGCAATGGTGTTAATTCAACACAGAACTTTAAGTGTTTGAATGGTCAAATTTGACATAAGTACCTACATGGGGAGAGGTACAGAATGTAATGGATTTGCTCATCAACCAAGAATTTATTAAAGTGTTCAATGAGTTTACGCTTATTTCCACTTTTACGACACACGAAAAGGTTACTGGCTGGAATGCTGAGAATGTTACTGCTGATAACTGGTGGAATTATACTAGTAAGTCCGTGTCAACAATCTCCACTTAACGAACTTTTCTATAATTATTGAGTACGTAATGTGTCTGCCTGGAAATAATGCACCTTTTCTCAAATGAACAAAGAACAAATGAGACCCGATATTTGTTCAGCCAAAAAATACTTAAATACTACCTAGAAGTCACGTTATGCACCTTAGTTATTATTAGTGTTTTGATTATTTTGTCATTCATTTGTAACAAACTGATGGGCATTCAAAAAACTTCGTTAATTCGTAAAAAAACCCACACATTTTGGTCCCCTCGTTAATTCGCAATTTTATTTGCAATTCAATAAAAATAAAACCTATTATAATTCGGAATTCAATGTTACATGGTCTTTGGTAACATCACCATTTCAAGCCCTATGGATTTACCACTCTTTTCTGCCCAGTTGATGTCAATTCTAGCGTTCATCAATCAAGGAAGAGCCATTATTGTTTATTCTTTTAATAAACGAACTCCCACTTTCCTTGAATCACTCTCGTGTTCTGATGTATGCCGATGATGTCAAACTTTCCCTTTAATTTAATGATGTCTTTACGCAAATCAGATTGCAAGAGGACTAACATCACTGCATTCATGGTGTTTATGCAATCTTCTAAAATTAAACTGAGCAAAATATATGTTTATGACTTTTTATCGCCGGAACCCTCATTTATTATCTTATACGATAGACAACAGCCCATTGGCGCGTGTGTCTACTTTCAGTGACCTCGGAGCCATTTTTGACCCTAAACTGAGCTTCAACCATCACATTTCTTGAACTATTAATAAAGCTAAAAGTATTTTTGGTTTTATTAAAAGATTGTATAAATTGCTACCCCACGATCATAGAAAACTTGTCATATAATATAATATACGTCATATTTTTTAAATTTCATCATATTTTTCTTTGATCTTGGGGCAGCACCTTTAAAAACTTTGATGAAAAAATATGATATAATTTTCTATGACATAGAAATATGATAAAGCCTTTTTTGCTGCCACACGATGTCATTTTATATGATGTATTTTTCATGAATGCTGTGTTGAAACTATGATAAAGACTTGTCAACACGCGGGTATAATCGAGAGTCAGTTAGCAAGCCTGCTACTTTCATCATTAATGATATATTTTTTCATCATTTATATGACAAACATCATATTTCTATGACATAGTTTTGCCCGCCACACGGTTCATCAATCGTGCGTCTGGAGCCCCCAATACAAAATACATCAAGACCGTGTTGAGTCAGTAGTAGAGAAGCAATTCTTTTTATTTGCACTTCGTGGTTTAAATTGGAATCGTAGTGTACGATTGCCTTCTTACTCTTAGTTTTAAGCTGTATTTTAATATTTTGTTCAGTTGTATTACTTTTGTTGACTTGTCATTGATTAAAAAAATAAATAAATAAATATCTCTAAAACATTAGACCATAGGGGTGCTTCCTAGGGCTCTGTGGATGTTTTGACAGACAAACCTTAAAGAACAATCTGTACTTGATTTGAGAACAAAATGGTCTCATTTCAAGAAAATATGTTCTCACTTCAAGCACATTTCGTTCTACTTTTCAGACCCCGAAGCACAATCCGTTCTTGATTTGAGAACAAAATGGTCTCACTTTAAGTTGCTTTGGTCTTAAAACAAGACCGCATGGTGTCGTAATGAACAGAAAACGTACTTAAAGTAAGATTACTTGTTGTTAAAGTAAGTCCATAAGGTTATCAAAAACGTAACAAGATAAACTTAATTCAAGTTTTCTAGTTCCTAAAAATTCGTGCTTAAAGTGAGAACATTTCCCTTGTAATGACAACATTTTCACTATTTTTTTCTAACAGCTGCGAGATAAGCTCAGATTGTTCTCAATTCATGTTTATTTGTTCTTAATTCAAGGTGACTTGCTCTCGAATTTCAGTTTAAGTGCAAATCTTACTTATTTCAAGCACATTTACACCAAATGCAATTCAATTTGGTGTGTTCTATAATTAAGTACAATCCGTGCTGTTCTTAGACCGGCGTTTTTCTTTCTGTGTTGTATCTAAATTTTTATATTATTTCCTAACATTGGTATTATCTCAATAAAATCAAAGGGCAACTTTCTTTATTGCAGCTTAGATTTAAAAATCCTATTTAAAAGTTATAAGTATTGTATAACAGGATACCACTTATTTTTCATTCCATTTAATACTACCAAGTCATTATAGCCTTTTCAACTGCAATGAACTAACTTACATTGATGTAAAATGTGAATATTATGCAAATGCCATGTGCAAATCTATGTTAACTTATTATGAACTTTTGAATAATCATAGCTCTTAATAAGCTACATAGACATTTTTACAACATTTCATTTGCAAAAATATCATTCATTGCACTTATACTCTCTCTCTCCCTCTCTCTCCCCCAATACAATTTGATTACTTTGTCCTTTTTATTATTTTTTTGTATTTCAACATGTTGCATAATTATCATTAGCAGTAGCATTCAACAAATTGGAATATGCTAAAACTGAAAAAAAGGAAAAACTGTTGGAAACACAAATGCCACGTCTGTCTGCCACATGAACATGCAACACAAAAACTATCTACCTATGACACGCCATAGAAAAAAATGTTGTACATGTATTGAAAAATGCAAAGAACTTAACGAGCGCTTAACAATATGTAAAATACTTGTTTGATTTGAATGCTACCCCACCACCATCATAATCACCAGCATCATCACCAGCATCATCATCATCATCAATATTAAAACAACCTGACTACCTATCGCCATAGCCTTCTATCTGTGATTGCTCTATTACCATATACTACTCAGAGCTACTGTGCTGTAACACTGATTCAAGTAACACAAGTTAAATGGTGGAATACTGAAACTGTCAGATACATTGAACGGGTTTTGTCGAGCTTAATAAATGTCAATTGTGTTGCATTTGCTGACAGCGGGTAGCATAAAACATTGAAAAATTATTATTCTCCTCCACCCCCAACAACTTCTCTTGTTTCATTTTGATTTTCTTTAAAAATTTAAATATTTTTTCATGCAAAAAGGGTAAAAATTTGAGAGTATGGAAACAAATCATGTGCGCGCTTTGTCTTAGTTTACACTTTGTGTGGCATCAACTTTCGCCTTTTGCTACACAATTAATCACAGCTGACACATGCATGACACCCACGCCGACACTATCAGCATACATAGTACATACCAGCCTCCATTATTATCATCATCATCATCATCATCATCGTCGACAACGGCCAAGTCCTTGTACGCGCTCAATTTGTAAATAAAGCCTTTTGGCTTCATGTATATTTTCCACAAGCTTTCAGCTCCCACCATCTTCAACTAAATAAGTAGCTGTGCAAATAGAATTTATGAAGTCCTCGAAACGAATGAAACCACAACGAAGAGCTGAGGCTGCTGCTACTGCCACAAAGGCACTTCACTTGGCATCGCTTGACTTGGGCTGTGGCTCCAACTCCTAAGCCAACAACATATAGTAGAAGTGTTCCAAGAATGTTATGTGAACGAATGTGTGTTTGTAGTTTTGGCAGCTGCTGCAATTGCCAGGAATCTACTTTCACCCATGATCACATATTTTAAGTACTACAATATATGTATGTATTTTGTAGAGGTGCCCATCTTTTGCCGCCGCTCGACATGCATGATTCTTCTTTGCGCCACAGGGGCACTTTACATTCTATTTAATGGCGGAAATAGTATAAAAAAAATAGTATAGAAAAAAGATTTTACGAAGACAAATTTTTATTGCCACAAGTCGATTTCGATTATTGAGCACGACCACAATGCTTACTTACCATTCACTATGATCTCTCACTAAAGAAGTGCATCCATGTGTGTTTGGGGCAGGCAGTGGCCTTGTCTACATACTACTGCCAACTGTTGCTGGCAACTTTGAAGTTGCAACGTTTAGTATACTGGTGTAGTATTTACCCAACAACTGCCGACTTCCATTTAAATTCCATTTTATTATTTTCAAGTATTTTATTGTCTGTTCGTTGCCATTTCATTTTATTAGCGTGACATTTCAATTGTTAGGGAAACGTGTAGAAAGAAGACATGACAACCAACTGGGGTCTTTGAAATTGTTCTCTAACTCTCTCTCTCTCTCTCTCTGTGTGAACATTTGTGCAATTTATTTGTGTATAGAATTTAGAAAATCTTTTGGTAAAGTTTCTTAAGATTTTATTTCAATAGAAAGTTTAAACTATGTATGTGGTTATGTGGGTCGATGTGTGTGTGCCTGAGATTTATGATTTATGCATTCGATTTTGAATGAAAATTTTGGTTTCAAAACTTTCGAAATGTGAATTGAATTCATAGGATCCAATAAATTGCAACTTCAGTTGGTTTGCTACGCATTCATGAGTTAAATATGTCATAAGTGGTATAGGGTTGTCAACCTAGTTTTGAACTTGAAACTAATACATAAGTATAAAGGGTGTCTCTAGACAAAAAACCATATAAATTAAACATTATTTGTCCCGATTTATACGACACGCCATATTACAGTGTGAAGAGTTTGAAAACGAGAATTAAACGCACTGATGGCGAAAGTTCCACATTCGTGTTTTTCTTTGCACTTCACTTCTTTTTCTTCTCAATTGTGTATTTAAAAATTGTCAAAACACAGGTGGATTTAAAGAGGCAGTCAATCAGTTCAGAATGCCTCCAAACATTAGTTAGAAGGCTTCAAATTAATGAGTAGGTCTTTTCAATCAAATCTTAGAGAAGCCATGATGAATTAGATCATCCTTAAAAAAAAGAACTAGCATCTTCCTGCCTCACTCTACAGAATTGGTGTATGAATTTATTCAATATTATTCCCATTTTGCTAAATAACATATAAAAAAAGTTTAATCGACAGAAAACCAACAGCTTCATTTATTTTATCGTCCCGGGGCAACGACAAACTTAGTCTGCCAGTGTGTGGACTAAAACTTAATTGATTTTCCATATTTCGCAAGTTTTTTTTATAATTTTTGAGCAATTTAAAGAGTTCCTAATAGGCCCCATACACAGTGAGTTGCTACTCGCATTTCAATTGTATAAGAGTTGACTCACGTCTATCATTCACAGCGAGGGAATCGTTCATTTCTTTCGAATTTCGTAGTGAGTGGTTGTGTTTTTAATTCGGACAATGGATACGATTGTAATAGCACTTGTTTTGACAAAAGCAAAGGAAAAAGAAAACAAAACAATTGTGGATGAAAGAATGACTCAAAAAAAATGTCTACGTTTACACATTTGCTGTTGTTTATAAAATTCAGAATGATTATGCCACTCAACTGTTTCGATAACCGATAATTACTCATAATTCTATTCAAATATCGGAATCATTTGATTTTGCGTGAATCATTGTCGGTGTCACAAACACATACTTATTTCACTAACACCATCAAACTGACGCGATTTAAGAGTTTTGACAAAACATATAAATATAGACAAAGATTAAGATAACCTTTTGAAATTCATGTTATCATTACTTCATGTCACTTTTCATGTTTTTTTTAACAGAAAGAGCTTTTCTGAAACGGTACAAAAGATGAGGAGAAACAGTAGCGAATCAGGGAACGTCTTTGCTTATTAGTGTTATTCCTCCGTCGCGAGTCGGGACTCTCTGTGTGGGGGCCTATAAGAATTTATTTCTTACCCATGTTTCTTATTTGTGTAATTTTTCAGTCTTCATTCAAAATTATATTGGCAATAACATTATTCCCTACTTTTATTAGTGTCTACACCAAAAATTTCAAATGGCGACAAAATAATGATATCCTAAAATGTGAAATAAATCTTTTTGGGAAAACAGTCTTGTAAACGTTCAACGATTTACATAAGAAGATGTTTTTCACACAACAAATTCTTCTATTTTTAGTTGTCTTTGAACCAGCATGAGATCGGGCAGCGAATGTGCAGCGGCAAAGTCAATTAACCATATACATTTATAGTCCTTGTTGGCGGCAAATATTGCTTGCTGTAGCAGTAAAGTTGATATATTAAAATTTTAAAAATATATTTAATTTTTTTTCTAATAAGAACAAGTTAATTTTTATTATTTCCATCCAAAAATCCCCCTATCAAACTTGGATACTTGGGTTTTTGAGACTAAGACCTTAACTGTCGAAATCAAAGGAAAATGAAAATAAATAATAAATAAATTTACAAACATACAAGATACGCGCGAAAAACATAACCCTTCTTAGCAGTCGGGTAATTATATTTCAATAGGAATAATAGCATTTATTTACTAGATCCCCAAATTCATTTTTAATTTAATAAATAATGTACATTTTGATTGTTTTCCGACAGCAATTCACAACGATTTCATCATAATGACATGATTTTGCCATTCACACGACAATTTTTTGTACAAACTGACATTCACACGACAAAAATGCTTCTTCTTCGTGTGTTTGTACAAAAATTTGTAACGTGCTCTTAGTAAAAAAAAAAAATATTACAATTAAAAAATAACAAGTTTTGTTGAACCATATACATAAAAACTTACAAGCTATACCAACACTGAATAAAACGTCGTTTAAAATATCAGCCTAGGACTCTGTGCTTCGCTGGCTTCTTACAAATTCGTTCCGGTCATACTTTCAGTGAATTTATTTCAATTTATTATTTTGTCGTATCAAGTTAGTTTGAATTGCCCGTCAAGACTTTTTTTGTTTGTGAAAAGATCTTTACTGTTAAGAGCTTAAAAAAATTTACAAAATAATTTACTTAAAGTCGGTAAATTGTGTGCTAGAGAAAATCGTAAAAAACAAAAAAGAAAAGAAAAAATCGCAACAACAAAAAAACAAAAACAACAAATATACGATAATTAATATGGTTGCCACTAATATGAGCGAAAGTGAGCACATGGCATTCCAGTTGCAGCAAAGTTATAACGATTATACGGAGGGTGCATACGACCATGATCTGGTGACTGCCACAAAAGATGATTTGCTTTCATTTACTGACTCGTTATTGTTTAAGCATCCATTGGAGAATTCTTGGACTTTGTGGCACTGGGCAAATGATCGCAATAAATCTTGGATCGAAATGCTTAATGAAGTGACCAGTTTCGATACTGTCGAAGACTTCTGGAGGTATGTATTTTATTGTACATATATGTACATAAATAAATTTTTATTCTTATTGAAAATATTCATGGTGATGACTCATGTTATAGCGTTTACTATTTCGTGAAGTTGCCATCAGAGATGAAATTGTTTAATGATTACATGCTGTTCAAGCATGGTATACGGTAAGTGAAACATTGTATTTATTAAAAATCTTAGTCTTAATTTGGGTGGTTGGTTTTTTTTTGTTTTTTAATTTGTGGTTTATGACATAGTCCTTTGTGGGAGGATGAGTATAACAAGAATGGTGGTCGTTGGGTCATTTTGGTACATAAAAATGCGAAATATCTTTTGGATCAGATATGGCATGATTTGGTAAATATTAGTTAGATTTTTTTGTTTTCAATTTCGTTCCAATAGTGGTTACTTTCTTAAATACTTAGTTACTTTACATGATTGGTGAGACTTTTGAATTTTATGATGAAATTTGTGGTGCTGTCGTCAATATACGTCACACGGCTAATAAAATTTGTAAGTATTTGTCTTGATTTCCAAAAATTCCCATAATTTTAGTATTTATTTTTAGCACTTTGGACCAAAAATGCTTATAATGCAGCTGGTGTTCTAGCAATTGGACATCGACTCAAGGCTCTCTTGCCTCTACATGGCATTAGTCTACAGTATCAAGTCCATAAGGATTGCATGGTTCTACATGGACCATCTGTTTCACCAATTTATAGTTTGTAAATTGGTGATGGTAGTATAAGAGGTAGGGGGTTGATCTATGATCAAGGCAAGCATGAGAAGGGGATATGAAGATACAAAACACGAAATCTTACTTACACAAATTGAAAAACAAAACACACACTATACTGAAACACTGAAAATTTTTTCAGAACATTTAATTACTAAAAACTTTCATTAATTTTGAGTGATAAATCACTAATTCATTATAAATTCAATTATACATTTCGCAATGAGAATATAAATATATAAATCGCAATCAAAGAAAATTGTGTATCTTAGCCTGATACTTCTAAAGCATTGAAACATGTGACGTCTTTTATTGGGGTGCAGTGGATAAGGTTTCTAGCCAGTCTGTTAGTGTGGTTCCTCAGTCTTTCATTGTACCGACTTGAGTGTAAGTTAATCTGCCCATTAACGTAGGCTACGTCTAGATCGTGGTGAATACGGCTGTTCCGAACATACCAAGGACAGCCAGTGATTGTGCGCAGTGCGTAATTCTGTAATCTTTACACTTTCAGTCGATGGGACCTGGTTGCCGTTCTCCATATCTGAATCCCGTATCTCCAGATCGGCACGATAAGTTAGCAATAGACTGTCCTCTTATTCTGCTGAGACAGGCGGCTTTTGCTACATAGTAGCTTATGGAGGCGACGCAGTCTGCTCCTATAGGTCGCTACTGTGACTGGTACGTGTCTTCGAAAAGTGTGACGCCTATCCAATATTAGTCCTAGGTATTTGGCCTCCGGTTTTTGCTTCAGGTTCACTCCATCGAAGGCGACGGGTGGGGGAGTCATCTTCTAAGTGTGAAGCAAACATTGTACACTTGGTTGGGTTTAACTGGACGTTCCACCTCCAAGCCGAGGCTGTCAGTTTATCAAAGTAATTCTGCTGGACAGGCGGCTTTTGCTACATAGTAGCTTATGGAGGCGACGCAGTCTACTCCTATAGGTCGCTACTGTGACTGGTACGTGTCTTCGAAAAGTGAGACGCCTATCCAATAATAGTCCCAGGTATTTAGCCTCCGGTTTTTGCTTCTGGTTCCCTCCATCGAGGGCGACGGGTGGGGGAGTCATCTTCTAAGTTGGGTTTAACTGATCGTTCCACCTCCGAGCCCAGGCTGTCAGTTTATCAAAGTAATTCTGCAGGAGCTGGGCACTCGTGGCGCTGTATGTACTACTCACCATAAAGCAGACATCGTCTGCATAGGTCGCCATGAGTAGGGGCTTGGGTCCCAGCACGCTTCTCTGGGGCTTGCCTGCACCCACAGGGTGTGGGGATGGGTTGATGAAGTAAAGGTAAACATTATCAGTGGGGAGAAAACAAAGCATTGAACGTTTCCATACGACTGCTTTTGTGCACCACTAGTTTTTTTAGATTTTAAGCTATCAAGATAGTTTTTTGTTTTTTTTTTTTTGTAATTATAAATTCTCCATGTACATACATTACTATACATTACTATCAAGTTAATTTGGTATATTTTTGTCAAGCATATTAATATCACATGAGGGGCGTACAGCCGATTTACTTAGTTGCATTATGTATTCTTGTACTAACTACCTTATGGTTAAACTACGTGTGTGGGCTAGGTGAATCTGGTCGCAAGGTCACTAGTTATACGACGTTTGAGCCTCTTTGAGAACTCTTGGTGCATTAGCGCCGCTGCTAGAGGGTTTGAGTGACGAATCAGCCTGTCATTGTAGCGATTGCTGAGTAGGTTTATTTCGTCCATAACTGTAGGCATCCGAAGGTCGTTGTGTATTGCAGAATTCCTAATGTACCAAGGAGCATTCGTAATACGACGTAGTGCTTTGTTCTGCAATATTTGATCTTTTTTAATAGTCGATGCACAGGCAGTGCCCCGTAGTTGGATGCCATAAGTCCAGGAGGGACGTACAATTGTACGGTATACTAATAGTTTGTTACTCAGGCTAAGCTGGCTATTAGGACGCAGTAGCCATGCTAGTTTTTTTTAAGCTTACCTTAGCAAGCTTCAGTAGTGGATGAAATGTGTCATTTCTAGGTAAGATGCATGTCGAAATTCATTCCTAGGTATTTGACACGGTCAACTTGCGGAATGACAGTGTTGTTAAGCATAACTGAAGGTCAAACACCTTGTCTGAGAGTGAAACAGCAATGGGCAGATTTACCCCAGTTAATGCCAATATTCCACCTTTTTGTCCAGTGTGAAAAGTGATTGATGTATTCCTGAACTTCAGCCGTAGCCACATCAATGGAGCTGTTGTTGCAGATTATAGTGGTATCATCCGCATAGGTAGCCAGTAGAGAGTTATTGCCAGCAGGAGTGGGCATATCCGCAGTGTACAAAGTGTACAGGCCTGGTCCTAGTACACTACCTTGCGGGACACCAGCTGCAATGTTACGGATGGTGGATTTGGCATCTTTTATTGCTACATAAAAAGTCCGGCCGCATAGGTAAGACTGCAACAGTAGATATTGCAAAGTTGGGAGGACCAGCATTTCTTTGCACAACAGACCATCGATCCACACTTTATCAAAAACCGATCTCGGCACATTTCCACTGTGAGGGGAAGTGATGAAACCGCAGCATGCTATTGAAAATCAGCGTCAGGAACAGGATTCCTTTGGTGGGAAGAGCCTTGGCAATACTGCCGTCAATTCCATCATAGCCGGGGCACTTCTTATTTAACTTTTTGATTTCCATGCGGACTTTGTGGGCCGAAATGGCAGAATAGGGTGCAGTTGGTTAGCAAGGCTCATCAAAAAAGTTCTTAAATTCCATGACGTCTCTCGTATCAGCAAGATTCAGTGGAGTGAAACGGTTTTCAAGCTCACCAGCAAATGCTTCCGCTTTTTCCAGATCAGTAAGGCACCATGAGTTGTTGGCATTCATGATTGGGATTTGTCTCAGAGGCTGTCGTTTAACACAACGAGTCGCCTTCCATAAATTGAATCCCATTTTTTTATTTGGATCAGCATTACGTAATAAGTTATCGAAGAAGTCGCTACGTGCTTGTCTTATGACATTTCGGAGATTAGATGAGGACCTTTTCCATGCAAGTCTATCGTCTTCACGTCTACTACGCATAAAGCGACGTCGCAATCTTCGTTTTAGAACAACTAAGTTCAAAATCTCAGCTTTTATAAGCGGGCTGACTGTGCCAAATGAAGGAGGTCGAGTCTGGACTATAGTGGCTCTGACAGCAGCTTCGTAGATGCAACAATTAAGTAGCTCAACCGCATAATCCACGTCTTCAGGCCCATGAAGTTCGATGTTTAGATTGAGTTTCTGCTCTACTGAGCGCCTGAACGTGGAGATACACGCATTATAGGGTAAAACTCGGTGCTTAGATGCGTATGCTAACGGAGTAGTAGTGACGTCAGTAAAGAGGGGAATATGATCCGAACTCATAACTAAACAGTCGGAAATGGTGAGACAGTTAGAATGAACTTCTTTGTATACTAGAAAGTCGAGAGCAACTGGAACTCGGCCATTGTACGGTTCAAGATAGTAAGTCAAATTCCAAATTTTATATATGTACAAAATTTACTATAAAGTAAGGATTGTAAGGCAGTTAAAATCATGTACTTTGCTTATGCAAGCCGGTGGCTGCTGAACCAATTTTAATGAAATTTTAAGGCAATAGTCTTGAGAGTGTTTCCGTAAAGTTTTGTGCGAATGGTAGTGAAGTAGATGGCTTGAGTTTGGTCCGGATTGATCATTATCTTCTATTAAGTAAAGAAGTCATGCAGGATTACAAAAATATCATGCAACTTGGTAAAGATGTTAGATGCTAATAGCTCAAAGCAAAAAATCGCTTTATCCAATGGACCATAGAGAGATGGGAGCCAGAATTGTAAATGTAATAGAGTAAAGGGGACAGGCATGAGGCACATGAGGGCAGCCTGCATGCAGATTATTGAGTGCAGAATTCACAAGGGCAATATGAACTGCAAACGAACGGCCGCTTAAAAAGTTCAACTTGTTCATAACTCGATTTGGAATCGACAATTAATATATTTTGTGTAAGTCATGGTAAAATGTACTATGCACTATGTAGGCTTCGGTGAATCTAAGATAATATTCTGACTTATAAAATCACGTGATTTTAAATTTCAGAGATAAACTTATGTGAAATAGGGGGAGAGAGAGAGACTAAAGTTATTATCATCTTTTTGAAATTTATGTGAAATATTTGAAAGCCACGATGAGCATTTTCAAATGTGTAAAATTTAAAAGAATTTCCAACATATGTTTAGGTATATTTAAGCGAATTTGGCAAGACTAAGCTCAATGCTTACTGTGTCCTGATGAATGGCATGAAAGTAGTAGTAAGCTTTTGTCTATAACTCATGTAAATTTTGTGTGGATGCGACTTAGTACGTGCTATGCTATCTACTATCTACATTGTCATCATTATCATCACCATCATCATTGTCATCATCATTATCATCGACATAGTTATCAATGTATGTATGTTTGTATGCATGCATGGAATGTCAGCTATCCTGACTGTACAGATAAGTGTGTTTGTATTTGTACCATTGGCTTGCTCACTTGCTGAAGTCTAAAAGTAAATCCTTAGGACTTTGAACAAAAGTCAGACACGTACATATGAATGTCGCCTCAGACTCAGTCACAGCTGAGTGTTGTAGAATATGTTTGAATCCTTGTACTTAAACGAGTATGTCCTTTTGTTTAGAGCATGGAACTACTAGCTATGCACATCTATGTGTGGTGTGTTTGTGTTTTCAGAAGGTTTATGGCGATTATCTTTGCGCTATAATTTCAACCATTTTTGTGCTTTTCGTGAGCGCTACTCACTTGGTTTTCTTCCGCATCTTTCACTAACTCACTCTTCCTTTTAGCTTGTTGCCTCACAACATAAGTTTGTTTGTATGTGTCCCGCATAGCAAATTGTGACCAATTTATGAAAATATGTTACACTAACAATTTTCCTACCCACAAACACTTGCTCACACACACACACTCACAAACAACAAGATATACTTACATATGTTTGGTTATATCCTGTAAGCAACACATTCTACGCTTGGCTTAGTACACTTTACTTGGCTTGAAGCGTTTTTCCTTTATAATATTTTGTTGTTGCTGTTGTTTTTTTTTTTGTGTGTGTTTTCCTTGTTGTTATTATTATTGTTGTTGTTGGTATACAACTGTGTGTGCATTGCCCTCTTGATCGACCCCCAGTTACTCAACCACAATTGCTATTGTCCTGTCCCTTTAGTCATCCTCATCGTTGTCATAGTCATCGTCGTCATCGTTGCCGTTTTATTTGATTGTCATAATTTGTAAGGATTTAGCTTTTTATTGTTTTATTGAATTATGAAGTGGCATTCACTAAATTACAAATACGTGACCCTTCTCAAGTGACATTCACACACAAACATAGACAAACTTTCTCTGACTCTTCTTTTCCTTCAGTCTACTGTAGTTTGACTATATGTGTGTGATTGACTTGCACCATGACAACTTGTCTGTCATCAATGTTGGTAATAAGGAGGAAGTTGAAACTTACACATATGTGCTTTTATTTATTCCTTGACTTAATGCCTCCTAACTATGTAGATGAGATGATGAGAAAACATTCATTCACATGCGTCTATGAATTCGATAGTATTTGTACTATACAGAGATTCTTAAACTTACTTACTATTGAACAACATTTATTTCTTCTAACTCATTTCCAGCTAAAGGAATTTTAAATCATTTTTAAAACTTGATTTCTTTGCCAATTATCTCATAAGCCAGTGAAGATAAATCCGTAGTGACCTATGAGCCCCAAGCAAAGAACTTTATCAAATGAAGGTCGACAGGGTGACTCCTCTTCAAAAATTGGGAAAACATACCTTCTTTTTTTAAGTTCTTTACATTAATATGATAATAGCGAAATACATATTGGCAAAGGTAATAAACAATGGTAAAATGTTCCGAACTTTGAAGATATGTTTTTTTTTTTAATGTTATGCGCAGTTGATCTGCATGATACATTTTTGATGATTATACACGTAAATAATACTGAGGTGCCGACTGCAATAAAACCGTTGTTATTTTTAGATCTTTCTGCAGCGTAGTGTTTCTGACAAACCACGGGGCTTTCAAGATTCTTTTGAGTGCCTTGTTCTGGGATGCCTGTAGTCTGGAAATGTTGGAGGTGGTCATGGTGCCCCAGATCTGGATTGCATACTACCATATTGTAGGTAAATGAGCCTTTTATTGCCTAATGACAGTGTGTTTGTGGGCGTATTTTAAGATAAGAGAAAATTCGGAAAACCCAAAACAAATAGCCGGAAAATAGGAAAATCAGAGTGTGAAAGGGAGATGGCACATGGCATGGCTGTCAGATGAGAAAATTTGCTACAGGGTTGCCATATCCATAAAGAAGGCACATGACATGGCTGTTTACTGATTCAGAGTTGCCATATGCATAAAATAGAGTTTGACTTGCCCATCAGAATAAGTTATTTTGAAATTACTTTAAATAGCTTGATTTTTAAAAATATTATTTAATCAGTAATATAAAAGTGATTGGCAACTGCATATATTTTTTGAAAAAACACAAAACATGAACAAAGCTCGGTCCCCTGGTTCTGATTTTAATTTGTGCATGCCATGTGAGGCGTTTAACCAGAATCAGACCTAGATAACGTATTTGCTCCGTCTGTGGAATGATGGTTATAACCGTACAGACACCAGGTACAGTAACTATACTTCATATAATTCTATTAAGATTCGCCATCACTATAGTACAACAGTTTAAGAATCACTGCTTAAATTTCTGAATTTATTGGGCACGTTTATTAATTGTGGTGCACCATTTTGCTTATGAACAATTCAAGAATTTTTGTGTTTGGCTCAGCTGCTATTATTCTGTTCTATGATAATGAAATTTGCTGTGAGTTTGCCTTGGTTCTTTGGTTAATTTATTTTTTCTTCTATTTTTTCTGACATAACTTCAGGAAATTTAATAAAAATAAAAGGATGTGAGATCTTCTACACATACTAGTGTACAACAAATTGTTTTAGATAAAACTAAACGACTCTTAGGGGAATCCTTTGGCTTGCTTTTGTCTCTTGGTGTGTGGACACTTGCATGACGATGCTGATGATGATGATGATGTTGGTAATGTTGTTGCTGCAGCAGACACAGGACCCTGTTTTTCTGTCTGTTGCAATGTCATTTTACAGTGGCCAAACAAATATTTACTCTAAAGAAAAATAATGGAAAAAAAGAGTGGTGAAAATTGTTTTTATCCTGCTGAGCAATGAAATTGTGCGCCATTTTTTTTTTCATTTTTGGCACGCTTTCATGCTTTTATCCATCCTTTTGTTGTTGTTTCTGTTTGTTTTGTTTGCAATTAAAATGTACGCTTTATTCCTTGACTTCAGTTTGTGTGTCGTTGTGTGTCCTGTGTCCTTTTTTACTTTTGTTTGCTAATTTGTTTTTATTGTTTCGTCTAAAAACAATAAAAACAACATTAACAAGAAATTGAGAGAGTGGAGTGCTGAAACTTAAATTAAATATAAAATATTCTTTTTTTTTTTTTTAATTCTTTTTCTTAAAATAAAATTGAATTTAATGCAAGTTTAATTGAATTTTCTGTTTTTGTTTAACCAACTTTTAGTTGTACTTGTAGTACTAAGTGCATGACCCAAGAAGGTATCAAAAGACAAATGGAAAAGTGTAGAATTCGCTTTTGTGTATTTGACACATGTTAGAAGAACCTCAGAACCTAAAGCAAAGGACAATGGCAACTAATTAATTGTCAACTTTGCTGCTTCACTAATCTATGCCATTCCCGCTCTCTCTCTCTCTCTCTCTCTTTCTCTCTGTCACTCTATGAATGTATTGTATTTCTTCCTTCTGTGTGCTTTTGATTTATAATTCTATTTTTATGTACATAATTTTATTCTATTCTATTTTTCCTATACATTTTAGTCACCATCTTTAATGTCATTTTATTGCGTCAACACTGGCGACTTTTGGTTTATTTTTCCTTCACTTGACGTTTCTCTTATTTCTCATTTTCAACTCGAAAACCACAAAACCAAACCACGTTTTCTACTCAAATGTCACTTTTTGTGTACATCATCGTAGAAAGAACATTATAACTGACTGACTGACTTTAGCTTAACTGATCTCACTCTCACCCACCCACTTTCTATGGCTTTTTTTCTTCTAAGGATTTGTATTTTTTTTTTGTATTTCCTCTAGCTATTTTTCGCCATCTAAGTACTTGACTAATGCTCCTCTACTCACTTACTGTACTTGAGCGCCTACTTTTACTCATAATTCAAATGTAATTTCACTTGTTTTCCCTGCCCACTAACTTCTATTGCCTGGTACTCACTCGTATTCTGTTGCTGCCTAACTTCCTGCGCTTTTTGCCTTGGCCCTTTTCTTTGTGCCATGTTCCCTTGGCTGCCATAATTATTTTTTGATTAAAGACACCATAGTGCCTTCATATTTATCCCTCCCCCACTTCTTTGTCTGCTTGTTGTTCTTTTACTTCTTATACTACTTACTTCACTTATCCTGTTGAGAGGAGAGTAGTAGCATCAACAGCGATAGCAGCAGCAGAAGGAGAATCTTATGAAAATTTTCCCCCAGCAAGTGGATTTAGTGTTTATTATTATCCTTACTGTTCAGCTTAGTTGCTTATTTAGCTTTAGTTTCATGCTCCTCCTGTTTTCCTCACCAAGTTGTAAAACAGTATCATAATTCTTGTTTTCATTTTCGCTTTTGTTTCGTTGCTCGCTGTTTTCTTTTTTATTTTTTTTCTTTCTGATGCTGTTCATTCTTCTACTTTTTTTTCCTTTATTTTTTCATCTTTTTTAATATCTTTCCTCAAGCGATAAAACCATTGAAGACATTTGAAAAATGATTTTGACTTTTTTCCGGTTTGTTTATTTGCGTTTCTTGTGATTTTCCTTTTGTCTTATTAAGTTCACTTTCTTTTTGTCTTTCTCTTCAATAGATTTTTAAGGTTACTTTGCTTTGCTAATTAAATTTAAATTAATTAAATTATTTTGCATTTGCTTTCGAAGAAATTTTTCTTTCATTTTTCATTTTGTCGGTTTCCTTTCTACACTTTGTTACTCTTCTATAACTCGTTAATCAGGTCAATAGTCGAGGTCGTGGTGTAAATGGCCAATAAGAACGAAAGGCATTTACACTCATTAGCAAGTTGAATGGAAATCAGGAAGGAAGGAAACTTCATAAAAGAACGGAATGAGAACGACTGAGTGGTTAATTGTAGGTTAGGTAGGTTATACTAAGTAGATAGAGTTGGAGATTCATGGAAATTTGTGACTGAAGAGTACAAGGTATAACATTAAAATGGAAGTGCGTACTAAGTACTAGTGAGTGTAATTTAATTAAGTAATTATTTACATAAAAATTCAATTAGATCTTAAATTTGTATGTTCCGGCAAAGAATAATACAAAGTCTAGCTGACATTAAATCTACTTAGCAAGGCTTCGGATATGAAAGAAAATGAATCACGAGAGATTTCATTCTGCAAAGTTGAATGAATTTGTGTAGAATACGAATATTTCGGAATAGTTCTGTGCTAGTAAAAATCTATTATATGTTGAAATGCCTTTAAGTTGTAAATGTTAATGCTATATTAGTATATATATCTTTTTACTAAAGAATATTAAAATAAAACAATAATATTAAAGATTATAAAAGATAATGGTATTATTACAATGGCAATTTTTGAGTTACTTTAGCTTTTTACTCTATGTTATGTATATATATACTCAGTGACATACCACCTCCAAGTAACGGAAATACATTACGCCGCTGATACAGTGATCATGCTGCTTCATTGAAGCCGCTGTAGCTTGACAGAATTATCTGCTTGCATTAAAGGATTGGTTTAAACGATAGAACATTGTTGTCAACCAGCAGAAATCTGCTAACGTGACCTTTACTGTAAGGCGGGACTCATGGCTTGGCGTATATTTCAATGACGGTCTCATACAAATAAAAAAAAAGATTCTATTTTTAGTATGTAAGAAAAGGGTTAATAATTTAATGTCTCCATCCCTGAATATTCTACGAGCCCTAACTGTGATGTTACTCAGTTTAATTTTGAAGATACCGTTGCCGTACCAATTAATAATAGTAAAAAATAATTCATGTATTATTGAAGTCGTTCGGTTTGAATATATATTTTCATTTTTTTATATAAAATTAAATTTAAGGTAATTAAATAACCTCTCCCAAAAGCACAAACTTGTATGTTCAATTATTACTTAGACATAAATGGAAGCCACTGAAACTTCAATTAATTGTGGTTAGGGCTCGTTCTATGTCTGTTGTCTGTTCTCAGTCATTAGCTGGTAACTAACATCATCTGATTTTTCATATAAAGGTTGTCCTAGAGTAAGGCAGGTTAGACTTAGTGTACATTACTATTAAGTCATGAGCTAAACCTTTGCTCCATATCTTATTAGTAACTAAGAGCTAAACCCAATGGGTCATTCGCTCTTAATTAATAAAAACTCATGTAATAAAACAATAAATAAATAAACAAACACACAGAATCTTTAAATAATATATAAACATATTACACATTGCTATTTAGGCAAGCAGCTCTGACTTGGCCAGAACACACTAGTAAATCATCCAAACTGCGTGCAAAAATTGGAAAACTGACGTGGCTAATGTTCAGTAGAAACAAACTCAGTTTGAGAAACAAGGTGCTAATTTATAAATCAATTGTCGCTTCTACTTGGTCATATGGTATCCAGCTATGTGGCACAACGCCAGCATATCACCGAATCCTTAATATTTTCTTTGTGGGAGATACTATTAACTTCCATTGAAGCACATACAGTGGCCGACTGTCACATCATCCAAATTCACTAGCGAACTCTCTCGCTGCGCATCCAATTGCTAGGAAAAGACTGAAGAGACTCGATCCCTACGAGATTAGTAAACTTAGAATGTAAAGATTAAAATCTTCGTGACTTAGTAGTACTTATTACCATCGCGGTGCCATTCGTCAAATTTGTGTGTCGCCGACGCCAATGAGCTTCACATTTTCGCATTTGCAAGCGAAATGGCTTTTGCTGCAGCAGCGTAGTTTCGTTTTGTTACTGCTAACTCAAATTCTTGTTTGCTAAAAGACTGCACAGGCATTCCAAGATTTCGTACTGTCCGTACGTTCTTTACATTGTTGTATTAATGTTATAGTGTATAATATATTTAAAATGCCCATAAAAAACAATTTATACTGTTAATGAAAAAAAAAAAATTTGTTTTTAATAATAAATATCTGGAGCAAACTTAAATTCTAAGTAAAATAAAGCCCTATTGTCACATAAACAACTACTCTGGATCTATTCCTGGTGCTGTTTTGTGTCTGTTTTTTTAAGTGTTGCTACATTGAACAGAAATATACCTGTTGTTTTGATATAATACGCAAGTTAAAGTGAACATCAATTGGAATTTGACAAAATTTATAATTTTTTCTTCGCCCACTTCACTGAATTACACTTTTTTAAACATTTTTTACACCTTCACAAGAAACGAATATGCTCGCCAAAAGAATTTTTGCTATTCTCATTGCAATACAACCAGAAAGAAGTTAAAAGTATTTGTTTCTGGTTCTGTAGCGAATGCACTGAGTTCTGGTTTCGTTGCTAATGCAACCTGGTAGCCCTGTTTTCTGTTCCTAGTCTGATTCTGGAACAAATGTATTGAAATCTCGTTCCACTCCTGGTTCTTTTTTATGTGTCAGAAATTGAAATCAATTTTTTTGTAGTTGCGCTAGACAACGCGGAGATTTCATTTTCCGAACTTTGATGTTCGAATGAACAGCTTATTGAAGAGTGTTTGCGTCTTTGTGTGATTTTGTGACTTTGCTAATTCAAAATAATTTTTACCTCGATATTAAAAACAATTTAAGTTAAAGTCAGAGATTTCAAAACAATCGAAAGATATTTGTGGCACCAGAGAATTGTAATTAAATTGATATGGGGTTGAAAGAGATTTCTGGCACATGCCTGATTGAATAACTGTGTACACTCTGCATAAGAGTAGATAAAAACCAGAAAGAAGGCTATCATTGGCTATGCCAAAGATGTAATACTCTTCACGCGCCTCCGGGTTACATCCAACCTTCCTTTCTTAGCATCACATCAGTTTGAGTGGCAATTTTATTGTACATTTATTCTTTAAAAGTTTGCCATTTAATTTGGGTTTGTATGGGAAGTACCACTCCTGGTAACCCTAGGATCATGAAATTTTTATGGTTGATGAATATGGATCAGAAACTTATAGGGTCCAAATTTCAGTTCGATACATTAAAAAACAAAAAACTTTTTCTAACAAGAACATTAATTTAAAGGGCGGTTTGTATCCTAGTAGCCCTAGGATCATAAAATTTACACGATTGATGGCCATAAATTACAAAGTTATAACTTCCAAATTTCAGTTTCATATGTTAAAAAACAAAAAACTTTTTTTTATAAGAACATTAATTTAAAGTTTGTATGGGAGGTACCTCCCCTACTGGTCCGATTCGGCTGATTCCGACAAATGTGCTGCGTATGGTAATAAGAAACCTATTTCAGCTCTCTAGCTCAAAAACTGAGGGACTAGTTTGCATCATCTCATCGAGCTGATCACAAATATATGTATATACTTTATGTCTGCGATGTCACCTTCTGTGTGTTACAAACTTCATGACAAACTTATAATACTATTCACTCCCGTGAAGAGTATAATAACGGTATCCTGCAAATTGACTACTTGATCGAACATGTTCATGCAGACTTATAGAATTCAAGAGCAACTCAAAATCACAGTGACATGCATGATCAAACCATGCTCAAATCTTATGTATTTAATGTTTTGAGTAGCTGTGGATGCATTGTAGCTTTGCCTGCAGTGAGGGTATACTACATAAGAGGCGGATATTAAATATCATTGGGAAAAGTTTTTGAATCTTACAAAATATTAATACATTTTTTTTTAAAGGTTTTGTGTGCTATTTTTTGCTCAGCCTTATAGCCAACTTATAGTTAATTCTTTCAAAGACCACATGTACCATAGACTGGATAGCTCCAGTTGATTCTTCAGACACAAGATTTAAAGCGACTTATTTCAGCATCGAACAATGGTCAATCATTAAATCAATGCATCAGATATCTATCTTAATAAGCAGCAAATACCATAAATGGCTTTAAAATGTTCTTATGAAGCATGAACAACTTTCGGATGGCAGAAAGAGTAGCTAGAAGAAGGCCAACCAACATAACATATGAGATACATGAGAGATGAGAAATAAATCCTTCTATGGCAAAACAATATACCAAGAAATTTATTTCACTATTAGTTTATTTAAGAAACATACTTGTTTAAGTTGGTTGATATGAAGATGTTTCTTTTGAAGAATGTTTATTTTAGTCTATACAAATTATTTAGTTGAGTTTGTTGTTATTGTAACTATATTTATATGCGAATATGAGTATTACAATATTTTTTGAATGAATTTCCATCAATAATTGATTTAATGAACTTAACGCATTTCACTTCGTTCAATCAACCAAACCTTGTTAACATTATTTGCGGTTTTCACAACAAAATGAAGTTATAATGTAATTAAAATACAAAAAACCAAACAAAAAAAAAAAAATTGTAGTTTTCATTTATTAATTGCAAAAATATGCAAAAGAGCCAACACTTTCCTCTTTCTCACATCATGTACAATTTTATACATACGTATACATAATGTGTATTTTTTTTATATGTTTGAGATTTTATTTTATTCAAAAGCAAAAACGAACAAAAAAAAAAAAAAGAAGAAAATAAAATTGTTTTAATTGGTAACATAAAAGTGTCCGTTTTGTCTTTACACTCACACGCAATCACATGATGCTTCCTTCCTTCGTTCATAGATTCGAATACATGTCTGAAATATCTTTTCATAGTGTTGGTCCTGCGTGTATGTGTCCAGTGTGAGTGTGTGTGTGTGTGTGTGTGCAAGTGTCCTGCGTAAAACTTTGCACTTTATGTTCACAATTAAATTACAAGCATTTAATTGAAATACGCTCTCAATATTTATGAAAGTATCCAAAGTGATCTAGTGGCTGCAGTGTAGCAGGAGACACTAAAAGACAAGTGACAATGGCGCCGCTAGAGGGCGTGCACAAGGACTTTTTCATGAAAAAATTATACAAAAATTGAAACAAAGCATGGGAACATCGACACCGACAACGTTATTGTTTCAGATTTTCTCTTTTTTTATAAACCAAAAATTGTATTTTATAAATTTTATTTTACTTTAGTTTGATATATTTATTTATATGTTTTTCTCTTTCATTTTATTTATTTTTAATGCATATTTTTATATTATTTATTTTTGAATTTTTATCATTATTATTTAATTTTTTATTTTTTAAACAACCGATGGGGTTTAAATGAGCCCGATTCGAATGACGGTAAGTGACCTTTTGAGGCAGTGCGGCAACTATCATACCAATGTTATAGAATGCATGTTCCCAATCGTGGTTATGATGATGAAAAGGGATAGGAATGATCGAACAAGTTTTGCACGTTTGCCCTTCACTTCTTATAACTATGCATCTGGCCCGAAGGCTGTAAGATCCTGATTAAAGCAAAACAGATGCCTTAAAATAAAAAGCAGAAAGATGTACTGGCTTCTTGGAGTACGATCTCAGCCTAGAAAACAAAGTTGGTCTCTATAAAGCAGTTCTGAAGCCAGTGGATTTATGCAATGCAGAAAGTGCTTCTTGGTATGTGAGTAATTTCCAACTGCATAAAGACCTCGAAGATTATACTATTTGCTTAAGATGAAATAAAAAAAAAAAATGCAGACACAATTGTTACAACAACAAGTAGCAATGGATATAAGTAGCCTGAAAAGGTTTCGTCTCATAGATTATAATTAGATTTTAAATTATTTGTCTACTTCTACATTGATTGAGCTTGCTGGAGGCGCACCAATCCATAGTGGTCCAAATGGCTACGCTAGCGGTATTTAATTAATAAAACGAACAAATGAAGAGATACGAGTATCGCAATAAAACTTGAAACTTGAGAGTTTTAGGCAAAACTATTCGGTTTGGCAAAGTTTTACCAAAATCGAGCCATTTCATCTTATGGATTCCATAGAAACAGTAAATTGAAGTTGATGGAAAAGATACAAAATATTTTTTTGTGTTTATAATAGTGGTTTACATATATTTAATGAAAAAAAATTATTTTTCTCCTGACGCTGTTTCTAGATTTGTATTTAAAAGGCAACTTATAACATTTTTACCTAACTCAATTGTTTTTTTTGGAACATTTCGATGAGGACTTTGATAATGACGTGATCGATTAGATACTGACATCTCGCATGAAAATTCAAATTCCTTGATAAAGAGCTGAAAGTAGCAATTCATATTAGACATGTTTACACCACAGAGACTTGCACTTATAAAAACAACTAAAACTGGTTTCAATACAGATGAATTATGTTAGTTACACTCGATATGAGACAGTTGTATGCAACTAAAACCAGGCTCCTAGAACAGCTTACTTCTAACACATTTTATGAATTAGATATATGTATATCGACGGGTTATGGACATACTTTTATAATTTAATACATACAATGAAATAAACAAAATTTATTTAAAAAGAAAATTTGCAATTGCGTTTTTCAGCCAAGTTTTGCTGAAAATTTTCTGTAAGCCACATGGCTGTTCACTTTAAAAGCTCACAGCCGATCACTTTGCATCTAATAGCTTTTACGGTTTCAGGAGAATTTCAAATTTAAATAAAACAAAAAGTACTAGGTATTTAAAAGTTAAAATTTGAATTAAATGCCGCTAGTGTAGCCATGGACCACTGGGCAATCCCGTGATGCAGAATATTGTTACCAAAAATTGTTGATTGTCTTGCTTTAGACCAGGGAAGTAAACCGCTTCAAAAATCGGTATGGTTCGGTTCAGTGGTTTGAACCACTTAGAGAAAACTTGCACTGGTACAAGAACTCTGAACCGCGGCTCGGTTCGGTTCAAATAGTTCAATATTTTAGCACCAAGTGTCTAATAGACATGATCAATCGTACATTCACATTGCTAACCATAGTTCAAATTCATGAATGCATACTCAATATTATTATAGATGACGAAATTTGAATGTTGGCAATGCTGTGTAAGAGAAGAAATGAGTGAGTGAGTGACTCATTCATTGAGGAATGAATTGAATGAGTGTTGTGCCTGCATATTAGTCGAATGCTTGTGGATAAGGGAAGCGAGACTATGTGGTGAAGCTGAGCCGTTACGAGCGGTTTTGCCAACGTTCGTTTCGTTGTTATTTCATTTCGTTTAGTATTTGTAGAATGAGAGTGGGCGACGTAATACATTCAATATACAGTTGTAAAATGCACAAAAAATTCTATGTACCATATTCACTCATGCCAACATTCATCTTCATTCACTATCTGTGTAGATAAGAACACATGAATGTGAATGACATTCATACATCAGAAATGAGACACAACACACATTCATTTAAAACGAATTCCATTAAAAACGAATGAATGAATGAATGCTCAAACACATTTTACAGTGAATGATTCAAAAGCCGTTTTGAACGCATTCACTAGTGTCTATATTATGTATCAAAACTTTTCTTTTACGAAAATTATTATTTCAAGAAACATTTGATTATGAAAGCCAGTTAAAAAGCATTGTTCATCAATTGCATTGCAATAATTTACGTAAGTTATTATATATTTTTTCTTCATTTATTCAGTATTCAAATTTAATAAAAGAATGTCTTCTTGCACTTAAGTCAAATAAAATAAATTTTAGTAGAGTAATCATAAGAATTGCATTTTTAGCATAAACCGAACCGAACCTTTTTTGGGAGTGGTTTTCGGTTCGGTTCTATCTTTTTAAAATAAAAACGGTTCAGTTCATGGTTCGGTTCGAAGCCCAAAAAACGCGACGGTACGGTTAAAAAACCAGTTCGGTTCAGAAACAGATGGAAACCTTAATTTTAAGCCCTTGGTACTAAAGGATGGTTTCAAGCAAGCTTATTAGAATATGCCAACCGTAAAGCCTACTAATAAACTAGACCATGATTGACCATCTGTTTATTCTATTCTACTCATTTGTCATGAAGTTTGTAACACACAGAAGGAGACATCGTTGACCACATATTTGTGATCAGCTCGATGAGACGAGTTGATTAAGCCATGTCCGTCTGTCCGCCTGTATCAAAACTAGTCCCTCAATTTTTGAGCTAGAGAGCTGAACCACTAAGGGGGTACTCCCATACAAACCACCCTTTAAATTAAAGTTCTTATTAGAAAAAGTTTATTGTTTTCCGACGTATCGAACTTAAATTTGGATACTATAAGTTTCTGATCTATATCCATCAACCATGTAAATTTCATGATCCTAGGATTACAAAGAGGGGAACCTCCAATACAAACCTCCCTTTAAATTAAAGTTTTTAATAGAAAAAGTTTTTTGTTTTTTGACGTATAGAACTGAAATTTGAATACTATAAGTTTCTGATGCATATCCATCAGCCGTGTAAATTTTATGATCCTAGGGTTACCAGCAGGTGTACCTCCCATACAAACTCACATTATATAAAGAGTATAAGTACAATAAAAATACAATGCCACTCAAACTGTGTTATTTGTTGATACTCAAAATGTGTTCTTTGTTGATACTCAAACTGTAACAGAGAGAATATAATGATGCTAATAAAGGAAAGTTGGATGCAACCCGGAGGAGCGTGAAGAGTATTACATCTTTGGCATAGCTAATGATAGCCTTCTTTCTGGTTTTATTTAAATTAATAAATATTCTTTTTAAATTTTAAATTTTACCTGAAATACTCTTTTTAATTTGTATGTTATTTTATTCATTTCTTATATTTTAAGTTTTTACTATATTGTGTTACATTTTTTATTTCTTTTTTAATGTTTGTTTTTTTGTTTTTTGGAATTTTTATTCTATGTTTATTGGGCTTAAAGAAAATAATAAAATATCGGTAAAAACATATAAATCAATTTGTTAAAAACATCAACAATTAAATTTACACTTGAACCAACAGAGGCAGCAGCATGTCTACCATAGGCTTCTTTGTATATCTATTTGTATCTGTGTGTTTGCATCTGTGTGTATGTATATGCAGTGTATGTTTATGTTTGCTCTCATTTGTTTGTAATGCATAAACAACGACAACAATAAAATCAACAAAAATTTGCTGTTTTGTTTAAAAACAAAATTAAAACTGATTTTAAGTGAATGAACGAAAGAATTTGCATATAAAAATAATAATACTAAAAATAACAAGAAAAAAATTAAAAAAAATAAAATAAAATAGTTTAAACTTGACAACTTTATAAAAAAAAGGACTGAAACCTATACACACACATAAATATATAGACACAGATACACGTATAGAGACACAAATACAAACATAGAGTCATACAATTATTGTATTTAAATAAAACGTCCATGCTTTGGTGCACCCACAATGAAATCAGGCTGGCTGGTAGTCATTCAGTCAGTCTGTCAGTCGTCCTATAACGTCCTTACCACTCCTTTCATTTGTACAGACATAGACACTTGTACATTCACACACACATACTAATCATGGAAAAGTGTAAAAGTTTTAAAAAATAACATTAAAAACCCTGCAGTGTTTTACTGTACTTTGCTTTTTTGACTCCTTCCTTCACTATCCCACTGGCCATTCTGTATCATCTCTCTGTCCAAGCCGCTGTGGGTCTTGTCGCTTGAATGACGCTTTTCTGGTTTCTGTTACTGCTACTGCTTTTTAAACAATAAAAAGTTCACTCTTTTTTTTGGAAATTTTTTACTTTATTTTTTTATTTAGAGTCCAAAAGCTTCATGATAATGTTTGGTTCACCCATCGCCGACCTCAAGCAATTTAACTTTTGCACATAAACAGATGCAGACACGAACCCTTTTTCTTCTTCTCTTTCTCCTCCATTCCTCTCTTCATCGCACCAATTGTTCAACCTATTTAACAGTTTTGTTGTTATGTTTATAGTTTTGTTGTTGTTGTTGTTGCTGTTGTTATTATATATAAATTCGATGTTGTAGCTGTTGATGTTGTTGTTGTGAAGCGCATTCATTTTTCTGGCTTAAAAGTGCGACTGAACAAAGTTTTGCCTTCGCCTTGTCATTTTATTTCATTTGATGTGTTTTAACATCTTGGAAGCACAAAACTACTATAGCCGATCCACTCACTCAGTTCTTAGCCTACTTAAAACGATTGTACTGCTAAATAAGCGATCGTGGAATTAAGAATACAGTTAAGTTAATGAATACAAAAGATCATTTGACAATCAAACCATTAATTTATTATAACATTCAAAATAGTAGCTTCATTAGTTTTTAAATATAATTTGAGTGAAATGATCATGACAATGTGTCCATTATATTTTAAATCTCAATTCCATGGGATGATCCTGGATTTAACAATAAATTTTTGCTTATTGATTTTCTCCATGCATTTAAAAAAGAGTCCAGACTTCAGTTTAAAAGATATTACACCCAGGCCTCACTTTGCATCGATTCTTGTTGTTGTTTTTTTTTCGAAAAAAAAACCTTCAGAACTATTCTAGCTCGAGATAGAAATCAAATAACAAAGCCTATTAAATCTGTAACATATTTACGAGTAGATGCGAAGTCGATGACATGTACAAGGAGTTGTTTTATGACTAAAACCCTTACTTTCTATTTGGATTCTAAATCAGGTTGCATAGAAAAAACCAAGGAATAAGCAAAGAGCTTATTTGCATATATGTATGTATTAAAAACAAATCTAAGTGTAGCGACGTAAAAAAATGGTTGAGTTGAAGCTACTAATGGCTGGATTGAGAGGTATAAAACTCGCACAAATCTATATAATTAATAATTTATTAACAATCATCGTCGTCGCTATCATCTAATAATGAAATAATTATCCACGAGTTTTTCGATGTTTCCTCGTAGAGTCGATTTTTTAAGTCAATGTGCACAAATGACCAGTTGGAAAAAAGGCATTCCAACTGTGCTGTCAATGCCGTAATTTTCATAAAATCTGTCGCAAACGCAGCCAATTTCTGGTTACCCATTTTGTGGCATATGGTAGTGGCAAAATGTTTCCGTGGTAGTGATTTTTTCAAGGGTAAAAGGGACAAAGCTATTTCTGTTTCGTGGAAATTCAATTACCAACTACTTGATTACAATGTATTGCTCATTACTCCAACTCTCTAAGTTTTTGGGCGGTTAGGAGTTAATTACATGCGTGAGGGTTCCGAGAATAAGTAACGTAAGATACCTGCATAACTCATAGTATACTTTACTTATAAGAATAACCATGAATTTTAATTTTGGTTATGTCAATATGTCCAAAATTTTTAAATCTCAATGGAATGAGAGTCATTTAAGCTGGAACATAATTGTGAAGCTGAGTCTAAAGCTGAAGCTCGTAGTTTGACTTCACTCGGCTTCAAATCATCTGTCTCTCTCTCTGTCTGTCTTTAATGACAAGCACAGTTGGCTGCGAAAAGAAAAACGAAAATGGATTAAAGCATAACAGCTTCATCATTCTGTTCCAGCCTTACTTTAAAGAGTTTTTTACTCACTGTAACTGGAAATATAGGAAATTGTATTGTCTTCCAAATTGTTTTTACATTAATTGAATACTTTTAAATAAATTATTTACTACTTATTCTTAAAATCTGTTAAGACAATTTATCCTCATTCGTTTTAAATCCTTTACTTTTTTGTATCTTTTTTATGACTCAATTTTTTTTGTGTTGTATAAAAAAGTTGTGCAATTATTGTGATTTGACACTAAGCAAAAGTAAGTAAGTAAGTAAAGCCCATTTTGGGTATTACCCCAATTTATTGTGGGCCCAAACGCCCTATGCTATACTATACTTCTTTATATTCTACTTAGTCTCTTCACTCTTATGCAAAGTGAACTCATGCTAAAATGTGGCTTCCTACAAATTTCTTTTCATTGCTGTGTGCGATTGACTAGACTCAAATTACATGGCTTGGTAAAAGTAATCGAAAACCTTTTTAGTTCTGCTAATATTGGTTAAGTTAAGAGGGTTTCTGCCATTGTATTATATACATACTTGTTCTTGTTGTTGTTGTTGTTGTTGTTGTAGTTGCGCAGTTGTGCACAATTTAACTTTAAGTTGTTTTTGATTTGGGGCACGAAGACCAACAAGAGTAGATGACGAGCAAAGCATAAATACAAAAAGAGAGTCAAAAGCGCGCGACAATTGTCATTGCCATTGTCGTAGTCACTCATTTATGCTGATGACTGATTTTGTTAGGAAGGGGGATGTCAATCATTGCTATGGTTTAATCCTTTTGGAGGAAAATAGGGTTTGATTAAAGCAAAAACTTCCAGACATTTTGAAGGTTTTAACTTGCGTTGATGTCATTGTCATTTAATCCTTATTATGTATTTTTCTTTCTCATTTTGTATTCTACTTTGTTTCTTCTAGTACTTCTCCTCCTGCTCCATTTTCTCCTTGTTATCCCTTTAGTGTTGGTTTAAGCTTTAACTTTGATTTTAATGTCAAGTGGTTTTAAGTTAATGAGCAGTGACTAGTGGTAGGGGTTAATGTTATTTTATAGGAGTGCAGCTGCTATGAGCTTATACATATGTATATATACTTCACAGACCTCGTCTTATGGCCCACACATTATGCGATTGGTTGTACAATTTCATTTTGCTTCTTGACTAGCACAACGTGTGCGCGTGGACGCGGAAAGGCCAAGGCTCGATTGTATGACAAATCAAAATTTTTTGTTCTTTGATGGTATCAATTGCATAATATGTGAGCTGTATTTGTACTTCACGGACCTCATCTTAAGCATAATACAATATTTCTTGGGGGTTTCATCATCGATATCCGAAACCATAGTAGCTTAAGAACCCCTGTAATAGTAGATTGTAACCCAATAGAATCCACAAAACTTGTTTGAAAATAAAGGAGCAATAACAAAATTATCCTTAAATTTTGAAAACAAAATTTCTTCTATCAGCAGCATCAGCAGCAGCATCAACTTGTTACACGCGTCAAATGCTTTTCACATTCACAAATACATAAGCATTAAACTTAACTGGTATAAAAAAAACACACTCACACGCACACATTCACAGATACAATTATTTCCACCCATACACTGAAAGTCATACATATGAATGAATGAAATGCAAGCATGCAAGGCAAACTGGTCGAAAGCCGAAAGCAAATACAAAATATTGTATGAATTACCTGAACGAAGTTATGTGAGGACTGTGCCAACGACAAACGAAGTCTCTGCTTACTACGCTTTGTGCAGATTTTACTATTATGTGCAGACACATAGTCACACACACACACACACACATCAACAAACAATAAACACACACTTACAGATGTTTTAGTTATTTTACACTGAAGCGCAGCTTCCACTGCGCACATGACTGTGAATGAAACGACGACACCAAACCAAATCGTATCCATGAACAAAGTTTAGATTGCTGGCTTGGCTGGTATACAAGTCCTGACAAGCACAACTTAAAATCAGTTGCTGTTCGACGTTGTTCGCGTGCGGTTGGTGTTGGCGGATGCTAAATAAGCAGAGCAAGAACAGTTCACAATATTGTGAAAAGAAGAGAAGAGTGCATGTGTTGAGCTTGAAGGAGAGAGAAAGAGAATTGGAAACCGTAGAAACGTAACGCACAAAAGCTAAAGCAGCAGCAATAGTTAAGACGAAGACGACAACGAAGCTGTAGTTGTTGCTTAATCATAAGGTGAAGAAGTGTGTAGAAACAGTAAACAGTGAATTTTGTGAGAAGCTTACAAAAGAAAAGAAAACGGAAAAAAGTGCAATTAATTGTGAGAGAACGAGAGTGTAAAGTGTGAGAGTGCGGTCCATTATATTTATCTTAAATGTGACAGTGAGATAGAGAGAGAGAAATACACAAAACAACAAAAACAAACAAACATAAGAACGAAAGAAGTACTAAAGCAACCAAAGAACCGACGGAACGCGGCGCGTGAGACAATTTGTATACGAATGAGCGTGTAAAGCATAAAAGTGCAATAGCGGGTAATGGCATTTTAAATAGCGGTGCATATCATCATATCATATTCTATGTATGTATATATGGAGGTGTGTGCGAGTGAATGTTGTTCTTTTATTTTATTTTTTCAAATAAAATTGCAAAAAAATGCAATACACAAAAAATAGAGAGATAAATTATAATAATAAAGAATATGAATAGGAAAAGCAATAGTAATAGTCAGGAACAAGTTGATTAAAAAATTAAAAGAAAAAATGTTGTATGAAACTAAGCAAAAATTTAATAACAAAATTGTGCGACGGCATTAATTTATCATTCCTCATAAAATCTTAAAAAATTCTCATTAATAGAAGAGAGTTTTTAGTTTTAAAAAAATATTTCTCTTGTTTTTTTTCCCAGAAAAATCATGCTTTAAATTATAAAAACTTAAAACTATATTTTTGTATTTTTAAAAAACATAGTCACATTTTTCTCTGGACTCTTCTTTGACTCTTCTGATTTTATATCTTCCACTAATATTTCTGTTGTCATCTTATTGCAAAGCAACAATTTCTGCTAATCTTTATTGCTACCGGCTTTTTTCCATTCCTTTTTGTCTTGCATTTCTATTTGATTTTTATCGCTGAGCGCGTGTTTTCTCGACGTTTTTTCATTGTTTTTTCTATTTTCTCTTGCATTTCTTTGCTGCCATGCAATGTTGTGTTTGAGAGTGAGTCTGTGAGAGAGTGAGTGAGTGATTGTTTATTATGTTGTCTGAGTGTATGAGTATATAAAATTCTTCAAAAAAAAATTATTTTGTTGTCAAGTGATGAAGACAAAGTAAATTTAAAGGAAAAGAAGCGCCTAAAAATTTGCAATGAGTAGATTGTTTCTTTGCTTTTAATAAGTGCAATTCTTTTTAAAGATTTGTCTTCCATAATTTACCTGTCTCATTATAATTTAATCAATATACTTACAACCCTTTTTTTCTCTTATTTCAAAACCTTTTCTTGCATCTTTAACTTCTCCATATCCAATTCTTCTTTACTTTGCTTAATAGCTTTCGTATTGTTCTGTTTATCTCATATTTTTTCATTAGTAGACATTATTTGTTTTGTTTTGTTTACGCTTCCTTTATTTCTGTTCTTTTTCTTTTGTATTTGCGCCAATTTTATACTTTTTTACTTATGTATGTTTTTTTGTTGATTTTCATCATTCATTCAATGTGAGATTTAAGTGACTAACTGACGACTGACTGGCTGAGTCCTTTACTCTCAGTATTTGTTGAATGCATTTTAAATGTGTTGTCATGCATCATGAATTCATTATCCTACGCTCAATTAGATCCTGCATGCGTTCCCACTTCTTACTACTGGATGGTATTTATTTTTAAGACTTAAATGTTTACTTGTTTGTGCATGAGAAGAGTTTTTGTATGCACTGAAATTATGTACCAAGTGAGTAAGTGACCAATGTCCCTTAAGTAATGTTTGGTCTGGGAGCCAGATAAATACAGGAATACCTTGAGCAGTAAGAAAGCCATGAGGTCCTAAGCCAGTGATTTTTAATCTATTTTCATCACGGTAGCTTGTTAATATTGTGTGTATGCGAAAGTCATGTCGGTTTTTTCCATTACACACAACATTTTTTTTTATTACGAGTATATGCATTATTCGATTATATATTGCCCGTTTTATTGGACCACTTTTGTCTATCTTTCGAGAAATTTCATTATACCGTCCTCGTAGAACTTCTGATCCTTATGGGCAAAACATCATGTCAAGTGATTTTTGACAGCCTTATCAGAATCGAATGTTTCAGCACTCAAAGAGTTTTGAAGGGAGTGAAATTAATGGATATTTGATGGTGCAAGGTCTGGGCTATACGGTGGGAGTGCCATCACTTCCCAATACAGCACCGAGTGACCAAAGATGTATGCGGTCGAGCGTTGTCATGGTGGAAAAATACACCTTTTCGATTGGCTAGTCCGGGGTGCTTCTTTTTGATTTTTTTTTGTCCAATTCGTCTAGCTGAAGACAGTACACATCCGAATTGATGATTTCATTCCGTGGCAGCAGCTCAAAGAGACAAATTCCACCAAACGGAGAGCATAACTTTCATCTGGTGAATATCGGGCCTTTGTTGTGGTTAGAAGCGGTTCATCTTTCTTGTTCCATGATAGTTTTCGGTTCACGTTATTGTACATAACCCATTTTTCATCACCCGTTATGATTTGCTTTAAAAATAAATCATTTTCGTTACGTTTAAGCAATGAATCGCAACCATTGTGGTGAATTTCTTTCAACACATGCGGAACTCAAATATCGAGCTTTTGTACGTATCCAAGTTTTTTAAGGTGTCTTTCCACTGTTGTACGTGATACGTTAAGCCATTCTGCAATCTCTTGTGTTGAATAACCGGCGGTTTCCATCAATCATTGCCTTGTTCTGGTAGTCATCAGCATTCAGCTTGTTAATACCATTATAAAATTTGGCAGACTCCTAGGAAGTGATTTTTCCAGGGTCCGTCGCAACATATTTGAAAAGAAATTGGTCATCTTTTTTAGGGTTCCGTACCCAAAGGATGCCATTAGGACCCTACTACTAATCTTACGCTGTTCGACCGTCAGTGAGCTCTATCTTGTGAACCGTAAAAGGTAGAAAGTTAAAATTTTCAGAGTGTGATCTGTGTCACACTGCTTTCTGTTGTATACGACATTTTGTATGTGGCTGATAAAGCAGTGTGGTGTGTTGAAGCAGTTCTTATATTGAAATTGTTTAAATTAGTTAATTTTATTGTAGTATACTTTTAGGCGTTGTTTGAACATTTCATTCTTGCGACAAGAAAAAAACAATGAACTTCAGACAGAGGTACAAGATTTACGTCCAACGATTTTGCATCTTGTGCAATGATACAGAACCTTTCGTTTGCAAGTCCAAACTCGCACTTGACCGATTTTATTATTTATTACATGATACCCGTTCTGCCTATCCTTCCCAAACATTTATTGGATAGTGATTGGTTAGCTATAACATTTGTATAATCATTTTTAGTCAAATGTTTTAGAAAATCGTCTTTATTCGTTAAAATTCGTTTGTGGCGGCTTTAAGCTATATCTCTCTATATTATTTTCCTCGGCTTCTTCTTTTGCGACTATAATTGAGTTAATGCCTGTCCTGATTTTTATTTTAATACACTGGACATGACTACCGCTTAATACATGACCAAACACTCTTCATGGTCATATTTGCCTTAATTTAATTTAATTTGTTTTAATTTTACTGCTGTTCCTTTTTAGTGAAGTCATTCTCTTTTATATACATAGATTTGTTCTTCATTTCCAACCAAATCTACATACTTTAAACAAACATGATAGAGTTACTTACTGACTGCAGCATACTACAGTCCCGAAGCATATTTGGTTAAGAATTACTGGTCTAACCAATATATTTTACTGCATCAGTTAAAGGACTCTTGAAAAATAATTTAAGCATAAATTTCAATACTTATATCCCCCTCAATAGGTATGTTCAATACTTATATTTCTTTCAGTTTGTTTCTCTAATAAAAAGGAAAAATATAAAACGTGTGCTCCCCCTTAAGGGCAAATAGCTTAACATATTCAATGAAGCATGGCTTATGTGATTGTTGTAAACATATTTTTTGTTTTTGTTTTAACTGCAACGTGCAATGATGTCCTGCATTGTATTCATGCAGGACTATAAATAAAACTTAAAACCGGCCGGTGTAGTCTCTATGTACTTCAATACAATGTAAACGCATTTATTGATTTTGGGTGAACATGAGAGCAAGTAAAATGGAAGTTGTGTGTGAATGTATGTGTCATTCACTCATTTACACAAATATAATCTCACTTCCTGTCCCACTCTATATGGATATACTCATACGAGTAAAATGGTATAAACTACGCATATGTATCTGCATATGTAGGTGGATATACCATATACAGCATTACAACAATGGCAACAATATCAGGCTGAATCTATGAAATGTTTTTCTATCTGCTTGTCTGTCTGTCTGTCTGTCAGTCAGTGAGTGAGTCTGGTCATTCTTGCTTCACTATATTTATCGATTACTGCATGCATATGAATATATGTAGGTAGATGGTTAGGTATTAAAAGTCTGTATATTCTGCAATGCATGCATCCTTTGATGTTCGTTCAGTGACTGTTGCCGCCGCTTTCTCACATACACACAAAATACAATACATAACACATACATACTATGTATTTGTGTACATAGTAGTAAAAAATTACACGTATTTCATGGCAACAACGATGCGAGTGGACTATACGAGGATACGAGGAAACAAGCAAATGAGTGAACGAACGACCGAACGAATGAATAAACGCCCAAAAATTGCAACAAGCATAAAAAGCGCCCGTCAAAATACGAGAAAACAAAAGCCAACAACAAGTACAACAACAACAACACACACATGGCAAGATAGATAGATACATTGCATATACATTTATAGGAAACCGGAAGTGACCAACGGCTTCGTCATATATGATAGTATACAAAAGTATATAGTAAATAAATCTCTGTATGTCTGAGTGTGTGATATACATAAACGAAACTATAGAAAACAGCCGGCACTGACCGATAAATGAATTGCTTGCTTTATTCAAAATTTCTCATGTGTTTCAGTTCGTTTCATTACATAAATTGAGAGATATAGATGGGAGACAGACTAGGAGATACATGAATATGTATATGTATTACGTAGTACTTGATGTTGTCTAGTAAATGTCATATACCCATGAATACTACAATATATACGCATTCGTATGTAAATTGGCTTTTACGTATTACTACTTACTACTATGTACCAAATATTTTCTGACTTACTGACTGACCGTCATCCAAACAAGCGACTGACCGACCAACTGAAGTGTCGGTAAATAGAATCAACCCAACCGTTTACCATATGTTCGACTAACTTCTCTCAAAACGCACTCAAAATGTATATGTATATAATATGTGCCCATGGTCCCAGCTACTAGAAAATTTTTGGGTGTTTACAATTGTTTGTGATATTGTTCGTGTTGTCCATTGCGTATACGCAATTTTATATAATATATATGAAGAAATTGTTAACTAGAAAAGATCGTTTACAGCATGTGCTGCCATATACTTAGTACGTGTATAGTACTTGTTTGTAGTATAGAGTATTTCTGGTTGTTACTACACTTATTACTCTTTGCTCTTTGTTTTGTTGTTCTTGTTGTGTTTACGCCTTTGGATATGCTTTAGTTTACTTTGCTTTCATAGGAGTATGGAGTTAAGGACTTTCATATACCGTACTAAAATAAGGAAGTAACCAACTTATAGATTTAATCGCGCGTGACTTGTATTAGATTTAATATGTAAGGAGTTTTTTCCACATGCCATAGTTCCTCAATATTTGTAGTTTGTATTAACATCTTTGTAACAAATTAGATAAAAGTGTTTTGGAGTAGCCATCTATGGAAACAATAAACATGTGCTCCAAATGCATTTTGCTCTGTTTTCACAGCAATAATCACAAAAACTGTATTGCCAACATAACATATAGACCTCATAAATAGCTTCCTAATGGGTAGGGTGTCAGAATCAGTATTTCTGAGGAATAAAGAGTTCTTGGATTACTTAAATGATATTAGTGCTGCCACAGACACTCACAAGTTTAGATTTTAAAGTCCATGAAACTTTTGTGTTGTTATTTTTGTTAAAATATCCCATCATCCCATTATAAGGCTCTTTGAACATATTTGCGTTGAGATCACATCTGGGATTTTAGTTAAATACAATTCCAGTATCGTTGCAACCTAAACTTTTATGATATTTAGAAAGAAATAACCTAAAAATTGAGACTAGTCAAAGGTTAGAGAAGTTTCAATAGATTAAATTGTTTTTGATCACTTTAATACCCCGTTTATAAGACACCCAAAACGGTTTGCACTGATATCAGCCTGACTCAGAATGCATGCATAAATTGATTTTCAGTTCGTTCTGGACTCTCGAAGCGACTTCAACAAGCGCACATTTCAAACCCGTCGTTATTTTCGGGAACCGAACCAATTTATTGAATATCAGCTGTTCGCAAAATGTATTTTTGTGCAGTAGTGCCATATGGTGCAGTTATTTTCCTTTAATATCATTTTCTCAATGATATTGTGATTTATAGATTTAAAAATCATTGCAAACTCTTGTTAATAATCAGGATAAAGATTATACATTGATCATTTGTCTTGTACAATGTGATTTTGATAAAAACCTTATTTTCAGAGGTGAGCTACATCATATTTTATGCATAAGGCATCTTTAAATAATACATATTCGTTTTCTACAAGAGCACAAGACGTCGCACGAATAAATAACTAAACAAAAACTGTTCTGAGTCAGGCTGATATCGGAGCAAACCGTTTCGGGTGTCTTATAAACGAAGTATAAGTTTGGCTGGAATTACACCGAAACGAACAAGACATTTTTGATTGAAAGGTCAAGAAAACTTACCTGTTCCAACTAGGGATGTTAATTTCCAGGGCTCTTGTGAAGCCCGTGATGTGAAAATGCCTATCCTGGGATCCCGGGATTAGTCACGGGATTTAATTTTTCCTAATTTACACACACAAACTATTTTCAAAAACATTTAATATTTCTTTTCAAAAATTCAAAAGAAACAGTGCATAAAGGGTAGGTCATCTATTGGTACGATTTTGGTTTGATCAGCAAATCAACAAAAGTTAATTTTTTTTTAACAAATTTTATTTTAATTGATAGAGTGATTCTTCCGATTATGTTAAAATTGTAAATTTAACTACCATGTAGTTACACTATTTGAATGAATTAATAATATCAGAAATACATACCAGATCAACTAAATATTTTTAAAGTAGTTCACATGAAGTTCAAAAATTATTTATACTAATAGTACAAGTAGGTATTACTTTCAAGGTTAAATTACAGTATGAAAACCAAACTCTACACTTTGCATTGAGTGCAGTTAAATTTATTCAAATTAAATAAAAGTAAATTTTGCTTTTTTTAAGGGAATATTTTTATGCCAGATGGAACTGCAAATTTTTTGGTTGGTACATTTTCTGAAATATAACCTGGGATTCATATCATCTAGTTCTGTGATTTTCGGGACTTAAAACAGGGCGGGTCCCAGGATTGGCATCCCTAGAACAGAACAAACCGTTACATTTCGTTGTTTCATTTGGTGTGTATTGAGATAGAACAAAATTCATAGCAAAATATCAAACACTAATAAATATTAATTGATTAAATCTCCAGCCTATTGTCCTTACTGTCTCGGCATAGAACATAAGGAACGGATTACGTATTCTGTATGTTCTTGTTTTTTGTGTTGAGTTTTTGGGTTGCGCCATAAGAAACTATGCAATTATCTACAACGAAACTCGTTTAAAACAAACATGTTCGATTCGGTGTGTTGATGGCCAACAACATACAAGTACACGGTATTTGTCATAAAACAATGCACACAAAACTAATTTGTTCCGTTTTGTTTCCTTTGGTGTATGCGCTCTCATAAGAAACAATGTACTGTTGTTTACATCAGACAAAAAAACATTTTTGTTCGTTTCGGTGCTACGCCTACCTTAGATGAAGGAATGATTTGTTGTTAAAACAAAGACGACATAAGAATAATTAAATCTTTCTCACATATTAGATGATGTAAATTCTTAACAATCTCATCCAATTTTTTACAAACAAGGTGTCCGCTTATTGAAATTCTATCAGTCCATTTATTGAACCAAAGACTAAACTTCAATTTCAAAGAATATTTTTATTTGTTAATATTCATATTATGATGTTAACACATACATTGCCCATGAAAGAAAACAAACAATCTTATCTGACATCAAACAACCTCTCAAAATATTCTCATCTAAATTTTTTTTTTCCAAATTACGTGCGCTTACTGTGTTTCTTTGCCTTTCACCCATCATACACGCAAGTGTAAAACGTATTTCTGTCAAAGAAATCTCGTTTTTGACATTTTCTATTTAATTTTCCACTCCTTTGCTTTTTGCCTTTTCTGTGTATGCTTTTTTATATATTTTATTTTTCCTTTTACTATAAGTATTGTGTTTTTTTTTCTGTATTTTGCTTTCGAATAAAATTAATTAAAAATATTACTTGCTCCGCATTAATTTGGTTCCTTTCACTTTGTGTTTGGCTGCAAAAATTTCACTTTTTTCCTTATTGCTGCTCATGTCGAAGGGATATGCCGGTGCTGCGTTTTCCTTTTTTTTGTTATTATTATTTTCTTCCATTTTTTCTTGAACTCTAAGCTGTGTGTAAACTTTTACAATGATGATTGCGATGATGATGACGATGATGTCGATGTTAGAGTCAATGGAGACGACCTTAATCCATCATTTACCATAGAAGTCACGTACGCGAGCGTGCTTATTTTTTACTCTCTATTTTCTTTATTTTTTTCTTCTATTTTTTGTTTGGGTTTGTGTGTAACAAAAAGGAAATTTCCTACAAAAGGAAGTTACAAGTTACAAAACAACAACAACACATTCTTGTTTCTACTTACATACATTCACATGTCTGTACATTTGTTCGACATGTGTGTGTGTGTGTGTGTGAGTGCTTGTATGTTAAATACTTCAAAAATTTACTTTTACTTTGTTCAAAGTTCTTTCTTTTCTTCTTGCTAAAGGCAGTTTTTGTGCAAATTTTTTAACAAATTAAGCAATCACTTTCTCTTTTCCGAAGGATCTAAAGGGAAGCAAAGTTGTACTTGCATGTAAGCAAAGTATCTAAAGACAGTTTGTCGCATATGTGCCTCTACTGTTGCCTTGCTTTTCTTGTTATCTCTACTGAGTAATGCATTTTGTCTTTTTATCTTAAACTTCCGCATATTCTTCTCCCTTTTTTTTGTGTTTAACAAGGATCCTTATAGTTTGCTTCCTTCTTTTTGGCTGAGAAGACAAGACTAAGAAAATTTGCATCTTGAGCTGCTTTAAATGCAATTTCCTGCTGCATATGCATAGATACAAGAGTTTCTATGTATGTGTGTTTGTGTGTGTCTTTTTCATTCAACTTTTCCTTTTTTTACTCTTCACCATTTCCCTCTCAGTTCACTTTTCAATCATGTTTCATGGTTGTTTGTGGGTTGCGCAAAATAATAGCAAAATAATAGAAAATAATCTTGTAAAACATATAAATTGCTATGTTTTGCATGTATTTACATATACATATCTATGTATATATGTGAGAGCAAGTGCGACTATGTGTGTGTGTTTTCAGTTTGAGAAAATTGAATTTTTTTATCTTGTGAGCGAGCAATTGAAAAAATAAAATGATTACGCATACGCTCCGCTTGCCCTTTTTGTGAAACAATTTCGACATTTTTTGCAAAAGGGAAATTTCTTCTTCACTTCTTTATTTTAATTTAATTTCATTTTATTTGTCATTTTAAAGTCAAAATGATTGATGTGTTTTTATTTATACTTTTAAGTCGAGTAGCAGCTTAAATTTAATATGAGGTAGGGTAGAAGTCTGTGACAAGATCATTAGGATGAGCTTCGAGTCGCTCTAAATGGCTCTTGCTTTAATTAAATTTGTGTGGCAGTGTTTAAAGGAAATAAGTCCATCTACTCATACAACTTAATGGATGCCATTTCAATTACCAAACATGTAAACATTATCCCACCAGATGGTGACTCGTATGCAGAGTGATCGGATGTATGTACATACTTTATTTATCACCGTCTACTTGGAATACCGATGACATCGGTCGCTATTCAACTTGACTTTCAATGAGCAGATGCACTTGACCTTATCTGGACTTACGAAATGGCCATTGAATCGGTTGGACGCTACTTTCCCACTTTCCTACTTGAGAAATATCAACTTGCAAAATTTATTACCGATATCATCGACCGCAACTTTACTGAATTACTGATTATCTTGAACCACGATGTTTTGGGACCTTGTTCTCATAGCAAGCGCTTCTAGCTCCTACCATACTGACTCATTATTATTAAATATGACTACTTCACTTGAAAAACTTACAAGTTATAGTAAATTGCTCTCATAGCAAGCGTTTCTCTTCTCCTTCTATGATTTCATGATTGGGTTATTCCTTGCAAATTCTTTACACCCAGAATTGGCTGTCAGAGTCATCATTACCGTGGAAGGAGGGGTAGGTTAAAGCCAGACCTCAATCTAAATCATTGGGTAAGTGGAGGCTTCCAAAATTCCCACCACCCACTACGGAAGAGTAATTTTGGTATTAAGTGCTGCATAAATGGAATAACATTCCAATTACCCATATTCATAAACTGATAGAAAATATGGGCAACAAAAAAAAGTAATTTAATTAAATTAATTTAGTTCATGAACAACAAAACGATTAATCAATTTTTTTTTCTCTATTTACTATCAATCCCCGAGTGGGACAATCATTAAATTACTTAATCTTTACCTTAATATTTACAGAAAAATATACATACTTATACATATATGATACATTTTTACATGATACAATGAAAGAGAATGAATAAGTGGGTTATGGAAAGTGGGAAAACTTGCATTGAATTCGGATTATTAGCCTGCGTCTCTGAATGGAAGTCCTAGCGAGTGATATCGCTTTAGTCGTCTTTTAGTTGCTTTGTTGTCAAGTAGGTTTATTGCCAGGTTGTTTGGATGATCATTTAACCTGTTGCTGTACCTCTGACTAAATCGTTTGATTTCCTCTGAAATCCATTGATATTTCAGCTCTTCATGAATTTCCCGATTAGTGTTTAACAAATGAGCGCCAGTTGCTATTCTCAGGACTTTGTTTTGGAACCTCTTAATGGTTTTAATGTTTGAGTCCCTAGCCGTGCCCCACAATCAAGCAATTAAAAATCAATTCTTCATCAAAAATTTTTTTTTAAGAGTTTTAATTATTAATCAAGATTTTAATTGACATTTAACTTCACTCAACTACTCGCAAACTTGAACATTTTTGTTTTTTCCCATTAACTATTCTATAAATTGAACAAAAGCAAAGTACTATAACTTAAAAAATGCATCAATTTAATCAGTTAATGATTAGTAATCATACAAAATTTGATGAATCACAATTAAATTGATTTATGAAATAATGATTAATTTAATTAAATTAATAAATTCATTAACAAATTATTTTTTTGGGGATCTTTCACTAATGAACTAATGAATAATTGGTATTTTTTTCATAATTTTCCATTCAGCCGTTTACCTCTTACAAACAAAAGTGTGTACAAGTGACGAACATTTACTCATTTGTGCTCGGTACTGTAGAAATCTTACACATGTGGTTGTCAGGTCACAGTGAGAAGATTGTCTTTTAGATAGTTTATCTTGTTAACTCATGTGTGTAGTTCGTTACCCTTATCTGGTACATGCCACTGATCTTTACATCATAAGCAGCAATTGCGCTATTTTTATCTTAGTCTTAAACAAATCTTTTTATCATTTACAATATTTTCCATTCAAATATTAACTCTTTCTTTACATCCTCTAAGTCTATAAATGTATATTTATTCTATAATCGCTTGACCTACAATACGACATCAGGAACAAGTTCTTGACAATTGACCAATGTATTTGAATTTCAATTGTTAACTTTGGAAGGTCATCTAGATAATATTAATTTTATTTTATTTTGGCTATTTCATTTTTTACTGTTGGTATATTAAGATCTGTAATCGCTCGTTTTTAAAAAACCAAGGGGCTCCAGTTATGGTTCTTAATATTTTTGATTGCGTTCTTTGAATAACGTCCAGATTAGAGGCGCTTGCATTACCCCATAGCTGAGAACCATAGGTCCAGATTGGCTTTATGATGCTGTTATAAAGGAGAACTTTATACTCAATATTTAGTGGAGATCGTGAGTTGATAAGCCAGTGAAAGCTGTTGGCTTTCAGTTTCATTTGAGTTCTCTTGGCTTCAATGTGTTTTCGCCAAGTAAGTCTTCTGTCACGATGGACTCCGAGGTACACAACGTTATCTACTTGTGGAATCAAAGTATTGTATAATGTCTAGCACGTGTCTATTGATGTTTTTAAGCAGTGTTTTTTCAAAGAGTTTAGATGAAGCTTGCGACTTGTCCTTCCCTGGTTTGGGGATCATTATTATGATCGATTTCTTCCATTGTGTTGGAAAGTACCCACACTGCAACATCGCATTAAAGACTCTAGTGATATATTTTATTGCAGGGCCCGGTAGTTCCATTAGCATTTTGGTCGTGCCCTGGCGCCTTTTTGGGTTTAAATGCTCTGTAATGACTTTTTTTGTGTCTAATGGATGAATTCTGATGGGAGAGGTTTCAAGATACAACTGATCGGAAGGTAGCGTGAAACTATTAGTTGGTGGGTTTGGTTGGAAGACATCTGAAAGGTGCAAAAGTTTTTGCTTTCTCTTCATCACTCCTTGCCCATTTACCATTTTTATCCCTTATCGGCGTGTCAACAATAACTGTCGGTTTTATGCATTTTTGGGCCCTCCACAAAGGGAATTTTAAGCTTGTAGGTGATAAGTTGGCTATATATTGACGCTGGGCGAGCTGATCCTCATATTTTAAGGCTTTGCTAAGTTCACGAGTTGCAACTCTTAAGCGATGTTTCGCGTCAAGAGACCTTACGTTTTGCCAATCCCTTCGTAGGCGACGCTTCTTTGCGACAAGACTATCTATGTGCCTATTGGTTATATTGTGATTATAGCATATCAGGGTACATGAGGAGTTGCATGATGGGCTGCCTCAGTAAGAATTGAACTTAGGTTATCGACGGATTTTTCAATATCATACTCGTTGTTTATCATTGGGTTCAGCTCGATATGAGTACTAATGTATTTCCTGTATTTAAGCCAGTTGGTCTTATTTGAAGTTAGTTGCAAGGGGTACTCTTTGATTTGAGGGTACTCTAGTAAGCTGAAGAGGATTGGAGAGTGGGCCGACGACAAATCTGCAAGAGCTTCTGCTGTTACTAAGCTGCTAGGAATCCTTCTGGTAATGGCGATGTCTATCAAATCCAGTATTTTTTAGGATCTGCTATATAATATTTCTAATTGCGAGATTGATCAGATATTTAAAGACGCAATGGTATATAGATTTGATTAAATGCCACATACATATGTTGCACATCCTTAAAAATACTGTTGATTTTTTTAGATTTAGTTGTAATAAAACAGGTAGGTATTAATTTACAGAATAGAGAGAGAATAATTTTTATTACTAAGAATATTAAAATAAAATATGCAATTTTCAGTAATTTTTTAGAAGGTTTTTCATTTCATTTGCATAGCATTGCATATTTGCAAGTTCATAACTAAATTGCACATCACAAAAATAAAAAGAACTAAAATACTCTCCTTGGTTCCCTGATGGGTCTATTTGCTTTGCCTAGTTAGCAACAGCAACAAGAAATTTATGAGGCAATGGCAAAGGGAATAAAATATCGAGACACCGAGATAAAGAGAGAATAGCGCTTGCAGTAGCGAAATTACACAAAAACAATCACAGTTGCAACAACATCAGCTGTATAAGTTTATGACTTTTAGACCCATTTTGTTATTCATGCTGTTGATGTTGTTGTTGTTGTTGCATAAATCTTGATCCTGCGCAGTTTTAAAAAAGTGCAAAATTTGTTGCTATTTTCTCTTGTTTTTACGAATTTTTTTTTTTTGTTTTTATTACTTGCGGCGGCATAGCAGTAACATCAGCAGCAGCAGATTTAAAGTGTTGTTAGTATACTGCATCTACTGGTTGATGGTTCAGTTTTTCCTCTTGTCCTCCTTGTTGTTACCAACCTGCCATCTGACCCTTTTATTCGTTATCCTCCTATTCGTTTTAGTCTTGGTCCATTACATGGCACTCGTAAGAACGCGTTGCTTTTGGCTTTTAACAGATGAGGACTTTTCAGTGTGAGATCTCTAAATTGTTCCTTCTATTCCAGTACTGAGTTTGTTTTTTTTTTTTTTTGCCATTCTTTAAGTTTTTGCCTTTCACATACTTTACCAGTTTGTTATGCATTTTACCATTCACACATGGTTTTCTGTTTTTTATTTTCATTTTGGTTTTATTGATTTTTGTTTTTAGTATGTTGCACTGATTTGCTCCCATCTATTTTTTTTTTTTTGTATTTTAGTGATTTTCCTTTAGATGCCATCATCATGCACACGGTTATTTGCCGGTATTTAGTTGTTGTTTGTTTGTTTGTTAGTAGCAGTCAGGAAGCTGGGCTCAGCAATCATCATCTAGGCAAAGGCAAGGCAAGTTAGTCAGTCAGCCACCAGTTAGTCAGTCAGTCTGTTAGTCAGTCAGCAGTGTGTGTTATATGGTCAAATGTCAGAGTAGTCATATGTACTAGTTGGGGTTATTTGTTGTTTGTTGTTGTTGTTGGAGCTGTTGCATTTCCTATGCTGCCCCTCAATGTATGCAATGAAAATGAATGTATGTCGTAGGTTCCTGGCGCGTTTTAAGCTAAAATGTCTATTGTTTTAATTGTTGTTGTTGTTGTTGTTGTTGTTGTAGTATTTTATAACAACAAAACAAAACTAAATGAAAATGTATTGATTTTTTGTTGTTGTTTTCACAGCCTCCCCTCCTCCATCAACCATATGTAAGAGTTTAATATCTCGTTTACACACAAATACAAAGTAATTCTCGATTGCTTGCTTCGCTCTCACTCATTCATGCTTGAGGCTTGCAGATACAATTTTTGTTGCATATTCTTGTTGTGAGGATGTTGTTGTTTTTGTTTTTGTTTTATAAAAGTCATTAGTCCGAGCATAGACCGTAAGAGCATAATGGCACAATTTAAAATTGCATGCATGTATTCTTTCTATACATGCATGCGTATCAGTGTATATGTGTGTGACTGTATCATATATGTATTATAAGTCTTTATATAGATACTTGTACTATGTAAGTAGTTGCTTGTTTGTTTGGTTGATGATGTGCGGATGGTTACTGCTAATGACATGCAGTAAAGGCAAGGCATATAAGGCAAAATCATATGTGAATGAACGCGAATAACATTGTAGTTCATCATTATCATCATCATGTAATTGCTGTGTGGTTGTTTCTATTTTAATGCGCAACAGAGTTGAAATTGCCTTGGCAGTTATCTTACTTTTCATGATTTTATATCTATTTATAAGGCGTATGCGTAACATTGATCAGTAATTTAAAGTGGCAAATATTTTTGCTTTATTATGCATATTATCTGCAATCTAGATATGTATGGAATTTAAAATTAAGAAAAGGCCAAGGATAGATATACTAGTTTGAATTGAAAGCAAGCAGGTTCGGATGTTTTTCTAATCGATTGGTTCATTTTATTGTGTGTTTAATGCCTTTCTCTCTGATCGCAGCAATCTGCATCAATCAGTGAGTTGAATATTTGGGGTATTTTCACATTTAAGGTCAAGGCAGTACCTTCAAGTTGAATGCCATTTGTTTAAATTAGTTTAAGAACAGTCTTGTAAACTAATAGTAAATTTCATAGGCCCAACTTATTTAATCTTATTTTATAAATAATTCTGTATTGTTAACATCATTGTGGACGCACAAAAGATCGTCGAAAAAAATTTGATGGCAGTTTATCTAATTGTTGGAGTGTTTTTTATTTTAGATTGGAGGTCGAGTTAGCACTTACAAATAGGCAGACATATATCTGCATAATCTTAAGAATAGTTTTGTACCTTAATATTTTTTGTGACAAGAAACAGTTTATTTTATCATTTATTTCTTTAAGTGGGTCGATCAATAAGCATTTAGAAAATCTGAGAGATCGCACTCCTAGCATCGATAACTCTTCTTTTCTTAAGTCAAATCCATCACTAATCAGCTTTTGAAGTCTCAGTAATATCAACCACATGGTTTTATATTTATTGTCAATTCATGCAACAAACTTCTGTGTTTTGGTCAAAAGGGGAAAAGGGCGAATTTCGTGTGTTCATCAAACATTATTTTTTGAAAGGTTTGATAAATACTGTGCGCACTTAGATGTTCATCAGTCAACTGCACCCAAAATTGATAAGCTACAACAGCAATTGGCTGCCGTAAAGCAACAATATCCAGAATTGGTATTATCGGCAGCTTCACCGTCACCATCTGAATGCCTTGAGATGCCGAACGTTCAGTCCAAAAAGAGATGGTCACGCCAGAAATCGTCCATAAAATTAATGGAATGATATTGCACGATTGGAAATTAAAAGTGAGCGAGGTGGCTGAGGGTTCTCAATTGAGCGGGTACCTCACCTCACTTAACATGAATATTTGGACATGAAAAAGCTATCTGCGCGATTGTTTTAATTTTTTTTATTGTGATGCGAACAAGGAGGTAAAAATTTCTCAAAAATACTTATGACCCGTGCCACAAGTTATGTAGAATTCATAAGCCTACCGACTAACAATCCCGTTTAATCCCTACGGCACCGCCAAAGCATTCCTTCGTAAGGAGGGTTAGTAAGCTTAATTAAGCAGACGCCATTGTTCGCTGGCTCTGCCCTAGTGCACCTGTGCTGGTCTTAATCACCTCCATGTCTGCTACCTGAGAAGATACTCGCGCGAGGTACTTGTCCCTACAAATACACCCGCCGCATCATCTATAACTCTTCGATACGCTCTACAGATCCTCAGGTTAGCAACTCTGTGAACACTTCTTATACCACGAAGGTATGACTTGGTCGCAAGTGCCCCGGCCCAGATTGGAGCCGCATAAGGCCATATGGCCGTATGGTTTACTCATCAAACCTAATAGAACATGAGATTGTTGTCTGGGTCCCCCTAGGTATGGGAGAATTCTTGGCAGATTTTGTGTGATGGCAGCTGCGTTTTTGGAAGGAGCTTTTGGTGATGTTCATCCGCAATCCGAATGAGTTTTTGCATCTTAGACGAAACATGAATACTATACTATACTCCAAAAACAAAGGAGCAGTCAAAACGGGGGTTTTTTGAAGGCGAACGGGCTCCGAAGAAGGCGAAGATGGTGAAATTGGTCGGTAAAGTGATAGCCACGGTTTATAACGATGCACGAGGAATCATCTACACCGACTGCTCGGGGAAAGGGAAAACAATAACTGAAGGGTATTATGCTTCATTATTGCACCGTTTGGACGAAGAAATCAAGACAAAACATTTGGAAAAGAAAAAGATTCTTTTGCATCAGGACAATGCACGCGTGAATTATCAAAATCATGGATTAAAAATTCGAATTGATTCAACATCTACCTTATTCACCATTATTGGCCCCCAGTGACTTCTTTTTATTTCCAAATTTAAAAAAAAAATTCTCGGTGGACAACGTTTACCGAAGATCATCAATGAAACAAACGCCTGTTGTAAGGAACTTCCGAGATCCTACATTTTGAACGGTTTAAAAAATTTGGAAAAAAAATCGGAAATGTGTATGGAGCCAGAATCAGATTATATGGATAAATAAAAAGAAAATAACGAAAAAAATAAAATGTTTTTCTATCTTTTTTTAAAGACTTATTCATCGACCCACGTATTATTCCGTGGATCACATATCTCTAATGTTAATCAACCAACCATCTCATTTATAGTATTATATTAAAGATTTGAAATATTATAAGAAGATTCTTTAACTCAATTTTAGTTGCGGCCCAAATTTAAAGACCGCATAAGGCCTTTTTAGTTTAAGAATATTCTATTAATCCAGTTTCTAAGTCAAGGCACAACTGGAAGTTGCAATAATCTTTCATTATTTACTTTTTCTAGTAATTGTTCTTTATAATCAAAGTTTCCCCTTTTCAATTAAGATTTCTTTTAGTGCTTTCTAAGCTTTTCTCCAATGTGACAAGATCAAATAATATAAAACTTAAGTGATTTTATACCATGAATCACTTGAGAGCATGCAACAAGCAATGCTTAGTCCATGTTTGTCATGTATGTATGTAAGTAGTATTCATTCAACCGTTCGTCTGTCTGTCTTTGACAGAAAGCAATAAAAATCGATAGACAAATGATTATCTATTAAAATAAATCACGAAGACACCGCACAAATACACTCAGACAAACACATATGGTGCGGTGGCATATCATCCTTATTGACTTTAGTTGAAGTCATGGAAAAAATGAAACCTTAAAGAATACAGACAAATCCATGGAAGGCATGGCAATCAGTTTCGTATTGAATCGATTTATATAGAAGTTGAGTTGCGGCCTAAAGCATTCTTATACACTTCTTCACTTTCTTTCTTTCATTCTTTTTTTTTTTTTTGATTTCATTTTATGTGTTTGTTTGGTGTGTGTGTGTGTGTATGTCTAACTGTCTACACTTTTAAGCTAAAAGTGTCGAAGTCTATAAATTTGTGGATGAAAGTTCTTTATTTTATTCTCCGTCTAACTGTGTGTGTCTGCCTTTCTTTGAGTTTTACTTCAAGTTTTAGTTTAGTTCAATTTACTACAAACAGCTGTATGTGCAACATGTTGCAAAGTTGGCAGTTAGCATTATCATCATCATCATCATCATCTGTATTGACTACAATGATATTGTTGATGATGAGGATGATGATGATGGCAGCAGATTGTGGACAAATTTCAAGTTGGCACGAATCAACAACGACAACGCATACTAAAAAGTCTAAAGATTGACTCAATTCAACTAAACTCAAAGTAAAAGTGGAGGCCATGAAAGAAACCAACTTGTAGTAAGTAAGTAGTGGAGGCAGCTTGACTATGTATGTATAATGTTGAAAGTCTGGCGAGACATTCAGAGGCATTGTTAAGTGTAATATAAATAAATCGAACTTGACTTAAGTGTTTAAGCCCCGAAAGCCAAGATAAACGTTCATTGCACGTTTGAAAGTACGAGTGACTAAGACTACTACTCTCTACATATGAATGTATGTGACTCAATAGTTTATGTACTTAGTGTCCATGAGGTGGGTGTGCGTGTTTGTGAGGGTGGTAAGTGTGTGTGTGTGTCTGGCCAACAATACATAAAACCGGCTTAACAATCGCAGTGTAGTAACCATGGCAAGTTTTGCTTAGTTGGCAGAAAAATCTACTCAACCATACATACATACTATACATATGTGTATGCATTTTTCCTTAAAATTTTCTATACTTTTCTTTTCATTGCTTTTCTCATAGCTTCTCATTGCTTTGTTGTTCGTTCCTTTATCATACCATTTACTGTTGATGGCTTTCAAGTATCTTTTACTACTTTACTTTGATCTTTCTACTTTTAGTCATGCTTTCTGTTCTCTTAATGCCATTTACCAGTCTTTTTTCTTTCAACAACACAATTTTAAGATATAGTTAAGTATATTTTTCTTCCTTGTTTTTTTATAAAAACACTTTCGAGTTCAAGAACTTTGTGAAAAAAAATAATAATAAGAATTTTGTTAAATTGTTTTTGAAATTGTGTTCAAGTTTAAGTAACTGGAATGTATTTATGAAATATTAAATTACCAATTGTATTCAAACAGATAAGTATGTACAACATGTTGAGAAGCAAAGAATTCACATTACTCACAAGTAATGACATATGCTGCGTATGTGTAATGCTTTATATGCTTAAATATTTTTGTGTGTCTTTTTTCCCATTTTTTTTTCTCTTTGCTTTTCTATTGTTTTGGTTGTTGACAATAAAAACGCATTTAAATAATTCTCAATGCTCACATTTACAAAGTAATTGCAAAGTCATGATTTTTAGTATTTTTTTCCTCAGCTAGAAAAATAAAAACAACAATAAAAGTCTATAAAACCAACTGAGTTTGAGGTTTTTTTTCTCTGTTTTTGTTTTATTGTTGTTTGTTTATCATGAAAAAGCGTTTATTTCCTTTTTATTTTTCTATATTTTTTTGTATTTGTATTTCGCTTTTGTTTGTCGAGCAAAACAGCAAGTAATATTTGTTTTTGTTGTTGTTCTTATTGCTTACTTTTGTCTTTATTGACAGTCAGTGAGTTTATTTTAGTTGCCTCATTCTACTATCTTTATTTCTCACACACACACACACCATAGAGATTATTTCATCTCTTTACTATTATACTATTGTGTTAGTTTCTTTTCTATGCTCACTCCTCTTTAGCTTATTTTACAAAACATTTTTGTCTACTATAATTTTCATTATTTCATTGTCCTTTTGGCTTTTTCACAACTTTGTGTTTTCTTATTTTGGTGTAACTCATAAAAATAAATTCACATTTTGGGAAACATTCGCTTTATAGTTTGTTGCTCACTTTGTTAAACCAAGCATCACACACATACGATTCACATAGATAGTGTAGTGTAGCGTATTATGTCAGTCAAACAGGAACCGCAAAATTTGCGTATGAAAGCATTTTCTGTTAAATAAATAAATAAAAAAAATGCAGAAAGAAAGGATGGTTAGATGGATGGAAGGAAGTTGGTAGGAAAACCCCAAAAGGCCGACGACAACGACAACGCACCAAGTCAAAGTCATTTTAGTTGAGTTTTTCTTCATCTCCATCTTTTGTTCCCTAAACAAAAGCAACAGCAGCAGCATTTGCTTACTTTCGGGTTCTACAGTGTGTGTGTCAAAAAGCAAAACACACACATGACACCTTTGGGACTATGACTTTTGTTGCGTACAAATTGTCGGAGAAGAACCCAGAAGACGACACAACCATGGAGAAGCGTAAAACTGTTGAAACTGAACTGAGTAAACGACAAATTTGAATGAAATTATACTCGATCCACTCTCACTCCATGGCAAGCCATGTCCTTATTGTTGTATATCCTGTTAATATTATTGCTGCTTTGTAAGCAATTTTATTTTCAGTTTTGGACAATTTTCTGGTTTTTCCTTTACTTTCTTTTTTTTTTTTGTTCTTAAGGAAAACACAAGCCGCAAGGGTTAGTTTGACATGGGGATTATGTTTTATTCTCTTTTTATATTTTTTTAGTGAGGTAGGAAATTTCGATAAGATGAGATAAGATAGAGAAAAAGGATATAAGAACTATTTAAATTATTAAATAAGGCAAAATGTTTGGATAAGGCAAAAATATACTACTATAGTGAAGCTTTGAGGAGTGATAAAAGATATTGGATAGTAAAGGGTCATAAGCACTATAAAATGAACATGATGAGTTTAGTTTAGGAAGTTTACTCTATTTTTTAAACCCATTGAGTATGAGATTTATATTTACAAATAAGAAGAAGATAAGAAGTTTTTAGTATATTAATTCTTAAGGTTATAACTTCTAGTCTTTGAAGTGTACTTTTAACATTCATAGACTTTATAGAGCTATGCATACAATTACCGGAGACCACATAATTCATATGATCAGCTGGAAGAGTAGAGGCCTTCTCAGTGTTTAATTTGTCTCATCTATGTATCCAGTTTAAGAAATTGAAAGAAGAAATTTTGTCGGCACCAGATCTTTCACTTTGAATTTTTTTTCTCGTCGATGACAAGTACGCATATTTCATCCAATGATTTTTGTATTCGTCGAGAAGTTTCTCATAACTACTACGCCGTATAATTTTGATTTTGTAGCACTCTACTTTTGAGTTCTATCATGCCTGCATGCTCTTGTATGCACGTTTTTCCTCAGTGTATTCAGTTTTTGTTTCTTATTGGTTGTGGGTTTGCCACGACGAACTATCGCTTGCATTGCTCACCTCAACGTTCAAAAGAGAATGAAATTTAGTATGAGGGTGTAGAACTTGACCTCACACTATACAACTGATGAACAAACCGACGTACCAACTTCGACAAACATCTAAATTTTTTTATCTTTCATACAACCGACCTTTCAACAGGCATTTCTCTTCCACTCACACGCTATGCCTGCCTACAAGCATTGTTCCATTTCATTCCATGACGCTGTATAACACCGTCATAAGACCATACTAAGGCCGGTATGGACCTGTGATAAACAGCTTTGGGGCACTGCTTTCAACTTAAATCTGTAAACCACTGCGAAGGTTTGTCGGTGCGCCGTGATAAGTCACAAACTCGGTCATTTAGGCCCACGTTACATTGAAGCGAACAAACATATCTTTTTGTGTGATTACATTATTTCTTATGAGAGCGCATACACCAAAGGAAACGGAACAGAACACAATGATTTGTGTCCGTTGCTTTATGACTGCTTGTCAACCGAATCGATCATATTGGTTTCGAACGCGTTCCGTTGTAGATAATTGCATAGTTTCTTATGGCGCAACCTAAACCGCATCGATCACAACAAAAAAAAAAAGAAGAACAAGCAACAAAAAGTGATCGTTTGGTCATGTTGGAATGTTGTTTTTTTGCAATTTTTTTTCTTTCTTCGCGTTCTCTTTCTTCCTTCTTTTTTCGTTGCATACCAAGACAGTAAGTCCGGAGACAGTATTGAGAAGACAATAAGACTGAATATTCATTAGTGTTGGATGTTTTCGCTTGGCGATATGGTCATTGACGCGAAGAAGTTTTTGTTTTTAATTGAGGCAAGAAGCCCAATATAATGAAACAACGAAATGTTATCGTTCCACTTCATTATGTTCCGCTTGATTACACTCATCAGACAACAGATCAAGTTTTCTTGTCTTACAAGTTGAAGATGTGTTGTTCGCTTCAGTTTAACGCCAACCATACTGAGATTCATACGGTCAAAAGGTGGATAGTCATGTATAGCAATGGACACATCTCACACGGTTGGTTGCTGGACCACAGCAGACACACGTATCACTTGAAAAGACAACACCCTCTGGATCTTCTGTTCCCTTTCCCGGACGAGTGATCCACCGCTAAATTGAAAATAACATCCGATTTTTCAAACAACAGTATGCGACTGAAAGCTTGAAGAAGGAAGAAAATATACTTATTTTTTTTTAAGTTTTTAATAAAATAAAAACTACAAGTGTTTGCATAAATTTAGTCGATCAAATTACCATGGGCCTTAAGTCCTAAAGGGTCATATTTTAATTCAATACAAGTACTCAGTCCATCAAGTGATGACTATGAAACCATATGATTTCAATCATACGTGGTCATTAAATGAAAGTAACTTATGTGTAAAGTATCTGTAAACTTTTTCTGGGTTATTTTTTTTTTGTTTTAAAAATTACATTTAAGTGTTGTGCACTCTTCATAAATTGAAATATTGAATCAAATAAGTTTGCAGGGTTTAATACTTGCACTTTACCCATTCGAAAATCTTTTTCAATCAAATGTGAATTGAATTTCTTTGTATCAAGCTAACACCATCACACTTTCTCCTCCTTTTTCATATCCTCGATTTATTTTTATGTTTTTTGCTGTCTTTGTTTAAACAATTTAAGTATTGAACTCAATGCAGGATGTGCAGCTCTCAACTCAACTCTTTTCATTCATTGAACATGCGATTTCAATACATGATTGTGCTGCTGACTATGCACATTTCTAAGTGCGAAATTCATTCAACTGTGAATGCACAACGGCAAGCAGCGACAAACTGATAAAATTTGATAGAAAAAAAAAGAAATGATGAAAAATGGAAATTCATTCATTCATTCATTCAGTTAAACTTAAAGCATTTTGATGCAACAAAAATTTAAAATAAATAATGCAATTAAATCATAAAAAAAATCATAATAATATCAAAGCGAAAAAAATATACGAGGAAGCAAAACACACTACAAGCGACATGTGTCAAGCGTTCTTACAGCTTCTGATGTTGCTGTTGCTGCAACACGTATCTCACGCTCCATTTTTTTTACTACTTCTGAATTTTTTATTTTGTTTTGAGTTTTTTATCTACGCTCTTCTTCTTTTCCACACTCATAACTCAAAAAGCAAATAGCAAAGAAGATGCAAAATAATATTGTATTTATAAAATAAGTAAAAAAAAAAAGAGTGAACAAGAGACAGAGCACAGTAAAAGATATTTCTCGTATGTGCGGCGGGCACGCAAGCAACAGCAGCAAAAGCAACAAAGTACACTCGAAAAACTCCAGTGGAACTTATAGCGTTCCAATTTCGCATTTGCGGCTGCATAATTTTCATGTCATCATAAAACATAGAATGGGCACAGCATTCCACCAGAAGAAGAATCTAAATCAGAATCACTGAAAGCCAACACAACAAAAAAACAAAACTCTCGAAGCGGGTGTAGTATCTGTGTATAGTTGTATTTTATTTGTATATGTATGCCACACGCACACACAACAACTTTTAGATGTATGTATGTACAACTATCATCTATTTATCTATCTATCCATCTATGATAGACGGACCTACAAACAACCCTAAAAAAGGGGAATATGAATGTCGGTTTTGCGTTACTTGCTTGCTCATATCCTGCGAGTATATAAATTTGTCTATATATTTCTATTTTTTACCACTTTACACTAAGGCAGGCAGGAGAGTTCAGTTCGCGTAAAATGATGGTTTTGCTTCTGGCTGATGCTTCTTCATCATTGTCGCCTGTTTAAAGTAATTGGTTTGAGTTAGAAAAAAATACGAATAAAAAGTAATAAAGGAAGGAAAGAGGGAAGGCAAGTTAGGCTAGGGCAGCCAAATAGAAGGGTAAACATTTTGCTTGCAACATATGGTGGCAACCATGTGTGGGCATATGATGTTTCTGCTACTGCTGCTGCTGTTGTCGTTGATGCTCTTGTTGTTGACTTGACATGATTAATACGACTGCTGACATGTTCATCGCTCACTCGTTTGCTTACTAGCAACACTCTCACACTCACACACTCACTCACTCAATGACTGACTGACTGATGGCGATGACGACGATGCTAAGTATCCGCCACGGTGTTTTCTGCTTAGAAAAAAGAAAACACAATAAAAAAGGGTTAAAGTTAGGGCTTAGTGTTGATTTGACTGAATCAGTAGAGTATAAAAGACGCGAGGGGCGAACAACAAAAGCAATGTGCCGCTTCCATTTTTGCAATATTTCAATGGATTGTTTTTCATTTTTTGTTTTCTTTTACTTTTCCTTCTTCTACTCAGAATTTTCCTTCGTTTCGAATGCAATTTTACGATTTCTGATTTAAATTTAGGTCAAAGTTCAGTGTACCATATTGCAATATATGGTACAATATCTCATGCTCCTCAGTTCGATTGTATCTTTGCTGTGCGATGCTTATCACGCAGTTCAGTTGATTTCATTTTTCTATTCAAGTGTTTTTTGTGCTGTGCATTTTTCTGAGACCATATTTTTTGTGTTTTTCTGTGACTCTGATGCTAGGTAAATATGAGGCGTATGAGTAATAAATATAGTGCATATGCACATAAAGTTTATTGCTTAATAAAACAAATATTTTTCAATTTAAGTTATTTCTTTTCATAAAACAAACAATACAATATTTTTTTTTTTGCATTCAAAATCATAAATTTTATGGAAAAAAGCATAAAAATCTTTATCACAAAAAAAAACTCTTGCGTTTTCTATTAGAAGCATTAAAAATTCTAATCTGTTTATTTGAAAAGGACAAAATATAACAAAGTAATAATAATAATAATAATGATTATAATGATTCTCTCTGTGTTTTTTTATCATCATTAATATTTAAATATATACAAACAACCCAATGAAACTGACTTAAATTATTAAAACGCACACGCCTACCTACAATGATGTTCTACTTAATGATAATACCTATACAAAGATATTCATCCTTAATATGTGTTCAAAATAAAGTAACCCTCCATCCACTACACTGTCAATCACAGTCAAATCTGTTTATGCTAAAGAAGTGTGAAATCAGAAATTACAATAAAATCACAAAATTCCAAATGAGATTCTAAAAATAAATAGAAATAAATTTTCAGAAAATCCATGTACATTAAATATTTATAGAAAATCGACATGAAAATTCTATTGAAATATATGTAGTAATATTTCTTCTTTATCTTTTAGAAAATGTAATGGAAAACAGTAGAGCACACAAAAAATGGATTTTCATAGCCTTTTTAAGGCTGTTTTGATCCTGTATGTTATAAGAGGTGAGTACAAAGAATTGATTTTAAATAAAATTACGTTAAATCATGAATACATATTTTTATCATACTTTATACAATAAATAAAACCATTTGAAAGATTCAAGCGTTTTAAAAGCGATTATAATCATTTATTGATGACTTAAAAATTGCTAGAAAACTCGTTGCATGTTGCAGGCGCCTAAAAAAGCATGTTTACCTCGGAATAATCGCTAGAAAAATGCGTTATGTTATTTTTAGGAAAATACAATCGAAGCTTTTGATAACTTTTAGCATTTTATTATCGACAACTCTCTCTTGAGGCACTTGCTTATGGAGAAGGGGAACATGAGGCTTATGGGGTAGCACCAAAGACAAAAATTTCACTGCCGATGTTTTGTATATATTTTGTCGTGCATTTCATATTTTTGTATAAATTTCATGCAATGAAGAGTGAGGATGCTTGCTAAATGCAAAATATAACGCGGAAAATGTGGTCAATGGTAGCGGAATGTGAAGAAATTTGCTTTGCAACAAAGGAAAAAAATGAAAAGGAATGAAAAATTATATCCAATTAACACCAAAGTACATCACGTTGATGGGGTTATTCGTTCACGCTGGATATTTTGCATCACGAACAGCTGGTTTTTGTTTTGGTTATATACACACGTGGAACTTGCGAGCACGTTAGTTAAATAACAACTAAAAGTTTGTGAAAAATACATGATTTAGAACATTTTGCAACATGTGCAAATAGTTCTTAAAATTCCCTTTTTCATTCCAGATATTTATTTTATTAAATTCTTTTAAAAAAATTGAGAATTTATGGTTTACTTAACAATGTTTTGTGCCATCAGATGCTGTTTTTGAATGCCACAGGCGGAAAAACACAAAAAAATCTTGGAAGCACTAGGAAAAACTTGGCGACACTGTCAGAAAATGTCTAGAGTGACCATTATTAATTTTCATATCAAGGCACATCAGTTCTTGATGCGACTATTGATCCCCATCACATTCTACAACAACAACCCCAGAATGACGTAATTTTCCTTGTGGTTGTTGTCGAATCTGATACGTGTCAGTAGGCACATCAATGTTGATGTTGATGTGCTTTGGTGTAAATTGCATATTAATTCACAATGAATAATAGGTAACGATAATTATACATAATTTTATTTGATTCTCCGATTTTTAAGCTCATATGTGTGGAGTTTCTTCAGTCTTTTCCTAGTGGCTCTGTTTACAGGAAGAGCGTTCGCTAGGTGATTTGAGTAAAGCGATAATAGATCGTTTTATCTGATGTGGAGGCTTATGGTGTCTTCCACAAAGGGGAAGTTTAGGTCTCTGTGAAGTGTGGAATTCCGAGTTATCATACATAGTGCTTTGTTTTGCATTATTTGTATATGTTGAGATGACATGTTGACGCTGTGCCCCATAGCTGAATGCCATATGACCAAGTAAAAGTGGCAACTGATGTGTATACCGACACGTTCTTTTTCAAACAGAGTTTGTTTTTACTGGACATTAGCCATCTCACTTTGTCACACAAGCAAGAGATACCAAAAAACAATCCATAAAAAGTTTCACAAAATTGTCTCATAATTTAAGTCCCCCAGGCTAGCGTTTTGGGGCCGACACTTTATACCCTGTTCACGCACGAAATGTCCACTGTCTCAGATTTAATGTTGGAGGATCCTCAGGTTGTTATCATTGCAACTTATGCAAATGATACGGCTATTCTCCCCAGAAACTGATGCATTTATGAAGCCACGGACACCCTTCACCATTACATGCATAATTTCGAAGTCTGGACAAGACGATGGAACATTGTCATTAATATAAAGAAATGTGCCAATGTGACGTAATGAAAAGCTCGATTAAACGTCGAACTTAGTTGACTTACCTTGTTATCCGTACAATACTTTTTTTCTCTCTATATAACGACAACTTTCTATAATACCGTAAAATACCCAGTCCCTTAAGAATTGCTATATAGAATTCACACAGTATTACGAAGTCCCTCGGAGGGACAATTGGGAAATTGCGTTGGCTATTAAACAGCACAAATAAATTTTCCTTAAAAAATAAAGTGCTCATTTACGAGGCAATAATTGCTTCTGTTTGGCGATACGGCTTGCAGGTGTATTGCATAGCAGCGAAATCGAATATGTCAAAAGCCAGAGTACTGAAAAACAAATTTAAATCATTTAAATATCTTGGTTTATTTATCTTAAAGGAAGCTTTATGATTTTCAAATAAAAATCATTAGCTCTAGGCCATCTCTCTTGTCATCATAATATTTGTTTTAAATTTATTTTTAAGGAAGTGTTTTACATATTTTCAAAAGATTGTTAACATACTTATTACCTTAGGCGAAGTCTTTTGTCGCCAATCAGAAACACTTTTTGTGTCCGTCCCCTTCATTGATTGCATCAAAGATGCTAAGAGAAACCGTTTTTTCTTTTTAAAGTCAAAGCCAAAAGGCAGTTTTTTAACTTTTCTGAAGAAAAAAACCCTTACATTTATTATGTGTGTGTCAGATCTTTTCATAAACAGCAAGCCGAGTAAACAGGTAAATGTGAAAGGTTTCATGTTTCTGTGTTGTTGTGTCTTCTTTTCAAATAAGATTTTGAGCTAAAGAAAAGTAGTAACAGCTGAAGCAAGTAAGCAGCAGCCACAATTCAAAAGGATAATCAGTAAAAGATCACCTAAAAGCAAAAGGCAACAAATAGTCAACGACAGCAGTAGAACATAGTAAGCAGTTGCCATGAGTCTAAGCCCCCACAATAAGAAGCAATATCAACAACATGATGATGAACAGTAGCGCAGTAACAGTAGCAACATCACAAGTAGTAACATCCTTTTGGCAAAAAAATTCTTTTGTTTCACTTGGCTTGCTTTATGTCGCTTGTTTGTCGCCGTTGATGGCAACTGTTGTTGATGCTGATGCTGATGTTGATGACGACGATGATATTGTTTTTGTTGCTGAGTATGCATACAAAGAAGCATTGCTTCGCTCACTTACTGACTGGCTGTGACTGTAACTGTAAATGCTACCATTGTTTATGTTGCTACTGCTACTGCTCATGATGAGGCTGATTATACTCACCATGCAGCTTCATGCTGCGTCTTCTGCTGCTGCTGCTGTTGTTGTTGTTGTTGCTACTGTCTGTCATGGACAATGTTGCGTCTATTCATGCAGCATGTTTCTTTCTTATGCTGGTTTGTCTTTTCGTCACACACACACACACACATGAGAGTTTCCTTTCTTTCATTTTTTGTTTTCCTCTTTCTCTTCTGGGAAAAATAAGCAAATCTTTCAACAACATTACACACTTCCTTCTTGATGTATTGTACTGTACTATATTGTACAAGCAGTCCAATCTGCTTGCCTAACTTGCCTGGATTACTGAATGCCTGCCTGACGTTGATGTTGCCTTGCGGCCACCTTCGATGTTGGTTCTACTTTTGTTGCTGTTGTTGTTGTTGTTGTTGTTGTTGCTGCTGCTGTTAGTTTAAATGTGCGACTTGTGCAACGTGACATTTGGGGTCATTCACATTTCGAGGGCGTGTTGTTGAACTTGGTTCATTCGTTAACTTTTGCAACTGCCACCCACTGTTACTTTGCTTTACTTTATGCACTGTTGTTCCTCAATAGTAGTTCTTGTTATGCTTACTTTTGCAGTTCTTTTCTTTTGCGTTCGTTTATTCATTTCTCTCTTTTTTTCTTTGATTTTTTTTATTTTCCATTTGCATTTGTTTTGTGTGTGCACCTTCTCTTGTTTTTTATTATTTTTCTTCCTTATTTCTTTCTTTCATTGAAAGAGCTTCATCTTCATTTGGTTTTTCCATAGTTTGTTTTTCATTAAAATTGCCTGCCATTTCAATAAGCTTTACATCGACGTCCTTTTTCTTACACCTCCCCACCATCATGAATAGTTTTAAAGTTTTGCCATCATCATCATCATTATTGTGGCATGTGGCATACTTAACTAGAATATAAGGTGCAAATAGAAATAACTATTATCTGCTATTAAGACTTGTAGTGTATGCAAATAGAGGAAAGAAGGAGGTGCATTATCCTTGGCACAACTAATTATTTCTTGTGTCTTGACTTTTGCTCAACTCAACGTAACTTCACTGAACTGAACTCAACTCAAATTAACATTTGATCTTTCTGTTGCACGTGTAATTTTTATTTGTTGTTATTTGCAACAAAAGCCCATAGGCAGGCAGGCAATGGTTGCATGTTGCATGCCTCCTGATGATGATGATGATGGTGACGATGTTGAAGAGACAATTGTGGTACCTTCTACTTTGCTTATACGAGTCTTGATGTCTTTTGTTTTACTTGATAACTTTGCTTTTACTTTATGGAACAGAAAACAAAGGATAAAATACTAAAGCACAGAATAAAGAAGCGTGGCAAATAAACAAAAGTGAACGTGTTCTTTTCAATAATTCAGTTTTCTGACAAAAAAATAATACCAAGCAACTCAGACACACAGATACTAACAATGCCACACACGCTTAAATTAAAATGACACAGATTGACTGACTGACTGAGTGACATATGATTGATGTGTTTGAAATGCATTTCCGCTTTATTAAATAATACAAGCAAACACGAAATGCAGCACCACACATCAAAACTACATTAAATAAAGAGAATCACAATCAAAAACAAAGATATAAAAGAATAGAAAGCATACAAAGGACATGCAAAAGTTAAATTAAATACAAAAAAATAAATAAAAAAAATCACAAAGCAGGACAAACAAATCAAAAAGAAATAAGAAACACCAAAAAAAAAAAACAAACAAAATCATTTTGAAGTTAAGCGTTGATTCTTCAACCCCTTTCCTTTCAAAAACAAACAGAACATAGCAGAACCGAAAGAAGGAAGGAATTGAGCAAAAGAAAGTAAAATACAAAAGAAACACTTGAGGTTGCACATTAAAATGTGCGCGCTATTCAAAGGATATTCACTCGTTTGCTCTGTCCTAGTGTATGTAAATAGCAGAAAAAAAGGTTCCCAAAAGAGTGGAACTAAAAAAGAAAAAAATTCGTCCTTTTTTTTACTTTGCTTTGCTTGAGCACATTTTGAAATTGAATAAAGAAACAAATGAAAAGAGAAGAAAGAAGGTGAATTTGAAATGTGATGAGACGCGACATGTGCCTTAGGACACGCACATCCTAAGCAAATTTGCCTTGACATCATCTTCTTTATCTTTCTTTTCGCATCTAGTACGTTTTTCCTTTTTGTATTTTCTTTCTTATTATTGTATTTCCAGCATTTAACAGATTGTTTAATCGCTGCGTAAAGGCAAACATCCGCTTTGAAATTTTACAAACTTAAAACGTTGAAATATCCTTAGATACCTTTGAACTGGTCGTGCGCTTAAAGTTGCACATGAAATTTAAGAGTAGATAAACGAAACATAATAAGATTTTTAAATATTCACAGATTCTGTGAGTCACATGAGGTCGTTTTTTGCCTCCAATGAAATTGGAAGCTAAGTCATTTTCTTCATTTATGTTAAAGTAGAATCTTTATACTTTTATCAAAAAAAAAAAACAAAGAAGAGCCGTCATACTTATGCCTAACTACGCATTATGCATTACGCAGTATTTCTTCTTTCTTTTTATTTTGTCTTCTTCATATTTTATTTTCGCTTCTTAGGCTTTAAGTACGCAATCTTCAAAAAGACACACACACAAAGGACACATATGTATCTTTTGGCCAACATTAGTTGCGGCTTTTAAGCATAAAAATGCGTACGTTTCAAGGCGTTTAACGTCAACTAGCAGTAGCAATGGAAGTGGTAGCATTACCAGATTCTCCTCCACCCATGTGGTACCACATTAAACATGTGACAACGTCAAAAGTCAAGTCCCTTCATACCCATCATTTGATCCTTACACCTCTGTCTCTTGCTATCTTTGCTTCTGTTCTTTTGTGTATTTCATTCAATGCCTTACTTACTTCCTTAGCCACTTGAATTGTGCTCAGTTTGACTTAGTGTCCTTGTTGTTGTCGTTGCTGTTGTTCTCCTTGCTCCTGCCTCTGTTACTGTAGCTGTCATTGCTCCTGTTTTTTTTTTTTTTTTTTTTTTGTTATTATTATTGTTCGCTGCTGTAAGTCTGTCGTTGTTGCGCTGTCGTTGACATTACACTGCTTTCTTGATGATTGCTTTTCTTGCCTACTTTTAAATATTAAACGCTTTTTGCGTAAAAGCGACGTTTCTTTTTTCCTTTCTCCTACCAATTCTCATCTTCTTCACTTCAGCAGAAGAAGGCATGAAACGGAAATAGCATTTGAAAGCAAAGCCTAAAAGCAGGCAAAATATTTTTCAACCAAACAAGAAAAAGGAACCTCTTTTGTATAGGCGTAAAGAGAAGTCACTGTTTAAGTGTTTGTCAAGCTTTTTGCCTATTTTACTTTCATGAATTGAGATTTCTAAGTAGTGAAAAAAAGAAATCGGAAAAATACATATTTCTTTGGTTGTTAAGAGTTTGTTTGCCATAGACAACGTTTGTCGGTGACAGAGAGAATCACAAAAAAAGAAATAAAATAAAAATTATGCAAATAAACAATTGAATTTCTGTTTCATTATAATTTAGAAATTTATTTTCTATTAAAGTTTTATAAAATTTATTTGCATAGAAACAAGAAATGATCCTACAATTTCCTTTTAAAAAATTCATTTAAATTCCTTAGACTTGTCATACCATTTAATTTAATTTAATATGTTTCTTCTTATTAAATTTTCTTGCTTTATTAAAGTCTCATAAAGAGGAAAATGAGTCTCAATGGTGTTTCTTGTTTTTCTCTTCCATTCTTTTGTGTGGAGCATTTGCCAGTCTGGACGCCTCTTCAGACTTGACACTGTCAACTGATTTTCTTCTTAATTACTCAACTTCTTTATTCTTTCATTATGGTTTCGACTATATAAAAATATTTCTACTATATGCATAGAAACATCAGGCATGTGTCTATTATATGATTGCAGACTTCCGTTGACAGTTTTTTCCATTTTCCTTTTTTCTTTTATTTTTCTGCATAATTTTTATTTTCATATTTTTTTGTGTTTAAGCGACACTTAAATAATGCTGCAGTAGCAACTTATTCATGTTTCTACTGTTTTGTGATGCTGCTCATTTACATCTTTTCTTTTCATTTCATTTTTTTTTTGTATATATTCCATCATCCATAGACATCACCTTTCTCTTATCTTTTTCAATTTTTCTTTCTATCATTTCGTTTATGATGGTGGGGGTATGAAAAAAGCTAAGCTCAACTGATCCAAGCTACTGTTTTTATGCTTCGCTGCTTAAGTTTTACTTCAGCATAGCCTTCATTTAAAAAATACTCATACTTTGGTAGCTTTTTATCTATCATGTTGTTGTTGGTGTTGTTGTTGCTGTCAGTTGCTTCCGTTTTGCCTGTCATTTCCGTTAGCGCCATTTTAATGTTAGAATTTTTAATGATCCGTAATAATGATGGCTGCCATTGCTCCTGATGCTCTTCCTGGTGTTGCTTCTTGTTGCTTATACTCGTATTTTCAAATAGTTGCGAATGGTGAATTGTTTTGTTGTTGCTTAAACGCTTCGAAATGCTTCGATGCGCCACATTCTATAACAGTTGAACTCCCGTTCTTCTTGGGAATAGGTCCCACCCCCTTTACTTTTTTTACCCAGTTCATTTTATGCTTCACTACTATTTCTGCTCTTGTTCTTGTACCCATTATTTCAACTACTTTTTCATGTGTTCGCTTCTGATGCTGTAAACGCAAATTAAGTTTTTATATTTGTTGCTGTTGTTATTGTTATCATCTCTAACTATAATATATAGACACTTTTATATGGAAAATAACCATTTGCCTAAGTACAAGAAGTTTTCAAGTAATGCGCATTCAAAAATTCCATTTAACATAATAGAAGAAGTTTTCTGCAACAATACAACAAAATAAAAATGGGGATACGCAGAAAATCCTGTTCACTTGAACTGTAATGGAAATGTGGAAATGATGAATTTATTTTTGAATTAAATGAGTTGAACATTGAATATTTTGAGGCGATCAAGTTGTTTATGAATAATATAAAAGAATAATCATAAATGAATATAAGAGTAAGTCGAATAGTAGAGAAAGTAATTCAAATAGAAAGAAGAGTTTGGATTCAAAATGAAAATGAAATTCAATACTCCTTAAGCTAGTAAAGAAGTAAGTAAGTATACATTTAGTTATATTAAAAGGCTATCAACAATTATGCACACTTAGGCCTGTAAAATGTCTGTTGTAATATAGGCTGAAATATCCTTTTAAAATTTAACAATTGTAATGACAGTAAGAGTTATCGTTAGTTGTCTTTAAGAGAGTTACGAGTATTAGGTGGACCTGGATATCTTGAAGTCTCTACCGCATTAATTGTTGGCAGTAGATAGTCGAATCAATCGTTTGGTCAGACAGTTGTAGTTCATGATGGATGACACCCTTCCAATCCAACCAAACAAACACCATCACCTTCTTTGGCGTGAATTTTGCTACTTGATGAATCAAGTAGAATGATATAAGCGCTTCCTCGTGATAATCGCCAAGTATGTCCAGACCAAAATTGTCTAGTTGCATTCACACCCAAATATGTATGTCTGCACACATAACAAAATACGTCTGCACATGAGCCTCTCAGATTCAGAATTAATTTTATTACAGAACTTATACCTAACTTAAACCTATATAATTCAATTCAATTCAAATAACAGTTATTTTAGCTCAAAGTTGAATTGCTATATTAGGGTGGTCCTTAATTAGGATGGCCCTAAATTCTTCGTATTAGGGCGTAAAACTACTGTAAGTGGAGACTCATCTCGCTTCGAACAAGACAGTTTTGGCACAACAGTTTCTTATGTTATCTATTTTTCATCACCCGTTACAAATCGTTTTAATAAAGATTCAATTTGGTTCCGTTTCAACAGCGATTCGCATTCGGAAATTCTTCTTAAAATCAGCTTGTTGCAAATAGCTTAAAACTGTTTTGTTGTCCATGTAATGTTCCTTAAACAATATAATGTATTGTATGCCGGTTTTGCTTAACTTATTCCATGTTTTCGTCGATTTTCTTAGTGACAGCGTAATTCATTATTCACATTAAGATTTCCAGAACGAAAGCGACCGATTCATTTCTAGACATTGGTTTTCGATAGAGTACATTCACCATGAATAACACAAATTTTTTTTCATGCCTGCGTCGTATTCTTAATTATTTTTTTCTGAATTTTCACTAATTTCGTCTATCTAATAACTTTTTATACAACGAACCAATCTCAATTTTCATGAAAGATTAACTGATTCGTCAGCTATAAAACAAAGAAATGAGAAATAAATTTATCCATACAAAAACTTCAATTTAAGTTAAAATCGATTTAAAGTTATTCAAACATATCTGATGTTTTTGTTATCTCATCGGTTTAAGTTATGATACGGCATCTGGTTTGATCCACCCCTGGTATATCAGGAACAGATCTCTTCATGAAGACCTGAACGTTCAATTTGTCGGCGACCAAATAAACTTCCGTAGCAGTAGGTATAGTGAAAAACTATTACTCCATCCAAACCCTCTAGTTAAGACATTAGCAACTCTTCGCCCGAGAAGAAGGTTATAAAGGCTCCATCCTGGAGAGCTTAAAAATCGTTCTATTTTGTAATATGTGTATATGGTACTTGTATGTTAATATTTACATTGTTATCTTGTTATATTTTATTGGTAATCGACTTAAGTCTAAGCGCTTGTCATTCTAGTGTTGATCTTCTAGAAAGTTTCGCATTAAGTAAGCTGATTATTGTTGGTAATTATGATAAATTATTAATGTTTTCTTTTTCTAACGTTTCATTTACCTGACTCAATAGGTAAATAATGATTGCATTTCGTAGTAAAAGCAAAAATATATAATATTTAATAATGTGAAAGGTGGTATTTTTCACATAAAATATAATGTACTATCCTTTGAAATTAACATTATATAAAGTTATCAACTCAAGAATGAATGGTTTACCCGCATTTTTGAGTTCATTTAGTTCAGCGTGCATCACGCCACATATAATTGATTTTAATTTGCCAAAAAAAAAGGGAAGAAAGCAACAATGAAAGAAAACAATGAGAGTAAATGTTAAAACTGATAGCCAGATAACAGTAAAAGCACCACTGATATTAATAGGTTGCTAAAGTATCTGTGTTCGTGTGTGTGTGAAGGAGTGTGTGAAACTAAAATCGTTTGGTAAAGTTGCCGCCAGCATGTCTGGCAGAGCGACCGACCGACCAACATGTGCTTTGTAGTATGTGCCACAATGTCACTGTGTCTATTGTTTCTCTATGAATATCTATGTATTTACTACATGAGCTCGTGTCTATGTGTGTGTGTGCATTTTGATTGACAACAACTGACAAATGAATGGAAAATGTACAACAAAAGCAACTTTATCGACTTAAATATCAACAGAAAATATCCAGCAACAACAACAGCAACATCATTATTATTGTTTTTAGTTGATGCTGATACTACGAATCATGTTGTTGTTCTACTGCTAAAGAAGAATGGTAGCACTGTCCATCCTGTCCATATGTCTATCTGTGAAAGCTGTGCGTGCTGCGTGTATAGCAACCACATTCACAGATGCACGCAATCTCATCCCGAATCCCTTCACACATCAAATGACAGGCATAGTACTATTGTATATACAAACACAAATTCAGAGATTCATAGATACAGACATACTAACAAATATGGGCCATGCTCATGTCACTTTTTGATAGCGTACAAGAACAACCAAAAAACGAAACAAACGAACATATTGAAGAATGGATATCCACAAGCATGATGGCAACGTATCATCAACATATAGTAGTGTATCATATAGCAAAGCATGGCATCGCATCATCACATCTACTTCATTCTACTCAGCGCATCGCATCATATAGCAAAGCATTTTCATTCATTCATTAATTCACTCCTGAATTCATCCATAGTCGCACATAGTCACTCAGATACTTTTACAAAGAACACACCCTGTGAGTGTGCCTTTTTTACTGATTTCACTCGGTCAGTTTTCATTGATATGTATGTACATGCATGCATGAATGATTATTGAATGCCACATCATCCACACCTCAAAACTCAAATGAAAAAATCATACTGAATCTGTAGATACAGTTATGTAGTATGTAATGTGTGACTTTTGATTGGCAACTGATATATGTATGTATGGACAATGGAGTTTTATAACTTCCAAATGAAAAGTTTCTCCATTTCATTTTTATTTCAATTAAATTTGAATTAGTCTTCATACTACTCCATACTTACTAAGCAGGTATAAATAAATTGAATGCTGGTGAAAGGATGTCTTAATTAACCACAAAATAATCTTCTTTGGAACATCATTTTGTTCATTTCAAATTCAATGTCCTTTATTTCCTTCTTTCCAGTAAATACAAAATATCACAAAATTAAAACGGCAAAACTTTTAATTGAAATCTCTCACCTTAGAAATAAATTCATTCAACATTTTCATTGGGAAAATTATTTTTATTTTTGGAAAAACTTTTTTTGAAACAAAAATTAGTTTTTTAGTTTACGAGGCATCATCATTCGAATTCGCTTCAAGAAATAAACACAAAATAACAAAATCTCATTCACTACTTTTGTCAATTTTGCAATTAAGATAGTCAGTTAGTCAGGGAGACAGTCAGACCAGTAAGGACCAGTAAGGGTGAAAGGAAGGCATTCAACTAACCAAGCAAGAAACTGAGAGGAGCAAATGAACGAACAAATCTCGGGGGCAAATTAAATTTTCATTAGACTCGTTTTGTAGCATGATGTTTTCCCTCTATGATGCTGCTGCTTGTCGCCCACATTTTATTTGCTTTCGTCGTATAGCAGCAAATAAAAGTTGTCTCCAACGCTACAATTTCTATTATCATGTTTTCATAGTCACCCACTCCCCCAAAATTTTGGCCTGGCCAAAACAATTTGGTAACAAAGAAATAAAAATGGGAAATAAGAGAAATAAATATAAATGAAAATAAAATTTGTTTCAAGTGATTTTAAAACTAAAACTGCAAAATTTTATGTTGGCTCAGATACAAACTTTCTGGTAAATAAAGAAAGATACAAAAATATATTGTTAAAAGAGGGAACATGTGTACCATAAGAGATTTACTGCACTTACTATAAAATTTCCAGATGACTATATTTTGGATAATATTTTATGACTTTATTTTGCCTTTTTTTTTGTAATTTTCAAAAATCTATTAAAGCCTTTTGTTGTATGCACTTTCTTTATTATTTCACATCAAATGAATAAAATTATAATTGCATAGCTTATGCCTTCATGCATTATGCATTCACTCATTTTATCTACAACTACAAAAGCTCTTATTCTTTTTGTGCTGTGGTTTGATCAATTTTTGATCAAAAGTAAAATTTAAGCAAAACGGAATATTTAAAATTTTTTGTCTTCAAAAATCCTTAATATATTTTGTTATACTCAGTGATGAAATTGTGTTTTGGGAGCTCCCAGAAAGTCGAAAAAGATTACTATGTGAGAAATGAAAGAAAAAAATGTTTATAAAATTAGAAATGAAAGCAACAACCTTGTGCAAAATGCACTTAGGAAGCGTGCGCTTGGAGAACAACAACAATTTTTGTATATTAGTAGTAGTAGAGAAATGGGGAAAAAATATACAGAAAATTGCTCTTAAAAGCAGGTCACTGCACGTTGAGGTATATGCATCTTCTTCTCGAGGTTGACAGCGGCTTTCAACTGGCTTTTAACGTAAAGTTTCTTGTAGTGTAGGTGGCAAAGTAATATGCAATATGCAACCGCAACATATAAAATGCATTAAAATGAAAGAAAACCAAACGAGTCAAAAGCGCGAAAAAGGTGAAACCATCTTCTTGTATCTAGAGAAAGGGTAAATATATCATTTGAGAGGGTGGTTGGTCTTACTTAATGATGTAAACTAGGAAAGTGTTACTATGCAGTAGTACTTGACTGTCATGTTGCTATATCTGTCTTCTTGTTAAATAATAAATGCATTTCTAAAAGCTAAAAAAAAGTTGTACACCAACCACATGCGCTTTAAGTTATGCAATACTTTTCTCAAGTATTATTTTTCCGTTAAACAATTAGCTTCATTCACTTTCGCTCGCTTGCTTGCTCGTTCTAAATTTCAGACTTTGCCAAAACAAAAAACAAAAAAAAGCTTTTTATTTTATTTGCTCATTAAAATTTAGGCCATTTCAAGTGAATCTACACAACCAACCAATACCACCAACCAATCACCCATCCTCTCCTACTACTACTACTACTACTATACTCTATGTCTGAGGCCTAAGCTTAGGAACAAAACCATAACATAGAGTGGAGGCTTTGGTTTAGTTCAGTGAGTATCTCAATAAATTGGCTTCAAAAGTACACAAAAAACCTTGAACATTTTTAATGGGCCGCACAAGCCGCACTCGTTGGTCTTCCATTGTTGTTACCTATTCCACTTTTCTTTAATGCTCGTTCACTTGCATTGAATTTTCTTCTGTAACTTTTGGTTAAGGTAAACCGCAGACCACAACGTGTTTTTCCTTTTCCATTTTCTTAGTTTTCTTGTTTTATATATTGTATTTTAACGCCATCACCAGAAGCGCAAAAGCTGCTTTAATTTAACACCAAGATAGAGAAAGAGATTGCTTCAGCAAGAGTACCTTAGATACCCACCTGAATTTAGTCATAGACATAAATTGAATTTAACTTTTGTGCGTTGGCAAAACATTGCCTACTTCTAGGCGTTGCTTTTGAAAAAAAAAACAACCATTTAGCGCGTTTTTCGTATAACAACGGAGACAAAAAGTGAAATTAATTGCAAAAACAAAAAAAAAAGGTAAACGCGCCTAGAACAAGGCAACAACATTTAATTAAAAATTTAAATTCTTCAAAAGAATTTTCCATCTTTCTAACTTCTAATTTACTTACCTACTTACTTAGTCTTCGTTTCATTACTTCATTTCATATATTCATTTCATTTACCCTTCGTTTTCTCATCTTTATTCTTGTCTGTTTTTTCTACCTTCTCTTGTAGTTACACCAACAAACATTGTTAATGGACTTGATCTACAGGGACCGATATTTCTTCATGAACCACCGCATCGCGTTGAATTTTCAAATAATTCGGGTGGACTTATAGAATGTTCCGGTCATGGCAGTCCACCGCCAGAGGTGAGTACTCATATACTCATATAGCATAAAGTACAATGGAGCGTATGAATAATATTATAACATTTTTGTGTGCTCGTCATTCGCCATACGCCATGGTGGTGTGGCCAAAGTTGCTGGTTTTTTGTTGACGTCAGGGACAAAAGCGTCCAGGTTGGTTGCCTGGTTGGTTTGTTCTTTCGTTGTTGGACATTTTCTAATTACAATTTTAAATTTCATCTACCAAATACATGACGGGGATTTTGCCAACATCATAATACGAAACGAATATAATACAAGAAAAAAAAGAACTAGAAAAAGAAATTGAAGTTAAACGAAACCGTAAAGTCCTTTTGATTTTGCGTTTAATTATGCATACAATTTTCTTTTTTTATTTTACAAGAATTGTTGGGTGGTCTTTAGGATTTAACTTGGTTTTTAAATTGATGATGATGATGATGATTACTCACACTTAACGCCAACCAACCAACCAACCAACGTCACGTTGAAACGCTTTGAAGCATTTTAAGTTAATTGACTTCCATTGCGACTTTGGCCCAAAAAGAGACGACGAAAAAAAATCGACATCAGGGTTTTGCTTCAACTTCCTTCTTACATTAACTTAACGCATTCGGTGTTTTTCGTTTTGTCATTTTTTGTCAACAGGTGGAATGGACTCCCATACCACCACAACAGGACATGGTGTTCATGCTCTCCAATGGCAGTCTCATGTTTTATCCTTTCTCAGCGGAGAAATACCGTCATGAAGTGCATGCAACGGTTTACAGGTATGTACAACATCAAGGGGAATGGGAATGGAAATTGGGAAAAATTGTCAAACAGGAAGAGCAAGGAACAGCAATGGCAACGATGATGTCATTTTAATTTATTATTTATATATTTTCACATTTTTTCCTTCAAAAGTTTTTCTTCAAGATGACGTGAATGATGATTAACAACATGAGCCAAGAAGAAGTTGGGAAATATTTAACTTTAAAATGTCATTGTTGTTTTCTTCTGTGTTTCTTGCTGTTGTGTTTTTGTTATTCTTTCAAACCTATTTTACTTAATTACTTCAAATTTTCCAGATGCAAATTACGAAACCTTGTTGGCACTGTGCTCAGCCGTGAGGTACACGTCCGTGGTGGTGAGTACTAATTTCTCTTAAATATTAATTGTAAATAAGTTTTATAAGCTGTATTCTATTCAAAATTATTATGATTATGTATCTATGTATATACAAATTGTGATTTTGGCTTATGGATATGAATCTACTGCATACAATTTTCATAAAGATTTGGCCAGTTCTTAGAAGCATATTGAAAAATGTCTCATTAGACTTAGATTTGTTATTAGAAAGGGAATAGTTAGGTAAGTCTTAAATACCAGTTGGCTCGGAGGTAAGAGCGCAGAGTTGATATCCTAGAGTCACGGTTTCAATTCTCGTTCAACTCTGGTGCTGCACTTTTCTGACTTTTCCTCCTATTCTTCTTAACTCTCCCCTGAGCTGAAGGCCTCTGTCGCTATTACTCATATTAAAAATAAAATAACGAGGCTATATAATTATAATCTTAGTTCTAATAAATAAATAAAAATATGAAATACACTAGACGAGCAGTGGGGAGCGAGACAAGAAGCAGTCGACCAATATATAATATGATTGGAAAAATAAGAAACAATATATACAAAAAGTAGAAACAGAATTAACACATAAAGAATTTCTTTAAATGTCATTATAAAATACATTGAAACACCTAAATTTAAAACATACGAGCAACGGGAGGCAAAACTGGAAACAGTTTATGTTCGTACTGGTCCTGTCTGTTAATCTGAAATAGTTTAGCTATGTGAAACATAACTGGAAATCATTCAAGCACAGTCTCCTTAAGCGTATCACTCTAAAACAGACAAGCAATGACTGAAAACTAATCAAATACGCACTTTTTATGACCGTGCATTTGAAACAGCCAAGCAACGAGTACCAAGACAGAAAATAACCACAATTAGTACACAAACAATTTTTTTCTTTGATATTCGTTACAACACACATTGGGATACTAACCTTACCTTCAGATTGTCCTGGTGAAACACCCACCACTTAATACAAAATACTAGCCCAGATCATAATATTGCGAGCTCCTCACACTTTTTGTTGTGAATCTTGGGTGCCACTCGGTGTTTGGTAGCCTCCTGACATACTGACGAGACCTAGTTCCACCAAGCAAAGTAAACCACGATTTACAATTCGTCTGAACACAAAATGTTTCTCCATTTCTGTACTGGCCATGGACGAACTTAATTCGTTTGGCCAGATGTTTTTGTGTGTTTGTTGTTGGGCTCCGAGCTACCATATTGTTTTCCCGTAAGCGTTTCTGTAATGTTTATATACTTGGATTAAAATTCAATTCATCTTTTATATTTGTAAAGCGCAAAAATGGGTTCTGGCTTGAGTATCCAACTATTATTATTCAATTACCTGTTTTAAAATATAAGTTTGTAACGGAATTAAGCTATGTACTATAAATATAAGAAGTGAATTTAAAAACTAAGTTTTTGGTATAAGTAACTACATAAATACAAACAACTAAAAAGTATTATAATATTTTGATCTGGTGCGGGTCCATGAAGTTAGCTAAAGTTTTAATATTTCCATTAATTAGGTTTATTAGGTCACCTAAGTAGTAGATTCTAGCTAATAGGTACCGAGGGCAATCCTGGATGACGTATTGTATCGTTTCTAAAGCATTGAGGCTGGACAGTCTGTATGTACTATTTTGATCAATTATGTAAATTATGACTTCAATGCAAAACCTATGAGCATGTTTGGAAGATTGCCACTTCCCTTCCCAGTGGAAGTGTGCTGAGTTTATTATGATACTCAAGCCTGGCAAACCTGAGCACCTGCCCAGTTCATATCGTCCTATTAGCCTGCTGGTGTTTGTCTCCAAAATATTCGAGAGACTACTTTTGCGTAGACTTTTGATAATAATAAAACTATACCTGAACATCAGTATGGCTTCCGAACGCAACATGGTACACCAAAGCAGTGCCATAGGATTGTGCAACATATTCTAGAGACGCTGGAGAACAAGAAGTACTGCTCTGCAGCATTTCTAGATGTTAGGCAAGCGTTTGATAGAGTTTGACCTGCCTGCACAGTACTATCTGCTCCTAAAGTCGTACTTGCACAATCGAGTTTTCTACGTGCGCTGCTGCTACTCAGAATCTGACCTAAAACCCATTCAGGCGGGTGTGCCGCAGGGCAGTGTTCTGGGTCCTATATTGCACACGCTTTTTACTGTAGATATGCCGGTATTACATATGCAATGCTCCCTTACTGCTACCTACGCAGACGACACAGCATTTCTGGCTACATAGCAGGATCCAGGAAACTGCAGCTGCAATTGTCTGCCTTAGAACCGTGGCTCACAAAATGGAATATTACCATCAACACCGATAAATCGACTCATGTCACATATACACTTAGGACCCGAAACTGCCCTAGTCTAAGACTTAATGGACTCTTGCTCCCCACGGCCTCTTGCGTTAAGTCTTGAAATTATAAGTGACAATAGTCATCTAACTAATCTATCGTCAATTATTAGAAAGTAATATTGAGCTAAAGGAACGACACCCTAAAATTTTTCTAAATTTTTGTCCATGCACTACTATTATTTTGATTGTGCAAAATCGGGCAAATTTTGTAAAATAGTTAAAGAACAACAACAAAATCAAGCTTGCAAAAAGCAAAAGTAACAGGACATTTTATTGTGCTCTTGTTGTATACCATATGGGTAGAAGGAAAAAATTGCAAATAAAATTAATCACAAAAATACATATAATCAGCCGAGCAACGGAATGCAAAACTGGAAAACTAAAACTGAAACATCAGCAATGTACTAGTATGTATGTATATACCAAACGAACCACCACTAACTGTGAAAAAACTCCCCGACAAAAGTTGGTGGCATAAAATAATTAGATGCTTTCGAGCAAATGCTGCTGAAAACAAATGCAAATTTTCTCATTTTCCCTGGAATCATTAAATATTTTTCTGAATTTTGTATTCAACAAATATTTACCGGACTCCACCACTATTTAGTATATTTCCATTTCGTAATGTTTCGTAATTAGTTCTATTTTTTGGAGCTCATCAAAATTTTGTGTTTTTCTTGTTTTTAATGAACTCAACTTAAAGTTTTTGCGTTTGTCCTTCTAATCAAAAATAAAAAAGTAAAAATATCCTTGAAATTGCAAATTGCAAGCAAACGAACTTTTAATTAAAGCAAACCAAATATGAGTACAGTATATTTTTTCTTTTTACCCCCCCAAAATATCAAAAACTTAAAAATATTTTCTTTAAATTTTTATGTTAATGGAAGTGAAATTTTTTGTTTAATAAAAATGTGTTCATAAATCATTGATAAGTCACGTTTAAATAGAATAGTAGGAAATAACAATCGAAATCTGCTCCATTAGTTGGAACATAAAATTTGCAATAGTAAATGATAAAAATCAAAAGGTCACTTGTGTTTAATTAACAATAAAAACCATAAAGAGAGAGAGAGAAAGTGGGAGAGGCAACTTCAAATGAATCTTAGAACTAGCAAAATAAATAAATACAATAAATTTTATGTAAGAAGAAAACCACTAAGGGCACAAATTATATGCCTTTATAAAGAATATCGCAATATCGTGTAATGTCTGAAAGTATGCTAAGCTTTTTGTCATGAGGCAGTCACGCATCTTGTGCCTGTCATGTCTTGACGACGACGACGACGACGACAACGACATCGAATTGACTATCGCTGCTTTTCTCCTTGATCTTCATTCATGGTTTTCATTGTAATTTTTTCGTTTTTTTCTGGTTGGTTTTATGGGTGCAAATGCCTGGAATTGTTTTCTTATGCTTGAATAATTTGATAGCTCGCCTCGTTCGCTCACAAGGATAACTTAAGGACATTGGCCATTGTCGGATTTTAAGATTATAGAGAGAGATACAAAATGAAAGCTTTGCCTAATTTGTGAAATCACCCAACCGCCTTTCTTCTTCCTGAAAGACAGTGCTAATATTATTGCTAATGTGTGTGAGACTCATTGTCTCTACATCCTTAGAGATAATAGAAGAAACGGCAGTGGGAATGGGATTGGGAGGAGAATAGGACAAGTCAAAAAGTTGGCTTGCGTTATTTAATTGCCAGAGATTAGTTTGATGTCTATCAACGGTTGAATGAGCAGCAATGGCAACGAATGCGAATGAAAGTAACTTTTAACTTGAGTGTGTCTTCCATGAGCTCGTAAATATTACCAACCAACCATCACATCTCTTCTCCTTTCATCTCATCTAATGCTATTCTATTATATATTTTTGTTAAGTGCGCGTAATTAGCAAAACTTTTTCATTCGGTCAATGTAGGTTAAGTTTTTGTTAGAATGATGATGGTATGTACGTTGAATAAGTAGATTGAATACTCTGCTATTATGTAGGTAAGAAGGGAGAGAGTGTGTGTGTGTGTGTGTTTGAGAATGTTGGAATGGATTTGTTGAAATGTTTTTTAGTTGAAATTAAGAAAATGACAAATCTGCAAAAGTTCCATGAGTCGCGTTTTCGAGAGCATCTTGTTGAACAAAGTTGTGTTGCTTTGCCAAATGCTGTTTGTGCATTCAATTTATTTTATGTTTGTGCAACGCCAACACTATTCAAGCCAAACTAAAAGACTATGCTTCAATGACAAACACACACACTCACTCACTCACTGACTGACTTGGTTTTCTTATTTCCTTCCATATTTCCTTTATTTTTTTATTTTTTGTAATCTTTAACCTAAAGTTTTTAGTTGCTGCATTTGCCTTCTATCGCTGACAGTGATGTATGGAATTGTTGCACCAAAAAACTTTGCCTTTTGCACATTTACTTAACTTCTTCTTACCTACTTCTCCATTCATAGTCAGTCATGAGTTGTAGTAAAGAAGTTCGGTAGTAATTCATACCTGTGAAAATTTCAATTGAATGTTCTGAAAAGTGTGTTTTCTCTTGTGTTTTGCGTTCTTCAATTGACTTGCCTTGGTAAATACTAGTATAGTGAAACGTGTGTCGCGTCTTTAAACAAGTTTTTGATTGAGCTGGAACATTTCGTCTCTCAACAAATAGAGTTTTACTTTGGTATATAATAAATTACATGTATATATGTATGTAAATTTAAATGAATGTGTGTTCATTTGTGACTGTGAAACGTAATAATTACATATGTAGATTTAGTTAAATGGTTGAAGGGTTTTTCTCCTTCAATCTACTAAATGTGTATAAGTGTTTCAACTGGAAATGCTTGACAAGCGCTTCAGATGATGATGATGTCAACTAATTTTTGACTTCTTTTCATGACAAAAATTTTGAGTCTTTTAGATGAGTTGTTTGCTAGAATTTCCTTTATTTTTATCTGTTAATCAAAATGAAAACGTTAAGAAATGAATGTGATGTTCAAGGAAAAAATATCTTAGAATGAAATTGATGATTTGAAAGTTTTAAGTTTATTTATACATGTTCAAGCCATAAATATTCTATAAATAACTTGATTGCGTATTAAATAAAGAGAATGTTTATTGCATTTTTACATATTTTAAAAATTTGAAATCTTCTTGTCACCAATTCATAAAAGGGTATTTCCCATTAGCTAAGTACATTTTAATGTTGGCAATCAGGTATTTCTGTTGATGTTTTCACAATGCTTACAAATCCTTTAGGCATTGAAGCGATTTTAGCGCTTGGTAGACAACAAATGAACTGCTTAGAAGAAATTTTCTTTGAAAAATGTTCTAAATAGAAATAATGAAGAAGGTTGGATTTCTGAATGCATTAAAAACACTGAACAGGAACCTAATTGTACAGTAGTATTTTAATATTTTCTTTGAGATTTTATATTTATAAAAATTTGAAATCTTGAGACTATTGGATTGTATGAGAGAACAATTAACAATTTAAGATATTTACTCCAGTTAGATGTGGAAACTTCTTAGGCGGCGTGTGGCAAAAATGGATAGGAAAGCGTCACGCTTTTTTGTCACGCTGTATCTCTAGAACCGTATTGGGTAGGCAGTTAAAATTTTCACAGAGTGAGTAAAGGAGTAGTTACAATTACAAAAGCTTATGTTTCAAGCGATGCTTTGTAACTTAAATCAGTTTATTATTATCTATAAACGGCAAACATTGAATTTGTGAAGCCTTTACTGCTTCCAACACTGAACTGATTTTGTCAAAAAAAATACCAATTGAAAGGTATTCTTCGCAAGATGTGTACAATCTCAATCTTAACAAAGTTGGGTTAGTGGTTTATGTAAGAATATGTGTTAAATATAACCGCTTTCCAACATCAACGGCTGTGTGTTGTTGTGAATGCAATATAATGGGAGAATAGAGAGGTTTGTGTGCCTATTTCTTCTGTTCTATTGCTGTACGCTCATTGGTTGTGTGAAGCCGTGTTATAGAGTTTTCACAAAGAACACTGTTTAAAGCAGAGATTGAAAATACTATGCTATTTCATAGTTTTTGTTTTTTGCTCTTGCTCTTGCTCTCATTTGTAAAGCACGTGTAGTCATTGAATTAGAGGAATTTGTTGAATGAAGAAGTTGAGGGTCGTGAGTCTTAATTTAATTTCGCAACCAATTTTTCGCGATGACATCTCCACTTATTCCAGTACAAAAAAAATCAGTAAAAGCAAAAATATATATAATTCAAAGCTTGAGTGTTTGTTACGAAAGCGTGCCTGCCAACTCTCAAAAATATTTACTGCTAAAGTTAGTCAAAAATCCCTAAAATCGACAATTACAATTACTTGGAAACCCTACTAAAAAATAACGTAAAATGCATGAACATTTGCTACGGGAGCAGAGCAGTAGCAGGATCATCAAGAGCAGTAGCCGGAGCAATAGCACACAAAACTATTTCGTTTGCTCTGCTCCTGATTGCTCCAATTTTTTTGGTATTGTTGCGACTACAAATAGTTTTTTTTTGGAGTTCTGTCAAGTGCTCTTTGCTTCGTGCTTCACAAATTGAGAGTAGGAGCAAGAGCAAGGCATATTTTCAGTTGCTATAGAGCAAGCAATACAAACCCTGGCTTAAAGAGAAGTTATTGTATAATCACTTTAAAAAAAAAATGCTTTTTCTAGAATTCGGTCGATTGTGTAGGCCGGGGGACCCTCTAGTTTATGTTAATTGCCTCTATTACTTTATAGCGCGACCAAGCTAAAGCGGAATATGTTAGCGTCATCTGCTCGCTATGTAAAAATGTACCTGTTTTGTTCAATTTTTGCTGTGTTCGTTTCAAAAAGTTTGACGAAACATAACCAAAGATAGTTGAAATGAACAAAAAATTTGACTTATCTCATTTTTCTGTTTTCAAGAAGTTTCACTTCTATCACGTGTACGGTTCAATTTGTTATTATATAATATGTATATATATTGATTCCCTGCTGGCTTATCAAATGATATTCCACTAGAAAGTGTAGTCATGTTTATTTTTGAACAAATATCATAAACAAAGAGATACCTCGAGTATTTTTCCAAAGAGCCACAGTCCTATTTATGTCAGCATATCATCTAATCTACATAAGTCTACTTAAAAAGTTTGCAACAAAGCAATGGCATGATTACTATTTTTATTTTTTAATAAAAAAGTTAAAAATAACCTGAATATTTTGAATAACAATTTTTATTTTTCAACAAATTTATGCTGTCGCTAACAAGAAAAACTGACTGAAATACGGACTGAACAAACGCTAATCATAAATAAAAATGCATTTTCTTTTTGAATTTATTTTTCTTTGAATTTTCCATTTGAGAAACAAAATCAACTTGAATTGTTTCAATTTAAAGTTCTGCTTTTGAAATGTTGCTGCACGTTTCAACAGAAATTTCTTTCATTTACTTTGTTCCTTCTTATTAAATGGGTTTGTCTTTTTTCCTTTTTTTAATACAAAAAAATATATAGAAAAAACTTATAATAGAAATATTGAAAATTCAAATAGCGACATCGTCATATAATTTTTCTGTCAAAGAAAAATAATGGAAAAATGAAAAAAATTAGAGAGAAACTATCAACTTCAAGTAAATAAAACTACCGCGACCACCACCGATAGCACCACAACAACCACCGCCACTAGTGACTTCTGTCATAATCATAAATTTCGCTTGTTCATTTTTATTATTTTTTTGTGTGTTTTTTTTTTATTCTATTTTTTTGGTACGAGTATATTTTTACTACAATTCTTTTGCTTTTGTGGAAAAGTTTTTGCGAAAAACAAAAACGGAAATGAATTTCCGTATGGCATCCGAGTGCAACAGCGAGAGACACGTTCACTGTATCCAAAGAGTTGCAACAAATACAAGTACTATATGAAGAGATGCGACAGAAAAATGGAGTAGCTACCATTACAATAGTAGCAGCAGAAGTTAGCTGTGGCAGTAGCATTTCAGGCGAATTTCGGCCTGTTGGCGAATTAACTTTATGCTTGGCATCTACCACCCGCACTGTATTTTGTCACAAGAATAGAAAATTGCATGAGCACCAACGACGACTTTAGGCTAGCAAGGATACTACACACACACACACACACACACACACAATGCTATTGTATGCTATTGTGCAAAAGGCTCTTCTTCTCATTGTTGTTGTTACAGTTGTTATTGTTGTTGTTTGTGCCTAGTAAGAAGAAATGCTCTAAAGTTTATTTCTATGAAAATTTACATGCAAAATGCAACACGAAAAACTTCCAGAGCACAAAAGTTTCTAAAAATAGCAAAACTGACTAACAAAAAAATTTATTTTCAAAATAAATAGAGGAAAAAAAGAAAACAAATAAATAGAAATAAAGATAGAACAAAACTACTTCTACTACTACTATGACTATTTGTTACAAGTGAGCTTTGTGGTGCCAAAGAGATTCTAAGGACTAACAGAGGAAGGAGGCAAAGAGATCAGCATCGAAATATGTAAAAAAAAAAATAAAGAAATTATAATAAAATGTTGTCGCAAACTTTTTGAGTATGCAGCAAAGCACAAAACGTGCAGGGAGAAAGGGAAAAACAAAACAATTTTTACAACAATAATAACAACAAAAACAAAATAAATGCAAACAGCAACAAAAAAAAAATAAGAATAATATAACGAAAAATAACTTTTCAAATTAAACTTTGCGCCATTTTAGCATATTAAAGTTGTGACAAAAACAACAAATCACAATGGCTTCAATTTTCCATTTTCCTCCTTTTTTTTCTCTCGCCCTTACCATTTTCTGTTTAAATCCTGCGGCCATTTAAAGTGCCTAACAGCTTTGGGCTGAACAATAACACAAACAAAAAACAAAACCAGCTTAAAGGACTTTAAAAATAAATAAAAAATTAAAAAACAAAAAGAAAAAGGTGGAGAAAAAAAAAGGGAAATAAAGCTCATGGCATCGACAACACATGCCGCCTGGCGTTAATTGCCTTTGTCCATCTTCATTAAATTAGAAAATGGTAACAAAAAAATGTAAAGTGTGGAGAGAGAAAAAAAATGGGATAAAAGAGAAAATGCTGTAATACGAAACACGCCAAGTAAAAGCATTAATAGGATTTTTTTCCCATTCTATTTTAACCAAGTTTTAGTCCTACGATTTTGTTGTCGATGTTACTTTAGTCTTTGTCATTTTCTTTTCCATATTAAGTAGATTTCAAACATTTTTTCCTAACTATTTTTTGTCAATTTTCTTTATTCTCATTTTATACTCTTTTGATCTTTCCATCATCCTTTGCTTTCCTTTTTATTCTCTCACACGTGTTTGCATGATTTTCTTATACTTCACAGTCAGAGTGTTCCTTTTTTTTTTGGGCTTTTTAGGCTTTTAAAAAACACACTTGTCATCCTTAATTTGACATGTGCAATGACATTGAAAAATCTTCGACTCAAATTGTCAAACTCAATTCCAATTTTGTCTTCTTCGCTTTCATTATACTCGTAGTAGAATAGAATGTGGCAACATCAAATGAAATACTGTGATTTCTTTTACTTTTTAGTTCACTTATTTTCGTTCACACACACACTCCTTTCTTCAATCATCTAGGCTGTTTTGTTATTTTGTACATTCTTGTACTTTTGTTTTTTTTGTTAAGGTTTAAAGTGACACAAATGTCTGTCATAAGCATACATTTTACACCATTTGACAGTATACTACAACAACAAGTTGAGCTCGATGTCACTTAAGATTAAAAACAAAAATTTTTATTGGTTTTTTATGGCAATGCCAATGTGAAAAAAAAGAGAAAAAGAAAACACCATCAAAACACTGGTCGCATGGTCAATAGGATGTTATTTTAGTATGTGAGGGAACACAGAAGGTTCAGTTCTGTTCAGTTCAGTTGATGTGATGTGATGAAAGCGAAAAATATAAAAATGTCCAAAATGTGAATAAAAATGCCTGTAATAAAAAATGTTTGGTTTTGTTTGGTCATGTGCACAAGGGGACAACAGATACGAGTATTATATTAAAATATTTTTTTAATAAAAAGAGAGAAAACAAAATGAGATATAAAGAATAATGTCCTCGAACTCTTGAACTTATAGTCGTCATTTACGTGACGAATGCGTGATATTCTTTTCCAGATTATATCACATTATGGTATCTGTGATATATGTTTATGACAATTGTCATTTGTTGTAAATATGTGAAATTATAAGGATTCTTTTATGCGCTTTACAATACCGGTTATTATTTATTTTAGTCGGTAGGCCCTGTATGGTATATTGTGACATAATTAGCATAGTAAGAAAAATACAATTGGCTTAGTCCATTTTTTCATTTTTTCACATATCTGGCATATTTTCCACTTAATTTTTGAAATAAAGAGCTGAAATTTTGTGCACGATCTTTGTCAATACCTAGATAGAGTTTTAAATCCAACCATTTGGATCAAAACTTAACAATCTTTCCCTTTTGCTCATCTGGGAATTAAATCATTCGCTTGATTTTGTTAATATAATTAAAATGAAACTAATAAAATCTAAACAAAAATGAGTGTTTCTAATTTTAAAGTTTTTATGTTTTTTATACATTCATCAAAAATACTTTAAGGATATTACGTTCGTTAAGCCTTAAGATTTTCAAAGATCTTATTATCCATGGACACCTCTCCGTACACATCGAATAATTTTGTTCTTGCTTGCACAGCATTTTTACCTTTTCGATAATAAAAAAGTAAAATGTGACGTAAATGCTGCATTTCACTTTCCATATTTGATAGGGCACCAACCAAAAACTACTGCATTTAATCAATCGATTTTTTCACGTAAGGGTTGGCAGATCAGCTGTCAAAATATAAATAATGATTTGCGCCTTAAGTTTCTTTGTCTTGACTGTGGAAAAATATAATTAAGTCGTTTATTGCGAAAAAAAGAACTTACTTTTCGAACAACCCATATTATAGACTACGCAGTTCCGCGATTGTTCATGAAAATGGTATCAAGACTACTGGATACAACAAAACGGTGCACCACCTCACAAAACTCGTTGCACAATCGATTTTTTGAATCAATTGTACTCCGGTAGCTTGATATCAATATATGGTTTGGCACCGCCGGACTTTTTCCTTTCAATCGAAGCTTTACACCAACAAGCCAAGAATCATTTACTTATAACGGGTGATTCATTAAGAGGTTTTTTTTGTCAATTGGGTTTCTTTTACAGATCACGCGTGACTAGTGTCATGCTGTCATGTTATTTTTATTCAGTAATGTTTGACAAATCATTATGGAAAGGCTCACATCGCAACAACGTATACGAGAATATTGCGGCTCTAGCCGAGAGTGTAGCTGAAGGCCATGAGCAATCCATTCGACGCCGATCTCAGCATTTAGGCTTATCATATGCAACAACTTGGGGAATTTCACGTCGGGATCTTGGTTTGAAGGCTTACAAAATCCAACTAGTCCGAAATATGAAGTCGCCAGACTTGAATTTACTCTTAAATTTCAGTCAATGGGATCTAGAACAGCTCAACAAAGATCAGCTGTTTTCGCGTCGTATTTTGTTCAGTGATTAGGCACATTTCTGGCTCAATGGCTACGTCAATAAACAAAATTGCCACATTTGGGCTGAGGAGCAACTTGAAGAGGCTTTCGAACTACCTTTATATCCACAGAAATGCACTGTTTGGTGTGGTTTAGGGGCTGGTGGAATCATCGGTCCGTATTTCCTCATTACCGTCAATGGCGCCCGCTACCGCACCATAATAACGAACTTTTTGTTGCCTAAAATTGAAGCCCGAATTTGGTTTCAACAGGATGGGGCCACGGCACACACAGCGCGCAACACAATAACTTTATTGAGAAATCCTTTTGGGCAGCAGTTAATTGCGCATTTCGGACCTGTCAATTGGCCGCCTACATCGTGTGATATCACACCTTTGGACTTTATACTCTGGGGTTATGTGAAGTCAAAAGTCTTCGCCGATAAGCCAGCTACTGATCAGGACTTGGAAGTCAACATCACTCGGTTGCAATGCTGGAAAGAGTAATCCAAAATTGGACCTCCCTAACGGACCACCTACGGTGTAGTCGCGGTCAACATTTGAATGAAATTATTTTCAAAAAGTAAATGCCAGAGAATGTTCTCTCAGGACTTAATAAAGATTCAGCCATCCAATTTCTCTTTGTGTGTTTTATTTACAATTTAAAAAAAAACTTCTAAAAGAATCACCCTTTATGTTTAAACTGAACATTCTGTGCCTCAAACAACAACTAGACTCAAAAAATAGCTATTATATTTTTTTTTAAATTTATTAGTAAAAAAATGACAATCTTAGCCGGAACAGGACTCAGTTCCTCATTTAAATTGTCTACGTTTTATAGAAACAAAATGGTTTAGTCTAAATATTAATACATAAAGCAAAAATCTCTCATACTTAGCCTAGCAATTTGAGCTGCATTACTTAAAAATTTGAATGTAGAGAACTTATAAAATCTTAATATTCGTAGATAGTTCTGTTAAATTATAAATGATAAGTTCATAATACTTAATTATATATGTTCATATCTATGAGATACAATCTATTCTTTCAACTACAATAATATATGACTATTTAATAACTAAAAATTTAACTTAGATTAACAATATTTTATTTATAATCAATCAAAATCTCATTTTCATTTACAGTTGTCAACCAAAAATATGCCGTTCAGGTGCACGATGAATATGTTATGACCGGAAATACAGCAGTGCTCAAATGTCAGGTAACTAAACATCAGACTACATTCTACTCATAACATATGTATATAGAAAAAATTAAAGCTTTAAACTACTTTAATAGAATAATAGAATATTGTTGTGAAAACTCTCAATTTCACAATTACAATATTACATATGCTCACTCGAATGTTCTGATGTACATGTATGTATGAGTAAAGTGAAAGTTTTAAGCTTCACTTGTTTTCTAATTTCACCTGCAGCTATACACACAATACAATTTTTCCTCTTTTCAGTTAAGTTAACTTGAAATTCAACCATGTACCGTACCGAGTATCTATCCAACTGTGTAACGCATAAAAACCTTTAATCAAATTTCATTTAGTTTGTCGACATTCTTATAACATCTCATCTACAATGTATCTAGATAGATACTCATACCGTCTGTCATTCACTCACTCACTCCAGTCAGTCAGTCAGTCACTCATCTACTACTTTCACTATCTTTTGCATTGCAGGTGCCGAGTTACATGTCAGAGTTTGTAATGGTTACAGCTTGGGTGCAGGACACTGGTATGCATCTTTATCCAAACACGGACATTGGTGGCAAGTATACGGTACTCTCGAATGGTGAATTGTACATAAATAATGCGGGACCCAATGATGCATACAAAAGCTACACATGCCGCACTGTAAATAGACTGACAGGTAAGTGAAGTTGTTATATTCACTTGAATTCAATTTGAGTTAAGGATTCAATTCAATTGGATTGGGTTGAATTTGGTTCGGGTTGGTTCAGTTCAGTTTGATTCGGTTTGGGTTTTAAGATGAGTGATCATCATAATGTGATTATGGCTAAGGAAGTGAAAGTAAAGTTATTGTGTGATTTGATGTTTTTCAAATAAGTAAATCTCATTTATGCTATATGGAAAGGGAAGAAAGTACAGTATTTTTTCATATTTTATTCTTCAACATATGATTGGCAATATTTCTTTCTTAATATCATCAAATAAACGTGTACTCTTAAGTGGATTTGGCTAAAGTCCATTGCTTGTATGTTGTATTTGTATCTACATACTTATATCTATCTTTTCTCTCCATAATTTTGTATTCTATGTTCTGTGTGTCCTTTGTGAGTGTGTGAGTATTAGTTCAATGCTTTTATTCATAATTTATGAAGCGTGACATTCAATCGGAAAAGGGCAACTGATGCTTGCTCAAGTGGACAAACGTGTACAAAACCAAATCTAGCTAAGAAAGCCAATAAACATACACTTTCATCTATACAAATAAGCACACACTCACACACATATACTACACTTACATACATTCATACATATTTATGTATCTCGTTCATTGTGCGTTTCACATACAAAATTTATTGTGTGTGAAAAGTTCTTAAGCTTTTATGCTACACGATGAAATAACATAAAAATGAGAGATGAAAAAGTAAAATTTTCTATTAGCTTTCATTCCATGCATCACCATACAATTTCACATCATCAATCAATTGAGATAACTTTTCTCTTCTTTTCTTTCTTTTTTTCCATTATTTATTTCTTCATTTCATTCTTGCATTTATTTTCTTATTATTTTCTTCCTTTCTTCTACAAATTCTGCTATTGTTGTTTGTTTTTACTTATAATATTTTTTCAATTTACCTTATTTTGTTGTTGATTTATTTATCGAAATATCTTTAAATCAACTTTAGATACAATAGAAGAGAAGGGAATAGAAGAGAAGAGAAAGAGATATGGGTCAAGGCTATACAAATATAAAATAACAAGAGGCTAAAATAATATTTCTCTTATTTGATGTTGGTTTAATTAATTAAAATCCATGGCAAACCATACACACACACACAACATACATAAAACCACAAAGAAATGCCTCAGGCTTAATACTTACTTAATTCTGTTCTATTGTAAAAGGAATTGATGTGAAAATAGTTAGTTAATTTAATAATATGAAAACTTGTTGGCATTTTGTAATTATAAAGTGAAAAGGTTGTGCGTGTGTTTGTGTACGAGTATATGTGGTGGGAGAGAGTAATTAACATGAAACATTTATGTGGGTATGTGTAGGTGTTCTTGCTTTTTCATGAATTCTGATAAATGAACGTGAACATTGAATAATTAACAAGAATCTCATAGACAGTGTAGGGGGAGGCGTTTGTGCATAAAGCACATTAACTTTTTCATTAAATTAGTTTCGAATTTTTATATATTTTACAATGTAAATTGGCTAATTAATTCTGTTCCCATATTGAATAATAATAATATTGCGATAAATTCTCATACTTGATGCTATGGTAAACTTAGATAAATTTTTATTAAAGCATTAAATGATGAATCCAAATTTAGTAGCCACCAACTCCTTCTACACTGATAGGACACTAATTAGCATCACCAGATAGATTGGCAGTCACTCTTCGCTTTAAATTACCGTATTTGCGGTGGTGGTTCTTAGTTAAACACACATATGTAAGATCATACATTCTCTTTTTGAACTTACTACTTACTTTGTTATCTAAAATGTGGTTGTAACGCAGGCGAGGTGGAATAAAATTCGTTATTTAACTTTTATTAAAGAAAAAATGTATCTATTGGTAATCAAAATAAATTAGAGGCAAGTGATAATAATAAACAACAATTGCTATGCAGCTTTTGCCATGTTCTAAACAATTTCTCAAATTAAACCGGCTCCACTAAACAGTTGCACGCTTGGAACTGACCCTGGTGGTGAGAATAAATAAACATGCACGATAGGAACCCAAGCTTCAAATTTGGTATTATATTTTCACCATAATAAAGAGTCTTTGTTTAGTGGAAGCCAGTTTTGATTATTCTATTAATTTATTAATGATTCCATATGATGATGTTCCTATTGGTGTAATTTCTATGTTCCTCACTACTGTATTTCAGGATGTCTGCCAGACTTGAATAAACACTTTGTATTGGCGGTAGCTGGGAGCTTGTGCACGGTTCATCGTCCACTCGAAGCGATTTAATTCTAGATATCTTGGCGAATGTGGACGTGAAGGTCTGTCGTCAACAACATCACTTGCAATCCTTAGAAGACTGAAGTCATGCAGCTTTAACAAACGCAATAGTTCAGATTGAACTTTTGCCTATATTTTTAATTTGTACCTTGGGTCAAGGATGTTTGCACGAATTCAGATTTTTCCATTGTTTTGAAAAGGAGAATAGTTGCTTCACTAAAACATATGTTAATGCCAGATTGTCATAAAATTTTGAAACGTATCGTTTGAAAGTTGGTAGTTCCTAAAAATCATATGGATTTGTCAATAACAGCGCCATCATTATATCATCCTACAAACTTATTAACTGATGTGCTATGTTTCAAGCGAAACAGTGTAAGCAGCGGGAGGTCAAAATCTCAAATTGATTTCTTCAATAATTTTTTTTAATAAGGTTTGTGAAATCCTTATCTGTATCAGATTTATCATTTTCTATCTGCAATGTATATATCAGTGGGATCACTGATGATATGCAAACATATGTATCGCGTGTTATTTTCTATGCAATTCACAGATCTGTCAGACGCGCGCAATGACAATTTGTAAATACAACTCCGTTAATACTCCGTTGGCGGAGACGTAGGTACGATTTCGTGCGGATGTTCCGCAGTTGCGCAGTTGAAGTCCCATTACAAACCTAATCTGAAATTATGAGCTTTTGTTATTCAAAACGGTCAATGAAGACGCTACGATTGATATTCAATATTTGGCGTTTTTGGTTCTGTCATCAGGTCTGCATAGGATGAAGTTTGATGTTTCTCTACAAATTAAATAAAGTCCAAATGGAAGGAATTTTTTTTTTTGTTTTTTGTTAATTTACTATCTGTCCACATGTGGCCAATGAATAAATCTACTTATATATAAGAAAACTAACGAACGTGAAACTACATGACGTGATCAAAGAAATGAGCATGAGTGACAGTCAGACTTCAGACATCTGCATAGCCAGCGAGTTGGGGTGATTCTCCAGTCTAATCGTATGCAGCTCACTATATCGTATCGTATTTCATCTTTAACCATTGGCACCCGAAGGTCTCTGTGCAGCACCGCATTTCGAACGTAGAACGAAGCATTCGCTATTCTCCTCAGAAGCTTCGATTGATAGCGTTGAATTATTTCTATATTAGAGTTAGCTGCTGTATCCCTTAATTGGATTCTGTATGTCCATATTGGTTTGATTATTGTTTTGTACAAAAGGACTTTATTGCGCAAGCTGAGTTGGGACCCATTACTTAACAGCCAGTTCATCCTCCAGTTTATCAGCACGAGTTGCTTCTTCTTTCTCTTAATGTGCTCCTCCGGCTTCAATTCGCCGTTTAACGCAACTGGGGGACAAGTGGCACGCCTAAGTGTAAAGGTCTTGTGGGTCGATTTATCAGTATTCACTGCGATGTTCCACCTAACAAGCCAAGGACCAATAGTATCAAGCTGTCGCTGCACCAAACACGAGGAGTCGTGGGGATCAAATGCGGATGCTAGAAACGCTGTATCGTCTGCGTATGTTGCAACCAGCAAGTGTTCATCACTCCAAATGGAAGGGATAAAGTCAATAAATGTAGGTGAGCCCATTAGCGTGTTATCAGTATATACAGTTTGTGAACTAGAGAAAGTATGTGACTGCAAGTTCAATATATTACTATTTTTATACCTTTTTTAATCATGACACTTCTTCTTGATGATAATCACTTATCTTAACATGGTCAGTGAACTTTGCAAACTGAAGCGAAGTGTATATAAAATCAATAGCATTAGATTGTTTGTTTTTCTTACTGAAAGTCCTGATCTTCGATTTGAATAATTGTATTTAAAAAACCAGAGTTTAAAAATGGTTTTTCAAAATCCCAGTGAAGTCATTTCAATTAAGAGATCAACATTAAATCCTTTCTAATCATTCTGGTATTTAATTCGCCCCCATTCATTTTTGATGCCTTTTCCTATAAATGTTACTTACCACTAACTGATTTGATAATAATAATGGAACAATATTAACATTACGTATACGCAACATGTACCTGCGCATTAAAAGTAAAATTGTATTGTATTTTGCTATCTCGTATGCACAAACAATGGCAAATGAACGAAGTACGCAAGCGAAAGCTTAATTACATTTTATACCAAAAATCCATTTATTCCACACATAACAATGGTAATGGCAATAATAATAATAACAACAACAATAACTACAACTAGCATAGTAACAATTTCTCTAGCAAAGTTGAACAGGTAAACCCTGAACAACAGTAATAATAGCAACAGTATCATGAATAATCTGAACATGAATGAAAATGCATGGTGATGCTGATGCTAAGCTCAGACTCAGATACAAATACAAATACATGTAAATGTAATACGAGTACATGCATATATCACTCACTTAGCCAAATGCCCATAATGAGAACGCCTAATATGCAATAAAGATGATGATCATGCTAATGAAGATAATGATATCAACATCATGATTATGCAGCGTTTGCTAAAATTATAAATTAAATTGCAATGGAAACTTCAGACAAACTGGGTGGGAGACTGGTTGCCATTGCCACCTAGCAACAGCCAAAACTAAAGCAACCAACTAAACAAGTAATCGAAGCAACATTTGAACTAGGATAAGTAACTAAGAGACCAATCGACCGCGTGTGTGGTGCACTACAAATTCATAGAGAAAGAGAATGAGGATGGTAATGGAAATGGAAATGCGTAAGCTTTTGATTAAATCGATATATGAATGTGTAAGTGGATGTGTTAGTGTACGTGTCAAAGCTTAGCTAACTGATAATGGTTGACAGCTAGGTAGGATTACCATAGTTGGGAACAAGAGAAATAAATGGCGGGAAATGTTCGAACATGATTTAGTATGGCCTTAATTAAAGGCAATTCAATGGATTGCAATGCTTGAACACCAAAACAAAATTGTTCATGTAAACATGGGTTTTTCGGTATCTATGGTATGAATAACCTTGTGACAGCAGCCCAACCATACAAAATATCTCAATAGATGAGTGCGTGCGTGCCTGTGTGTTTGTTTGTACTTAGGTGTGCAACTCTTCACTTTTGTTTGTGTTGATAATTAAAAAGGACAACTGCACACCGCAGGTCATGATCTGAGTTAATGAAATTTTGAAATGCTTACGGAGATACGCACGATACTCGCATAGTGGATGAGAGATACACACAGCTGTTGCACACTGATTCATTCAAGTTATTGCCCCAGTTGAGATTTTTGTATTTTGTAGTTAAAATGAAAGTCATAAAGGTTGAAAGGTAAAATGTTGCGACCAGCTGTTACTACAATATTGTTGTGTTGCTGCTGCTGCTGCTGCTGCAAGCAATTAAATTTAAATTGTGGTAATTACAAACATGCACTAAAAAACTCAAGTGACGCCACAAAGTATGCAACATATTATATATATTTGTAGGAACATTAAAATAAATGCAGTGCAATGGTGTCCAAATGTTATTTCATAATTTAATTATTTTTTTTTCTTATTTAAAGGTGAAATACAAATATCCACATATCCTGGACGCATCATTGTAACTGAGCCCAAGGGTATGGTTCAGCCGCGTATCAACGTTGAGAAGCATTCAATGCGACATGTTGTGCTTAATGGCCAAACAACGTTGCCATGCATCGCTCAAGGACATCCGGTGCCAACATATCGGTGAGTAGCTAACACACACAGATACACCCAAACCCATACACTCTCACACTCACATACATGCATTTGACATGAGAAGCGATGAACAAAATAAGAAAGAAAAAAAAAAAAACGGAAAACAAGTTTAGTACAACAAAACGCATGCTTGACACATGGTCCACCACTACTAAGTAAAGGGCAGGTGTTTTGTCATACACACACACACAAGTGTTAGTCACACACATACATTCATACTATAGATGAACTAAACACAGTTTGGGGGAAAACTTTATGACTTCTACATATGTGAAATATTTAGCAAGGAATGTGCACAGGAGCAAATAAAACAAAAACGAAAACCAAGCGATTTGAGTTCTCACAAAAATAAAATGCTTTGGCATTTCGTATCAGTTTTTGCTGAGTTGGACATGACATGAGCACAAGTTTCAAACAGAGATACACACATTCACTTCATCTCATGGATATAGTATACCATAGTATACATTGTACATATGTGTGTAGATACATTTGAAAATATATGTACCAATATGTGTATTTTAGTCGTGTTTGTGACATTTCTTTCGTTTTTTTTTTTTCTTGTTTATTTGTTGCGTTTAATTTGAGTGCCTTCAGTTTATGCCCCACCGCACCATTCACCTCACTACACTTTTATCACATCTACTACTACTACTACTATTCATGCCACTCTACGTTTTATGGTGCGTGCCGCATAAAGTTTTCGCTTAAATATGCCATCAACTTCTCGTATGGCATACGACATTTGTTTTTTCTCCACCATTTTTCTCTTCTCTTCACTTCGATATTTTATGTTTCTTTACTTTGGACTGAAAGTCAAACTAAATAGAAACAATCAGAAATCATACCCAAGTGAATGAATGAATGAGTGGGTGACTGACTGACTGACTGAATGAGTAACTGATTTGTACTTGAAGTTAAATTGTAGAAAATTGAAATTGAAATTTAAGTTTTTTAAATTGAACTAAAAATAATAGAAAAAGTTTGATTACATAAAATCAATTGATGTTGTTATGGTTCATACCATAATAATTTGCTTTGCTGAATTGAATAAATGAGAAGAAATTAAAGGGAACAGTAACACATATGAAATTGAAAATTTTAGGAAAATAAAATCATTTTTAAAAGAGTTGCATAATCATGTCCAAATCTCACGCTGTGGTTCCATTGAAACGATATGGGTGTCGCCAATACTTTTAATATATCTCGTGACTCAAAAGTCGTAGTGCCAAGAAATTTATATATTCTAAAGACAGAGGAATGCACGTTGCCTGTAAAAGCAATTTTGTCATTGCTCGTTAACTTCATGAAGGGGTGAGGGGCGTTGAAAATGATGAAAAAAATATGAAAATGCTGTTCCTTGCAAGCTTATCTCTAGAGAAGGAAGAACATGAACATTTTTTGATTATACACCGTCAAAGTTGAAAATTTGGGTATTTTGTATTAAAATCTTTTCGGTAGAGTGAAATTTGACATTCGCGGTGTCATTTATTGTCTTTAGTTACTTTTTTCTGATCACAAAAATTACGCAATGTGAGGCGCGGTAACTATTCGAATGGGTGACCAGTTAGACCAGTTTTTATAGACACTGTTTGTAACTAAATACAACAAAGTTCATTTAGGTCCAAAATTATTAAAGTTTAATAAAGATATAATAAAATGTGAGTGTGCTTAGCACTCACGAGCCCTTGTTGTGAAACACATGACTATGTAACTGAATGAATGTTTAATTTGTCATAAGCATATCGATGTGTGCCTTTGTGTGAGGTATCTGCATTTCCTTATGTTTTGAACGATTTCGTTTGGAAAATTGTGATTTCAAAGATATTCGTCGGTCTAATCGGCATTGCATCAAAAAAGTGGACTAATCTTTTGAAAAAGTGGATAATGATCGGCACATGACATCGCTCAGGATCTTTATATCGACCATATGAATGTTTTAGATCATTGAATAGAAGAAAACCATATTGATAGCGTTTCAATTTGCGAATTGTTTCTAAAACGTATTGAATTGTAACATTTTCTGTCCAAAAAAATAGCTGGCAATAAAAATCTAGGAGAGAGTTGTTGCTGTGCATCTGTTTATATTGCACAAGTCCTTTTTATTATAAACTGCTCTCACCTCTCACAATTCAATAAATAACAAGACTTAATGAAACACTGAAGGAAAACGGTCGTAATTCGTGAACAGAAGGAGCATATTCTTCCTCTACGACAACGCTAGGCCACACATCCAGCATATCTTCCATTTGATATACTATTTTGTTGGCGAATCAATGAATGCTGTACACGACTGAAAACCGGTATTGCGTCAGAATCCGACGAATTTCTACAAAGACAGGATTATAGTTTTACTCCAAGACTATCAATACCAATTTAAAAATATGTGAAGAAAAAATGTTGCTTTATTATATGTACTATGAAAAATATGACTCTAATTTCCTGAAATAGCTTTTCCACCAGAAAAAATCTTTGGAAATTTTAAACAAACTTCAACAAAATCTTTCATCAAAACATTATTTTCCTCATTTATAGGATAACAAATGCACAAGAATGGGACCATCACCTTAAGGTTATCATTTGTTTAGGTCAACCTTAAAGTATGCCAAACAAATTATATGAAATTATATGAAAACTTTCTATTTTTGGAGGCCAAATCACTTTATTTTACTGTTTAAATAACTTTTCATTCCACTCATTCTTTTTAAATGCTTGTTTACTCATATTTTGTTTTTCAAATTATTTTTCTATAAAGCCACAAAGTATGCTACAATATATCTAAAAAACTCTGGTCAAGCTACATAGCTTTTTGCATATTTAAGTATTTATTTTTTCGCGTTTCGCTTTGCTTGTTAAATACAAAATGGTAAACAAAAAATCAAAAAAAAGGTGCGCTTGTCTGTGTATGAAGGACCTTAGCGCAATGTAATTTACTATTTTATTTCTTCTATGCCTTGCTGTTGTATCTTCTATGTTATCCTTTTACTAACACAGAGACACATAGACACACATAATGCAGCAGCAGCATATGAAGCTTTCAGTGCATCATGGTTGCTTGGTTGATGTGTCTACATAAAACAACAACAACAGCAACAACAACAAAAGGATAATGGTAACAATAGTTTAGCATGCAATGCAGCACGGCCTCATGTCCTGTTTGTCGTGACTTGTGATTCTCTACATATATTGTGTCTATGGTTCGTTTTACTATTGCAAAAGCTGAAAGCCTCTGAATAACTTTGTTTATTTCTTTCTTTCCTTTTTGCTTTTGTTTATGCTTTCCCTTTATCATTGTTTTCTATTTTCAATTTGTTTGTTGAATTTCTCGCTTGGGCTTTGCTTAGCAAGTCAGCGTGACATTTTCTCTTCATGCAATCTCAATTTCACATACATATATTCTTTATTCATTTTTTTTGTGTTTTCGCATTCTGCGTTTTATTTATTTTTGTTTTGTTTTTATTGTTTTGGGCATAAATAAATAAAATAAAGTGAAACAAAATTTGTAGCGTAAATAATTACACATAAAAATATTTGTATTGCATACTTTTTTGGGGTCACACCAAATCATAAATCTCAACGGTGCTTTTTTTCAGACTCTAATGGATTTTACTGCATAGATTTTAATATAGTATTTTAGTTTGAGTAGTTTGTGTATCTGACATGGTTTCATTTTTAAGACATTTGGTAAATTCATTGAACATATCCTTCCTTTCGATATTATCGCCGCTGCCATTGCTGCAATCATTCTGATTTTTAATTAAGAAATGCATTTGATTTCCTTGAGTACCAAATTATAATCAATAAATTATATGAAACAAGCAGCAGCAGCAACAGCAACAAGAATACCAAAAACAACTTCAAACAAATTGATGTATGAAAGTTTTTAATTAATATTTTTTTCTTACACACGTACACATTTGTCTGTATCCTACGATGGATAAAAAATATTGTATTAAAAAATGGTATCTATGATATGAAAAAGAATTATAAAAGCAAAGAATATTTTATTATGAAAAATATGATCATGCTGATGTCGCAATTTATGGGTAAAAATAACCTTAACACACAAGCATATCCTGCTGCTTTATTTAATTGTATCTCTCTGTATCTTTTTTCCTCTTGATTATGTGTTTGTTTGTTTGTTTTTCCTGGTATATTTCATCATGTATCTGTGTATCTGTACTTATTTACATTTTAAGCAAACCAAACACTTAAGTGCAATATTTTTCACTTTATTGAGCGGTATTTGATCGAATCAAATTATATTATAACATATACGAGTATAAGAGAAATTACATAAATAAAAGACTTTGATTTACTTCATGTACACAATTAAATGAAAGAATGAACGAATGAATCATATGTATATGTATGTGATGCGTTTGGGTCATAAAACAACAAATAAATGAAACAAGAAACGTAAGCACCAATACAATTGTTGAGGATTATAAGGAAATGATGGAAAAAATATACCATCACATAATGAAATTCATAATGATGATGATGATAATTATGTTTGTTAATGAATTGTTCATTTTCAATTTGAATGCAATATAAATATTAAAAGTCAAACAACACAAATTGAAAGAGTAGATTTTTTCATTAGTAAAATTAAGAAAAAAAACATTAAAAAGAAAAAAACAAATAAAGAAATTACAATAAAATAAAATGCATGAAATTGAATGAATTAAAAAATGAAAACATTGAATTAAACAACCTTTTAGCAAAAGAGCAAACATTTTCGTGAAAATTAAAATTTTCTTTAAAGATTTCAATGGCAATTGCTTGTACTACTTGTATGTCAAATTTTTATTACTAGAAAGATTAAAGAGATACTTTTTTTTTAACATTATTATTCTAACATTAATTGCAACATTGCAAAAATTGATTGGATAATATTCACATGGAAGTTAATATATGCAGTAAAATAACTAAATTTACTATAAGAACTTTGGTTCCTTGAAAATGAGACGCTCATAACTACGAGATTGAATATCAGTCGATTGCTGATATTTAATTGTCGTGAGCATTGAATTACTGAATCGTTGATGACTTGCAGTAAGATTGCTATGAAGACTCAGCTAATGTGGCAGTCTTGCTTTCCTTACGATTAAGGTGCAAGATGACTGAGCACACATCACTTTCCAGAACTTCTTTCACCTTACAATAAATGTTGTGAATACAATGAACAAAACAAAATTTATGTAGTTTTAAGTATGAGCATGTGTTAGTTGATGTGTTACGTAGTCTTGGTATTTATTTCTTATTATATCACGTAGAGGACATCAAATATTTTGAGGAGTACAATTGGTTTATTGTCACCTTTTAATGATCTTATGTGAATATGTATCTATATGGGATGGAATGCTTAAGTGGCGGTAGAATTGGGTTCAATTTGGGATCGAATTTGCTTTAAAGTATGGAACGGCCAACTGTATATTAACAATTTACTAAAGAACACAGGAGAGAACGATATACTTGTCGCAGTGACTTGTCATCGATAATTGAATAACGTCTTGACGGTATGGTATACGACTGAACTATGTTTTTATTCTTACCCCACACCTAAGCCACCACCTCCCGGTAGAACTTTCGTCTGCTACATAGCAAACATCAAATGCTGGACTCTAGCGGCGAATAGCCGCTATGTAGCGGGACACCCGTTTCTAAACATTACGATCAAAGTATCAGAATGGATTGCCAATACTTAGTCGAAACAACTTGACTTGCTTCCAGTCTTGGCGGCGATATTATTACAAGTCCTCCCTTATCGAAAGTCAACTCACAGGTCAAGTCATATCGGGATGATTTTGAATGTGATTTTTAGTAAAAGGTCATTTGAGTGGAGTCTTTTTAGTCCTAGTACATATATGTATGCCTTTGAATTATTTCATTAAAAACTGTAGACAACTAGAGATCTCTACGCAGGGTAGTGTTGTGGACAAACTATTGGGTTCTCGTGATTTGTATTAGAACCTTTTGCTTTGGCACAAATGAGAATGGGTGTCGTATATTATTTACTTATAAAACCTTTCACCAAAGCGAAATCATTGTTTATTCAATAGATTGTGTTATAATGAAAGCATATTGTTTATTTATTTATTAAATTAAACAAACAAAAATTTCTGACATTTCTATGGTCGCCTTAGTAGAATGCACATAAGCTTCATCACCCCATGACCCGATTTGAACACTTCACATGTCTTTACTTTTTATTTTGTCGCGGTCTTGGATAACGCGGTGTTTTCCAGGAACACATTAACCGGGTAATACGTGGGCTGAGTGTATATAACGTTCAAACTGTAAATTCCAATTTTGAATATTGCAAAAGTCGCAAAACATGTTGTTTAGTTCAAGAACTATTGTATCTAACAAATTTCCCCAAATATTGAGATAATATATAAGCAACTGATAGTTGTTCCAACCCCGAAACTTAAATTTGAAAATACTGTTACCATATTGTAGTTTATAACCACTTTATTGTTACAAATGTTGCCTTCTTCTTATCTGTTGTTGACGGAGCAGCTGCTTTTTCATATTAACATAAAAGAGGAAAACACGAGATCACCACAAAGAATTATATTTTGACTTAACATTTACCGGACGATTACCAGCTTAAGTTTATCCAGATATTCTTAGCATTTGCACTTTTTGTCTGTTTTTCTTCTTTTGCTCCATTGGCGAGAATCTCCATTTTTTTGAACTTCTGCATTTCCTTTATTTTATTTTTAGGGTTCCATACCATAGGGTGCTAATGGGACTCTATTACTAAGCGTACGCTGTCCGTCCGTCCGTCCGTCCATCCATCAGTGAGCTTTATCTCATAAACCGTAATAAGTAGACGGTTAAAATTTACACAGATATAATATATATAACGAAAAATAATAAAAAAAGAATAATTAATAGAAAATTAAGGGGACTACTTTCTTTTCTGTATATGGATTACTAATAATTAATATTAATTAAACAATAATGAGATCGTATTTGGCGTCCACGGCGCAAATCACTAAAGCAATGTATTTTTACAATATTATATTATAATTATGACCAAATAACTAAATGTCAACAGTAGGTGGAGTCTTTTAAATCGTATGGGACAGTTATGGTTGAGGAATTTGTTAACTAGTGGATTGAGGTAAGAGATTAGCCGATCATTATACATATTTGCTAGTGTGCTTATTAATTTCCTTCAATAATTACAAAAACTGTATTGCCGACATATATTCCCAGTTGGACAAACTGATTCCCAGTTGGACATAAAGCCACCCAGTGGACCAAAACATCCGTCAATGGTATTATTTATAAGAGTTATGCAGGTCTTGAGCGGGTAAAACATCCGCTTCCGTATCCGAAAATGATCCGCGTATGAATCACATGTCGCTCAGTTTGAGGCAGCAAAAACTATATCATTTACGGCCCTCGCAAACGGTAATGGAACCCGCCAACAATAAAACCGTTTGCGGCCCGCTAGTGAAACCGTTACCGGCCCGTCAATGAAACAGTTTTCGGCCCACCAATGATACTGTTTTCGGGCCGCAAGTAATGTCATTTAATGAAAAGAACTATTTACAATATGCACAATTTATTTATAATAATAATTTCTAACTATTTCAACTTGGTAGACAATAATAATAATATGAATATTTACAAATTAGAAAAAAGAAAACTATGAACGTCTTATCCTTTTAACAAAACAAAAATAAAAAATACGAACTAATCCTTGCTCCTTTTGCCGATGATTTTTTCAGTTCTCATCATCCTATCTTGTGAATGAAAGAATTAGAAAACATAAAACTTCACCTTTTGCAATATTTTTTTGTTTACTCACCTGTTAAATTTTGCCACTTAGAATCAATTTAATTGTTTAATTGTGTTGTTCATTAAATTAGTAATATCGATGATTAACATGAAAATGAATAAAAACATTAAATAAATGCACCACTCACTTCACTTTGTTTTCTTTTCTACTTACTTTGCATTATTATGTCAAGAATAAATTTTTTTATTCACTTTCTTTATGCGAACGCGCCTGCTGCACTAAATGCATACAAAATTAAGAATAGCGCGAACGACAGCAAAACAAATACCGAAAATTTTGTGTTTGTGCCGTTTGTCAGTTAAACCTTCGGTTACCCCTTTTGCTTATTATTGCTATTTATCTATTTATCCGTTTCATGTCCGAAATATTACCGCATACGTGAACTTTTCTGAGCATAAAACGGATGTTGTTGCGGCGCTAGTTTTTTGTTGTTGTGTTGTCGTCTCTTTTGCCTATTTTTTCTTATACATCCGTTTTGTACGGACAAAACCCTCATTTCTGAGCCCGTTTCAGATAGTTTCGGCGGAGGTCCGCTCGACATACGATGCTTGGCACACTGGGCATTCTCACAAAAACCATATTTGCCACACTGCTTTCTGTTTTCTATGACATTTTGTGCTGATAATGCAGTTCTCATATTAAAATGGTTTAAATTTGTAAAAGAAATAGAAAGGCTCACAAGTACTGGAAGACAAAGGAATGTTGGTTTATGTTGTATTTGTGAAATTTAGTGTGGAATATTTTGCATAAATTTTCGTAGGATTTTTTTGTTTTTGGATAGGCCAGCATCGAAGGCCACTGGTATCTTAATCAATTTGAAATTGTATCCACAACAAAAAATACATAGCACGTTGGTACGGAGACCTTCATGTGCAAGTCGGACTTACGCTTAACTGTATGTTTTTCTTTCTTGATCCTCTATTGTATTCCCCTTTTTCCTCAATTGCTTATTCCAAGGAAATGCTGCCTATTGATTCAGCACCTTATCAGCAAATGTATATAGTAACGAATTATCTTAACCCTATAATAAATATTGTTTATTTAAATAATCTTCAAGAAGTTAATACTTACGTTGATATAATACTCATGGTTCATGATTGAAATGAAGGATTATTAAAATGCCGATAATATTCGCCGTGTTGTTTGTTCAATAACCTAGAAATTTTGACATTCTTCAATGTTTTATTTTCTTTTAAATGTATTTATGTGGCATCCTTCCGTTAAGAAGGTCATTTGGATGAAGCCTCTTTAAACGAAGTTGCCTAATCCCATGGGTTATTCTTCTATTGAATACAAAGCGATTTTATTTTAAAAGTACTTCTTGTTACAAAACTTTCAATTTTGCAAAACAAATTTAGATAATAGTCATTTCCAAATAATCAAAACTATAAACATATGAGATCAAATTCAATTTAACATAAAAATTATAATAGAAATCACTTCGAATAACATCATCATGTGTAATCGTCTTAAATTACCATTTCCACAAGCATATTTGAATGGCCATAGACATTTAGGGCCTTTTTATTCACTAATATAATGGGTGTTGAACAAAATCACTCTACGACTGTTATGGTAATAAAAATTCAATGCTTGACCAGTTCTTACACTCACTCACCCTTAACTTTTTATTGTATCTTTAGTTATATAAACAAAAATTGTACTACAAAAAGAAAATAATAATAATAATAGTTTTTATGTATTTACTTAAACTTGCCACAGTTGGCATTTTCATTTGCAATTGCATTCAATCATTTATTTTTATTATTGTTGATTTTATTTTTCATTTCCATTTCTTCTCTTTTTCTCCGCTTTCGCCCACTTGTGAACACTACACTATGCATACTTGATTTTCTCATCCATTTGCTGAATGGTTCGTTCCGTCGTTCGTTTACTTTGTTGGGTCACTTGCTTGATTGCTTGATTCATCATCAACAACATCAACATCTTCATCACTATCATTCACCAGCTGGTTCAAGGAGGAAAACGAACAATTGCTGCCATTGCAACTAAGCGAGCGCATAACAATCGTTTCTGCTGGCCTGCTTAAAATAACAAAGGTAACAATTTTCCTTTCAGATATTTCTATTTCTACTTTTCCTGAGTAATGAAGCCTTTATACTAACTTAAGAGTATTTTGCTATTTCTTAGGCGCGCCTTGAGGATAGTGGCAAATATCTATGCTGGGTAAATAATACCGCCGGTGAGGAGACCATACAAGTTTCACTAACTGTAACGGGTAAGTTGCATTCAGAAATACATAAGCAAATAAAATAAAGTGGCGTTGTTGAGTGTCTAATTAAGCAAGCGAGCACACCGGAAGTAAGCATGCAGTAAGGATGTGACATTGGCAAAGGGAAAACATTAAAACTACTTTATGAAATCTTTTTTACCAAAACTCAAAAGCCACAAAAAAAAAGGAAACGCAACTGAGTTTTTGAGTTACACATGTACTCATTTTATTCTCTTTTTCTATTCTTTATTTTTCTCTGATTTTTTTGTTTTTTGTTTTCACCATCCTGTGACATCCTTTGTCATTTCCTGTGTGATGCTGTGATGTGTGGATGTGGTATGAGTATAGCACCGCTGACGGCACATCTACAGCCGCAAGTGCAAACAGTTGATGTCGATAAGGATGCACAGTTTCAATGCATTGTATCCGGACATCCTGTGCATGATGTTAATTGGCTTCATGATGGCAAACCCATATTGCGTGATAATCGTGTTGAGGTGGGTGTGATATTCATTATATAATAAAGTATACACTAATACGTTACCATTTCTCTTTTTAGATACTGACAGATCCACCACGCCTGATTATCAAAAAAGTACAAAAAGATGATCCGGGAATGTATCAATGTTTTGTGTCCAATGAATGGGAACAAATTCAGTCTACAGCTGAGCTTCAATTGGGTGGTGAGTAATAATAATTATGTATAGTAGAAACTAATAATTCAATCTTTATTGCGACACATAATGATTTAACATTGACATGGGCTGGGACGCAAAGCTTATCCCGAACATTTCATTTAATCTATAATGCATTTATAGCTTCCTGTGGTCATTAATAAGCAACATTTTATTAGTTTTGCTTGTAAAACAAATCAAAAAGCGTAATTTCCGCCACTTTAACACATGGGAAGCATGGTGAGCTTCTATATACATGTGTGGGTGGAATTTTATGTGAACAAAAGGACATTCTCTTTCAATTGTAAAGGTTCATCGTTTATTCATTCAGTTGTATGCCAACCACAGAAGCCACAAAAATAAATGTTTGTCATAATTGCATTTCATTATTTTCTAATTTAGCAAATTGCTAACATTTTTCAAACACGCACAATGTGACAACAAAAACACCCATGCTTAAGTCACCCATTCAATCACCCAACCCATCTGGGCTCCTAGGGGGTCATGAAACATGCACTTAATTTTATTAGCACTACAATAAATGCCAATACGCCTTAACACTCGCCCGCCTCCCCATCTCCATACAACAAACAGTAGAATGAAAATGTATTTGACTGAAGGGAGAAATAGAAGAAAGAGTAAGGAAAGAGTGGATAAATGTGTGTGTGGCATTCAACAGGAAATAAGTGAGTGAGTGAATGAAGGAAGGAACAAAACGATTTGAAGGCATCGACTGCCATCAGCAGCAAAAGCAAGGAGAATAAGCCACTCTGAAAAAGAGAGTGAGAGAGAGAGAGAAAGACAATACAATAAAAAGAGAAAAAAAACATGGGTAAGTGAATGATTGAAGAAATGAACGAATGAAGGAATGAAAGAATGAATCCAATGGATGTACATAGCATGGATGACGATGAAGTGTATAACGCATAGAGCGAAACGCTTCGATTTGCTTTTAGGCAAAAGCGGAAATTGATTTCGATATATTATTGGCATAGTTAAGCATCATCACCCTCAACATCACCATCGCACAGCATTTTGGGGAAGATGGAACAGCATGAGACTGCAAGAAACATGCCAACTAAAGTCTTTGGATTTTAGCTAGTGTAATATTTGTCGCTTTCTGTACTCTTTCATCTGTCACTTTTGTGTAAGTTGTGTCTCATGTGCATCGTTGGAATTTGTTAAGTGTTAAAATCTAAAACCCCTAAAGGCGTATTCCATACACAATAGAAATATAATAAGCAGGAATATGTCAGCATTTCTGTCAATCCAAAAAATCCTTCCTTAAATATTTGTTTATGATGCCAATTTGATTTCAATTTTTGTTTGAGATTTAAAGGTTCAGAAAAGTGATTCATGTAATTCATATAATTTATAAGAAAAATATTAACATCTGTCGAATAGTTAGCAAGTAGCTTCATTTGGAGTTTAAGTTCCTTAAGTCAGTTTCTATCATGTGGCAATGGATGTGCACGTTTCCCGAATCTTGAGAGTTTCACTTATTTGTTGAACTCATTCATCATCATCTTTGGTGCTTCAATTTTTTGTGAGCTTTGGCTAGCCGCACATGGCATCCCCAAATAAGCCGGTCCATTTGCGTTTAAATGACAAATAAGTTTCGCCAACGTCACCTAACCAGATTTTCAGCCGCAAAGGGTTATACCACCTACATTCGGGCACATGCAGAATGCTTGATGGCATTAGTCCCCGTTTCAATAGTAATTCACTAGCCACTTTTCTTATTACCTGGTAATATAATATCACTAGTCGCTTGTTATGCAGAGGCGAACCAGTAAGTGCTCGTTTTCAAAGTAAGTCAGCAGCTCCTTTCTGCATTACTGATGGCTACTAATTCACTAGTCATAGTATATGCATGCGGTGGCAATAACTGATGACATGACTGGTGAACGATAATGCAGGCAGTGGTAATTGACCCCTTCCAATGACATGGCCATGTTAAATTCACCAGTTGAATACATTTAAAAGGAGGTTTTTAATACTAGTACTGGTTCCAAAGAGACTAGCCACGAACAAGTTTTGGACCATTTAGGCCAGTAGTTGATTGGGAGAGGCTTTATGCTCGCTTAAAGGGGATTTTGACCCCTCGTTTTGTAAAAAACTCGTTTTCCAAAAGTGTTTAAAATAACATATGTCCACTATCATTTCATCAGAAATATATTCAATTGTAAAAATTCTGATTAAATCTAACGCTGCCTAAATAATAACTTCTAAACACACCTGTTCTTGATAGAAAAAATCAGACTATTTTGTTCAAATTTGTTGTCGAAATGGCAGAAATGTTGAACAAATCTTGAGCTATTAATAAACTGTTGCTGATAGGACGTCCTGCATTGTCAAATATATTAAGGACAGCTAGAGGTCGAAGGAAACAAGCTGAAAATTTGTTGGAAAGAAAAAATGTGCGTTTGTTGGTTTAAGGAGCAAGCATAGTGAAGGCAAGTTGACGTTGCAGCGGTACCTACATTTCTGTTAACTTGTCCGGAAAAGTCGAAAATGATCCGCAAATTAATATCACAACCCATTGAAAGTATCATGCACATACCAAAATATATAAGCTTCAGCTCTTTTTTATTACAGGTAAATCTATTCTTTCAACAAGCGGAACAAGCAAAAATATGTTCTTGTTTTCATACTTGTTTCACAATTTAAAATCAGATCGTTAGTCCACTGCATTCCTTTAAATCTATCGAAACGAAGACGAAGCAACCAACTATCCAACTGAATTTTTAAACTCATTGGATCTGCCTGGATTGCCATCTAGAGATGAGCTAAACAGTGATTTAAAAATCACAGTGTTTCTAAACTGTTATTGAGTCACACTCATATGAAGGGAGCGACATAGTTTACAACTGAAAGTTGGCTCGGTAGTGTTCATGCTTCTAAAGCTATGTAACGGAACACGTTGGGTGGTGAGAAAAGTCATGGGCAATGTGATTCACGCGACGATACTGAAGGGAAAGTTTAAAGATGAATGAGTTCTCATTCCGAGAATTCCTATGATCCCAACTGATATGCCATTCGAGTATAAGAGAATTCAATTTCCAAATCGTTTTGCATTTACCATGACGCTCAACAAATCCCAAGGCCAATTCTTGAGCATCTGCGGACTCAATCTCGAAAATGCATGTTTCTCTCAAGGTCAATTGTACGTAGCATGTTCTCGTGTCGGCAAACCAACCGTTTGTTCGTTCTCGCACCTGACAACAAAATGAAAAGTTCGTCGTATCACTTAGTATATATGCATATACAAGATAGATTATACTTAATATAGATTTGTTTAATAAACAAAAAAAAAAAAAAAAAAATTTGTTTTTTAAGAGCGGGGTTGGGTGCTACGCCAACATTTTTTCTAAAACATTGCGATTGGTATGTGGAACCTAACGCAAAAAACCGGAAAAATCTTGCTTATTCTTTGAGTTATTATTTCACATAAAGGGGCCAAATTCCCCATCCTGAATTAGCATCCCTGGAACTTATAACTGTTCAAAATTGCTTCTTTAATAAACAGTTTGATCATATCAATATTCAATTTGAGGAAGCCTGCTTCTTGCTTGCTGCAATATGAGTTTCGGATTATTTTTCCAATTTAACTTTTCCATCTCCTTGGTTTATTTTATTTTGTAACCTTTCAACTGCAAACTGCAATTTTCTGGCCAACTAACCTGTGAATATCGCATGACAATATTACTAGACTGCTTATATCAAGTTCTCTATAGCCACCATTAACATCTGAACATAGACAACTTTCTGTTAGAATCAGGATCATATGTGTGCTGCAAATTGTTCTTAGATTTGATGCTCAACTACTAAATTGTTAGGTGTTACCAGTAGCTAGAAGTTCCATCTCCCTTATTATGAAATAATGACAATTCCAGAGGACGCAGACTTCAGACTATTTTGAAAATCGTTAAAGTTTATAATTTTCATAAGTATGTTTTTAAGATTTATGTTTATAATATTTGAAAACTTTAATATCATTTTAGATGCTTCGCCGGAATTGCTTTATTGGTTTTCTGAGCAAACATTGCAGCCTGGACCGACAGTGTCATTGAAATGCGTTGCAACCGGAAATCCATTGCCGCAATTTACATGGTCCTTAGACGGATTTCCGGTAAGTCACTCAGTCAGTCTATCAGACATTTAGTCGTATTCACATTTACACACATATTCATACATAGTACAATGAATGCAAGTAGAGTAAAATACAAAACACTTATGCACTACATTAACACAGTAGTGGTGATAAAGTGACAGCAGCCACTGCCAATGACTGAGATATGCAGCATACATACAAATAAGATGGTAAAGTTCCAAACGGAAATGGAAGCTGCGTTTCCGTTTTGCTTTTATTTGTTATAGCATTTTCCTTGAGACTTCTAGTTTGAGCCTTTACTTTGGAGCAGCACTCAGAGCATCAAGCGCATTTTGTTTGATTGTTTGTTTGTTTGTTTGTTGTATTGAGCAACAGCACCACCAGCAGCAAATCGAAGTGGTAAAAAGAATATAAAATGCAACAAAATTGTGGCATAGTAGTAAAAAACTTGCTCAAATCTTAGTATTTCATATTTGAGCACGAAACAGAAATGGAATGAAATGCATAAACTGATCCAGAAAAATAATAATAAATGTACTGAAAATAGATGCTCAGCAAAAAAAAAAAATACACAAAAATATTAAAAAGACAGAAAGAAAAAAATCTTTGCATACTTTGTATGCCATTTTTTTTTTCATGCTTGCATATTTTCTTTGCCATTTCTTTCTTTTTTTTTTTTTTACATTACATTTTCTTTTTCAAGTCGAACTATTTTCAAAATCATTCAGTTCTTCATTCTCATACTCAGTCGTCAGTCATTCAGTCAGTCAGTCATTCATTCATACACTCACTCACTGAGTCTCAGTCATTGCAAAAGAAAAGCAATGTATTTTCAAGGATTTGTTTCGTTTATTTGCATAAATTTTCATTTTCTTCTTTCTTTGCCTTTTACTCTTCTGCACACAGTAACATTCAAAGATATGTACTATCACTCTACTATGTAGCCTTGCCAACTTTAACAGATGCTGCTGCTCCTAGGGTTTTCTATGACTCTTCTTGTCTTTGCTGATTTTTTCCTCTTTCTTTCTCCTTTCCATTTTTTTTTTTATTTTTTTTATTGCAAATTTTATGCAATTTTCAATCAATTCGATTTACATGAATTTTTCATTTTTTATTTAGTGATTTGTGAGCAAATGAACATGAGAAAGAAAAATAAAGAAAATGCAAAATGCAAAATGAAAATAAAATCAACAAAAGTATCCAGTATCATTTTTGTCATTCATAACTTGAAGAAAAGTCAAATCCTTGCTGTGCAAAGTATACAACGAAATTTAATTTTATTTCCATTTCTCCTCAAATTTCACTCAGAGAATACTATGAAAGATTGCTATAATTTGTAAAAAAAATATTGTAAATTATATAAATTTTGTTGTAATAATAAAAATGATTTTTTAAATTTATTTGCCATCGAACAGATACCGGACAATTCTCGTTTCCTAGTGGGTCAATATGTTACCATACATGACGATGTCATCAGTCATGTCAATATCTCAAATGTCAAGGAGGAGGACGGTGGTGAATATACCTGCACTGCGCAAAATGCGATTGGCAAGTAAGTTGACCATAATGATGTACTCTATGTATGATAGTGATGAGGATAATGATGAAGTTGAAGTTTATAAATGAGTAACAATATACCATATAACAAATATCCAAGGCAACAAAAACAATAATACAAGTACTCTATACTCAACTAAACTAAATGAAACTAGAGAATGCAGAAAAAATTCACAACACAAAAAGCATAAATTTAGTTGTTTTCAGAGACATAAAATCTAAACAATTTACAAACATATGTCTATATAGTTTTATTGTTGTTGTTATATGATAAAATATGCCTGCAAATAAATGCCAACATGCCAAACATAAAGCGCGCGATATAATGGTATAATTTCATAGAGAAAACAATACAATCCAGGCATATACACTTCAGTTCATCTACTATATAGTATAACTTATATTGTATACAGAGATATTTCTCTTAAGTTACTCTGTGTGTGTATGGGTGATATTATTTTTATGATACCCCAATATTGTTTTTTTCTTCTATATTTCTATAAAATTGTTGTTTGTTGTATGTTTTCCGTATTTTATTGCAGAGTCTCACATAGTGCCAAAGTAAATATCTATGGATTGCCTTACATACGTGAAATGCCAAAAATAACTGGCATATCTGGTTCGGATTTGATTGTTAAATGTCCTGTGGCAGGTTATCCAATCGATAAAATACATTGGGAACGCGGTAAGCTTATATAAATTTATTTAAATCCAAAAAAATACATTACTAACATTAATGTAAAGTTCATTTGCTTTGCAATTTTATTATACTTAGCTAATGTTAATAGAACTTTAATGATGAAGACAAAAAAAACAGCAAATCACACACATTCCTCAGATAGTAGATACTTTATTTAGAAAAAAAATACATATATACGTATATGTGTATTCAAAAGTAACTTTAATACCAAATGAAATGATGAAAAATTTTCATTTTAGCTCATTTTGTTGTCCCTCATAATTATTACTCATACGCAGTATTTGTTTTTTGATGAAAACCATATTGATTCATTTTAATTAGTGTCCAAAGAGTTTATTCCTTTTTTTTTACAACTTTCCTCTGATTATGAACAATTTTTAATTGGAAATTGTATTAATAAGAACAAAATTAAAAGAGAATAAGTTGAGTTTACTATTCAAATTTTCATAAATATACAGGGTATGCCATCTTTTATGTTGGTATAACTTTAACATTTGTCAATCGATTGACTTGTGTGAAGATGTCTTCGAAATGTCAATTCAGTACAATTTTAACCATGCATAGCTTCACAACGAACCGAAATATTGATGCTGTACATTGAAATTAGTCGTTCAGTGTTCTTAGCTTAATGTGCATATCGCCGAAAATATCATGGCCAACAGGCGCCGTCTGACAACACTATTTTGTCGTTTGGTGTCGAATTTAGTTGACAATGGGAGATCGTCAACTTGCCGTACATCAACGACCAAGAAGTTCCATTGAACTTGTTGAGGTGGTCAGTGGGAGCGTTGCCCAGAACCCAAAAGTGTCGTATCGTCACCGCGCTCAGCATTTTGGTGTCAGTGGAATCACTTTGTGGCGTATTTTGAAGGATGATTTGTATTTGCTTCCATATAAAGTACAATTAACGTTGCTTGGAATACGACCAAACAGTCAGATGTCAAGAAGAGGCGACATTGAATGGCCACCCAGATTATCAGATTTGCAGCAATTCATTATGTGGGGTTAAATGAAAAGCAAAGTGTACGCCAGAAAACTTTAGACCATTAAAGAGCTCAAGACAAACATTCGTGCCGAAACCATTGCTACACATCCCGAGATAGTCGAAAAAGTTATGGAAAATGCTGCAAAAAGGGCTCATTTTGCTGTTGGCAATAGAGGCGGCCATTAAATTGGTTTTGCATTCAAAAACTAGTCGAAATTGATTAAAAATATCCCATATATAAAAATAGGTTGATTCTTTTTTGAAATTATGCAATGTTTACATACCGACATAAGAGATGACGCACCCTGTAAATGATACTCTACTTGTTATTAATATGAAAAAGTGCTTCAAAGTTAGTTTAACGCGGCGTTAGAGCTAAACCGGCAGTTTTTATAAGTGGTATCTTTTATTGATGCCAAATCCTTGGATTTGGATTCGAAAATCCGGATGTTAGAATTGTTCGTGGTAATCGAATCTAAAAGCGAAACCGAATCCGATACGAATCATGCTACAAAACCGAGTACGAATTCGAATCCTACAAACCCGAGACCGAGTCCGAATCCTACGAATCCCAGTATGAAACCGAATCCAAAATATATTTATTGAGCAATAATGATTGATTTGAATGTAATATATAGTGAACATACCTATATCTAAGCATTTATTTCGAAATGTGTTTTAAAGGTGTAAAGGGTGTTTTCATTTATAGAAGTAGGGTAAATTGAAATAAAACACAGATTAATGGTATTGATTGCCATGAATTTGACATTATTCGAAAGATAATTCTTTTATTGGATTATGATTTCCGGCATATAGCCACCTCGACTGACTCAGAGAAAGTCCAATCAGGAAATCCAATTTTCGATCCCGAATTTCACAAGAAAGATTTCTTCAGCGATGGGATGCGTCAATGAGCTAAGCTGCCGCATTTGGAGTGAATAGAATCCTCACACCGTTGAATCCTGATAGGCACTGTTTGGTGTGCTTTATGGGCCTGTGGAATCATGCACAATTGGGACAATTTACATAAGACATCAATACAACTAAGTATTTTAAGTAAGATAGCCAGTGGCAACTGCATTATGGACCATCAATAAACAATTTTGCCGACTGAAGAAAAAACCCAAAATTATAGAAATGATAAGATAGCAGATATATTATAGAAACTAAAAATTTGTACAATATATTATTTAATAGCTACAACTTTTTGTAGCTAAAGAAAAAGTTTAATAAGCACTCAAAAGTAAAGTATGTTAAACACGCGCTACAAAGAATTTTATCATCTGATTTTGTGCTACTACGAGTAGTCGAGGTCATCAATCATAGTTGGCCCAGAGGAACTTTCTAGAACATTTGATGAGTTATTTGCATTACGTATAATTGTTTCAAGAATATTTGCACCATCATTCGATTCTGATGCTTGACGTTTTCCAAACAACTGGATTTTAAATACAAGCATTGTAAATACTTGGGGCGGCAGACATGACTGCAACATTTGCAGTAATCGTGCAGGTTGACTACCAACAACTATTGCGTTTGCCAAATATAAGACACTTTCATCAATTTCTCCACGTGCAATTAGTTTTTCGACCAAATGGATTTCCTGAAGGAAATATCTTTCAGTTGTCTCGTGGTCATTTTAGTTCGGCATTCCCTCCTTTGTGGTTAAATTTTTCCGGCTGCTCTGACGACGCTCCCTGACTTTCTTTTTTTTTAGATATTTTTGTAATTCGTAGCTTGAGGGATTTCCTAATAATTTCCAGTCAGTAATAAAACTGAAAATTTTTTGATACATCTATATTTTTGTACAGTTTACAAACCACTCTGTGGTCTGCATTATTTAAAGGCTAGTATTTGGAGACTCATAAGAGATCTGATCAACATGGTAATACAAGTCTATCCAACAAATAATAAAGAAATCCTTCAATATGTAAAACGGATAGTAAATATTTATTCAAAGCTTTTACTTCTAAGCGTGGAAAGAAATAATTTAGATTTTATTCAACTAAAATGGTATTTTTCTGTGTTATTTTTTTTGATCATGAAAAAATTATATTTCATTTGAATAGTAAAATAAATTTGACTTATTTTTTAGTCAAAAAACAAGTCTCAAGGTTAAAGTTTACTCGAACTTAAAACATGAGCTTCCACTTCTGATATTCTACCACCAAAGGATAACACATTTGTAGGTTGGCTGTTCTAATGAAAAATCTCTAGTTTCAACAAAGTTGCAGACTTCAAATTTCTGTCAAAATTGTTCTACAATTTGTATAATGGAGGAAAATGTTTTATATATGTGTTATAGATAAAGCACTGTTTTTTGATAATATTAAGCTAATCACAGGGTTATGGAAACTTTGCTTCCTGGACGTAATATTTGGGTTAAAATGTCAATGCTTTTTCGTTATGGCATTAATTTACCTTGAAAGGTAATAAAAATTCGTCAAGGCTGATTAATTTTATTTAAGTTTTTATTATTTTATTTTAATTTTGTTACGTTCTTTTTTTCTTTTTTTTTTTTGAACAATTGAAATGGAATCAAAACTGATTTGTATTTCTTTTTGACCGACCTTCTCATGCATATTTATGATTGTATATTTATTTGTACTTTTTTTTTAATTCTTCTCTTGATTATTTATTTTTTTAATTATTTATTGAAACAACAACAACAACAATAACAGCAGCAACAATACAAATACTACATTTTTAATAAAAGTTTCAGCTTTTGTTATTTAAATAAAAATGTGTTGTTTACATAAGCTAAATGACGTGTGCTGTTTGCTGCTTTTAAAAAATGAAAATGTTATTTTATTAAGCAGCATTGAAAAGGTTTAAAAATCATTCAAATTAAAAGCAGAAATTATTCACAACTTTCTTTATCCTTTTTTTTATGTTTGATGAAAAGAATAAATAAGTAGAATTTAAAAATAATATCTTCAATTAATTAAATAAAATTGCATTAAATAAAATACTTAAGCCAGATAAATAATTAAATATGTATAATGAATTTTTGAGACATGCCGGGATTGAATTAAAAGGAGCTTAAAATATGAAGACATGGAAATCATTAAACATCAGGATATCTATAAATAAACAATCCGTTTCACTTGAATAGCCCACCTTTCAAAATGTTCTTCGTCTATCTATAAAACATATTCAACACTTTTTGAATATTTAGTTGAGAAAGAAAAAAAACTTTAAAATTACGTATTGCACTTTACCTTAAACAGATTTTTATTTCTGAACTAGCTGTGCCCACCACTTCGTACGCGTGGTATTCGAAATATGTTTGTAATAGCGTGTATTTTGTTATATTTTTTCTTAATTATCAGATATTTAATGTTGGCGCGCAGTTAAGAAGAAAACGTTCGAATTCGGCCAAAAAGTCGGCAACAAAATTAAAAATATGAATATCTTTCGATTTAGTAGATCAATAAAATAATAATTTCAATAAAATAAACGCTAAATGTTACACTAAACTTGCTACAATACACCAGTCAAAACTGCATTCAAATAGATTACGCCGTTTCTAAGATTATCGTGCTCAGACAGGAAAAGGCTTACGATTTTATATGTATACGACATCGTACGCGTGGGGTATACGAAAAATATTTGTAATTTCGTGTATTTTGTTAACTTTTTTCCCTTATCATTAGCTGTTTAATGTTGCTGCGCTGCAAAAGAGGAAAACATTCGAAAATCAGCCAAAAAGTAGGCAACAGAATTAAAAATATGAATATCTTTTGATTTAATCGGTTGATTTCGATAAAATAATCGCTAAATGTTACACGTTAAAAATACACCAGTAAAACCGCATTTAAATAGGTGGCCAGTTCTAAAAGGGTGGCATTTTTGTCTCAATCCATGATTTAATCACACGGGCAGTGTGAAAATCCATGAATTGAGTACATATTGCTAAGATTTAGCGTTCATATTTTGCGATATAAGTTTGAAGTTCGCAGGTGCCATAATAGAATACATTTCCCAAGCCATAACCCAGCCGACGCGGCTCTGAATATGATCCAACTGATGAGTACCCTTCTTCAAATCATGGAAATAATAATTAAAGCCATCAGGTCACTCAAAATTAATTTATTTTTCGTCAGAAAACACCACCATATGCCATTCATTTTTCCATGCCATAAAAACTTAAACGTATTTCTTACGTGTAGGGTGGAGCGGTGTTTTTTTCAGTTTTAGACGTTTACTTTTCGAAATAGTGCGCTGTATTAGCATAGTTTTATTGACGGAATCATGGAAATTGGAAATTATATGCCTCTTTTCATATTCTACCGTTTTTTTTTTTTTTCGTTATTTCATTCACATACGAGGTCACCTTCACTATAGGCTATTATTTTGGTTTGTTCAGCGATAGCTAAGGCTTTTGTACGACTCATTCTTATTAAAAATTATCGAGAGTTAAAGTAAAATTCTTCGATTAATTAATTAATAACACCACTTTTCCGAGGAAGTTTATTTCTTTTTCAAATAAATTTTCAAAAAGTTTTGGACATAAGAAAATTTTTATCTTTTTGTATTTATAAAAACTTCATAAATCTATAAAAGAAAAAAAAACCGTCTGATACATTTTGTTGGAAAGGTAATATTCTTGAGCGAAAAGATATTGAATCTTCATGACCTTGATGGTGTCCAAATCTATTGGAGTGCTTTTTTTAAAAATCATCCAAACATAATATTGCTTCAAACTTCGTAATGGTAAGGTGTGCTTTTACATCGAAACACAGGATTGAATTGCAGTTCATAATATCGTGAAGGAAAAGTAGGGACTACGTTCAAGACTTGAGAAACAGTCGCCTTCTATTTGTGAATGCAAATAAGGAGATGTCATTAATTTTCGTTTGCATTCATGTGAGCAATGACACACAAACTGATTTGGGAGATGGTATCATCCATACTATGAATAGACCAGCTTGTAACCCATAGAGAATATGTGGGGCATATTAGTAAAAAGGACTTATGCAAATAATCGTCAATATAATATCATAAAATAGCTTAAGACTGCAATTATAGCTAAACGGGCTAAAAATGATGTCCACCTTTCAATAAATTTATTTAAATCAATAAAAAAAGGATTTGATGCGTTTTTAAAGTCAATGGAGCATTCATTGACTACCAAATAGTCTAATATCTGCAAAATATTTCATATTTGTAAGCATTTAAATTTAATTCACAATAAAATGTGTCTTATCAATATGAAACACTCAAAAATACATTTTTCTTTCAATTTTTTTTTTTCTTGAATCAATAAACCAAATAACATTATGTTGTTTGATAAGTAAAAACCATTCTCTTTAATATTTGAAAAACCTTATGATTATGAAACGCATCTTATATGGTATAGATAGGTATTTCTACTTGTGTTTGTGTGTGTTACCATACTATAAATCTTTAAAGAGCGCTTAACTTTATTAATTGCGGTAATTTCTTTGTCAGGCCATTATTTTTCTATTTTTTGTTGTTTTGTCGTGTTGTACACGAACGAACATGAAATGAAAATGAAGAAATAAAAGAATAAAAAATTCTATGTATTTATAGATGGACAAACGTTGCCCATAAATCGCCGACAACGGGCCTATAACAATGGCACATTAATAATTGAGCAACTGCAGCGTTTGGAGGATGCGGGCACTTATACTTGCATGGCACAAAATAAACAGAAGCAGACATCCCGTCGTAATGTTGAGATACAAGTTTTAGGTAAGTGACACAAGCAAGTGGATACTTGATATATTGAATCTTTACAAAAATTAAGTATACGCAAGTGATATATACGCATAATTGTTAATTCATCCAGCGTAAACTAAATATTTGAAAATTCATAAAAATGTGTATACGCAATGTAAACATTCTTTCATTTTGATGAAAACTAACAAAATACTTATGCTCTTAAAATACAATAAAAACTATTTCAATTACCGTGAGATAGTTTCACAACTCACCAACTATTTTGGTGCACTTTTACTGCTATTAATACCTGCTTCACACACATTCATAGTAGACCATTTAACAACCAAACAACACAAGAACCAATGACGACTAAGGAAGGGGAATAAAGTGATAAACCAATGAAGGAACAAATAAACGAACGAACGAACGAACTCACCACAACGACAATGCTACTTAGCAGCTGCAAAAGGAGTCAATGACTTTAGTTGCTTCATTATGATGGCTATAATGATGATAATGATTATGATGGTTTATAACAAGCCGTTAGCGGCAAGAAGAAGTAGTAATGGAGTTCTTTTCGTATGGTAATATGGTAACTCTCTACTGTACTCTACTCTACTCTAGTATAGTATAGTCTTTATACTCGTACTTAATACAACGACGACGAAGTAATAATAATTTCCACAGCCCGTTGTTATCAACGAAATGTGCACATAATCGGCGAGCGAGCGAGCAATGAATGATAATACTAAGGATAAAGATGATGCCGATGATGATGATGATGATGATAGCACAGTTGATAATCATGTGCTTTTGTGGCTTTTGTGTGTTTGAAATACAAACTGAGGTTGGACGAACTAAAGCAGTCAGCAACAAGGCAATGCCATTCATCGTTCGTCAACGCTTTAGTAGTTTCTCAAACCGCAATTGTAATGAGTTTTTGCCACGCCCGATGCACACAGTCAGTCAGTCAGCCAGTCACATAGACACCAAGACAGACAGACAGACAAACATATAGACAAAAGGACAGTCGAACAGATACACAATCATCAGACTGAAACTGAGCACGACTTGGTGGTATTAATGAAAAACTCCAAAGGAGCATTGCCTTCTTTTTTTTGTGTTCATTCGACTCCCTGTTCTCTTTGCATCATGCACTTCATTTCATATATATCCACAATCCATTTTCTCACTATCCATTTCCATTTTGCAGTACCACCGAAAATCATGCCGATTCAAGCGATGACAAATATGCTACGCGAAGGCATGCGCGCCGCCATATCCTGTCAAATACTAGAGGGTGATTTACCAGTAAGTTTTCGTTGGGAACGCAATGGTAAACCACTAATAGGCACTGGGTAAGTTTATTAAAAGTGTCTCTTCTCTGTATGTTTGTCACACATCTTTTCCATTCTGTTTGTTCTGTATCTTTTGTAGCAATGAAGTATTTCGTCGTCTTGATGAATATTCTGCTAGTTTAGTCATCGAACATATAACGTCAGATCATTCAGGCAATTATACTTGCATAGCTAGTAATGTAGCTGGCACCGAACGTTTCACTGTACCTTTGACTGTTAATGTACCACCAAAATGGATATTGGAACCCAAGGATTCAAGTGCACAAGCTGGTCAAGATGTTCTATTACACTGCCAATCGGCTGGTTACCCAAAGCCGACTATAACCTGGAAGAAAGCCATTGGGCCAACACCAGGCGAATATAAGGATTTCCTATATGAGCCCACCGTGCAATTATTTGCAAATGGCACAATTTATTTTAAGAAAATTAGTAAAGAATCACAAGGACATTTCCTATGCGAAGCTAAAAATAATATTGGCTCAGGTGTAAGCAAAGTTATCTTTCTCAAAGTTAATGGTGAGTGGCCTGTGTGTTCTAAGATTGTAAAACTAATCACCACCATCTGGCATATGTATCTAATTCACTCCACTTCTGTGTTCTGCTTACAGTGCCTGCACATTTTCAAACGAAATCGAAGCAAATATCCGTGGCCAAGGGCAAACAAGTCCATGTGCAATGCAATGTGCAAGGCGACAATCCAATTGACTTTAAATGGAAAATTCAAGCGACACAACAGTATCTCGATGAATCCTTAGACTCAAGGTAAGAAGACTATGTAATTTTGTACACACTTTCTTTCATTTCTTCTGTTCTCTGTTTCTGTTTCTCTTTATTAATCTTCTTTTTATTGCATTCATTCGTTTATATGTTTCTTTTTTTCATTCCTTTTCCTTTTTTAAGTCTAAGCTGCATTGGCTGCCTTTCAATTGTTGTTTCTGTTTTTCAATTCTCTCGCATATGCGTTGTCAGTCAGACAGGTGGACAGTCAGTCAGTCAGTCAGTGACTCCCTCATTCTCTTTTTCCTTCTCCAATAACCATTCAATCTTACATTTGTTCGCGTGTATCTCACTACCAATTCAAGTCAATTGCTTTTTGAAATTGCTTTTAATTAAGAGTTTCGAGCAAATATCAACAGCAACAGCAACAACATTGACAATTGTAACAGCAACAGCAACACAACGTGACGACGTTAACAAGATTTTTTATCTTTTCGTCTTTGCTTTTAAAATAGTTAAAAAAGTTGAAAGAAAGAATGAGAAAAAGAATTTAATTTCCAATTTTCTTTTCCTTCTTTTCCAATTCATTCATTCATTTATTGTATTTAGGCCTGATCTTCCTTTCACTAAAATCTAATCGAACTCTGTGACAAGTTTTTATCCTTTCATTTGATTTTTGCTATTGAATTCTCTTACTTATGAGCATGGTAATAAGTTCTGATACTTTGAACCATACTATATTCCCCTTTAAACCATTCAATCGTCAGATGAAAACGCTTAAGAAAACGGAGTAATTCTAGTAGTTCTGTGCTAACTTCAAAATCATCATTTTTTTTCCGCCAAACCTAGTATTTCCATGTAATAATCTATGAAAAATAATCATCATAAAATTCCGATATTAAATGAGTATTTTTTCAAGTAGCATTTGATGAAAAAGTATCTCCAACCAATGTTGATTTTCTTGGAGGGAAGGCTAAATGAATTTGAATGTCTATAATTGATGTGAAAACACAAGCGAACAATCCTAAAAACCATTAACTGACATCTGTTTTATAACTCCTAAATGAACTTTTATTGACATCTTTTAAAAAATGTTCAGAGCTTATTTTCATATCTCAGAAAAGAGAGCTGATAGTATAACGATAGGCTGAACTGTCTTCATAAATAAAAACCACTAGAATTATTTGGTCAGTTAAGTAATCTGATATGTTCAAACTAGGTGTTGCCACTCAAAAGCATGAACTCTTCTGCTGTGATATCTATCATCAACAAGCACAGCTTGCAAGCCAAAAATGCTACTAGAATTGCTTTTTTTCCGAAATTCTTTTTTGAATGCTTTAGAGAAAGAAGAGTCAATTTGTGACCTTATCTGCTCCATTGTAGTGCTTATGATAAGTACATAAACTTAATTCTTTACTAAATTTGACACCTTGAAAGATATAGACAAGGCGAACCAATGCCAATAGTGGCACGCGATAAATTAATTCCGGCACGCAATAATTAACGAATCTTTGTTTTTTATTTATATTTGAACTTTAACTAAAGAGTTTAATTTGGTAATTTATTCATCAATCGCAATTTATTCATCATAAGCAAAATCTTGTCCGTTTAAAGAATCATCGGAAACACTCAAATGCATTGTGTATCCTGATGTGACTTCAGTGGATATATTTAACTTGTCTAAATTTGATTATTCGAAGATTGAAGAAATTGAAACGCAGCTAATTGAATTACAGTCTAGTTCAATTTGGGTTCTGAAATTATTTGAATTAACGAAAGAGTTTGAATTGTATGAAATAAAAAGACTATCAGGCAATATGAGTAAAAATGCCAATAACAAAATTATGGAAATGTGGGATTCAATTGCTGACGTATTTAGTTGTCTGAAGAAGCTACTATCTTTTGCTATCGCAACAATATTTTCACGTACCAACTTAACATTTAAAATATTCATCGAAAACGTTTGAGCTTGCATTCTACTAAATGCAACAAAGTATGAGCATTTGCAATAATTTGTAACAGCGGAAATCACACTAAATATTTCTTTATTACATAAACATAAAATGGTATACATTACGATTGAAATACAGAAATATGCATTGGCTCATGGGTAATCGATGTGCTTTGTCTACATGCAACAAAATACTACTTTTATAAATATAAGCAGGTGCTTAAACCAATATTAACGTGTGCGATACAACAAGCTCCAGCAATATTCTGCACATCCATAGATTTCAGAATAAAGTACTTACTAAAATATGCCTTCAATGCGACTTGGTACGTACTAGAGAACTGCATGGTTCCATTCAAAACGGCTTATGACGTATGGTAAGATTGGATATGATATTGCATGAGTGAATTATTCATTCAACAAAAACAAAGCGGAATGGATGAATAGATGAATAATACAAACATGTTAAGTACTTCGTATGCATTCTATTCATTCAATTAGTGAGAATCCGTATTTTTGATTTTATGGCTAATGCGGTGGTGAAAACAACAACAAAAGCAAACTGAGTTTACTTAATTAGCCGAACAATGTTGTCTCAAACACTCAAGCACTCATAATTCTTGGCTTTTTTCATCCAAATTTTTAAATGACAACAATACTATTCTGATTGAGGACTAATTTGAGTGGAACGATGCAGCTCACTAGTACGTAGGCAGTAGCTATCTTGAATGCGATATTGGTATCGATCCAGTTATAGCCTCAATTCGAAAAAAAAGTCCTGTCTCACATGGAAAGGCTATCTCACATATAGCAAAGCATCAGCACTTAATGAGCAAAGTGGATGGAAGCAAAGGCTGAAATATAAAAAAACGCACCATCTCATTCACTAACCAACTTTTCCGCAAGTACTTTGCAGAATAGTATCATATAATTTAATTGGAATACACAAAACATAATACCAATTGTGCGTTATTGGTTACTAAGTCAAGATTCTTAGACGGCACGTCATGGCCATATTATTATTCTTTTCATAAACAAAATAGCACGTTTATTAATAAAGGTTCCCTATCCCTGATATATACCCCGTTTATAAGACGCCAGAAAGGGTTTGCACTTAGGTCGGCACACATGCATAAATTGATTTTCAGTTCGGTTGTAACACGCGAAGCAACTTTAACAAGCGCATATTTTAAACCCGTCGTTATTTTCTCGAACCGTACTTATGTGTCTTATAAATGCAAAGCTTATTGCAGACGTGTTGAAAATCAGCTGTTCGCAAAATGCAGTTATTTTCCTTTATTATCATTTTCTCAAAAATTTTGTGAATTATAGACTTAAAAATCATTGCAAAATGTTATTAAAAATAAAAATAAGCATTTTACATTCAACATTTTTCTTGTACAATGCAATTTAAAAAAAAAACCTTACAGTTCTGAGACAAACCGTTTCGGGCATCTTATAAACGTAGTAATAGACAGACAACAAATGTATTATAATTTATGCAAAAAGTTTGGTAAGTTGTAGGAGACAGTTAGTTCAGTATCTGTTGCATCACAATTGAAATAAGTGATCTTCTTTCATAACGAACAACCACTTCAACTTATCGTCTTTTTATGTTGCTTGTATAACAATTTTGTACCACTTACAACTTTAACATATCTTTATTTCTTATATATATTTATGTAATATTTATTAAGAAATTTATTTAAATGTTTATGTGTTTGTCTTCTTCTACAATTCTTTCTTTTCATATCTTATGCGACATCATGACTGCTGCTGCTTTTACAACTACAACATCGCTTGTTTATTTATTTATGGCATTTGCACGCATAACAAAAATAAAAATAAAAATACTTACATACTCACTCATTCACATGTGTGCTTGTACTTGTTCTTATATATGCATACACATGTAAAATTGTTCATATAACAATAACAAACAAACAACAAAACTCTCTGGCAACTTTAACTCGTATGTCTTCGTCTTTGTCAACTGTGCTGCAACAACAACAACAATAAACATAAAAATATACAACAAAATGACAAAAACAACTGCCAACAACAAATAACAATAACAACATTCTGTGATAAAACATTGTTATAAAATTGTATCTTTTGCTCGTTTACTCATTTATGGTGAACATTGTACACTCTCACGTTGCGCAAACATGTATCTGTGTATCTTTGTATCGCTTAAATGCATTTACTTGCATATAAATTTCACAATGTATATCTACACACACACACACACACTCGCACGTAAATGTTTAAATGTAAATGTACGAACAACGCACGCACGTGTTGCAGATACACAATAAGAGATCAAGTGCTCGACGATGGCATGGTCTCGGAATTGGGCATTTCACATACATACCGTCAGGATACAGGCATTTATATCTGTCAGGCGAGCAACGCATTTGGACAGGTAAGTTTTCGACTTGACCTGACTCGACAATACTTGACTTGAACATACTCAGAGTAGTAATAATAGTAGTAGTAGTACTCGTAGTAGTCGAGTTCTTCTTCTCCTCAACCAATTGATGGCAACAACAGTTGTCATCATCATCATCATCATCATCATTGTAGTCGTCTACAGCTGCGCATTTAGGTTATAGTGGTCAACTCAACCCACTTACTCATTGTCCTTCTCCTTATGTTTATTTGATTTATTGTTTGTGTAACAAAAGGAATAAGAATGAGTGAAATTAAATTCTTTAACCAAAAATTGGTCAAAAGCTTTCAATTTGCAACATTCCAAAAGCCAAAAAAAAACAAGAACACATTAATGTCTTAATGCACATGAAGAAGCTGAAAAAGGTCAAATATCTTATTACCATCCCATCCACCCTTTATGTTATTCACATCAGTGGCGGAATAACTTTGATGGGGGTGCCTGGGTCCGAAAAACTGAAATGAGGTCATTGAAATATTGTTTTTGTTTTGAGTTCAAATTCTTAATAATTAAAGGCCCCAGTCCAGGGAAGCCTAAATCGAAACACATCCCTCCATCCGTCTGTGATTCACATGTTTTCATATTCAATTGAAGGAAGTCATTTAGTACTATTGAGTGTTGATAGTGTAAATACAATTGTCCTCAAAATGTTTTGTACATTGTTTTGTGTATCTGTATCTGTGTGATTGGTTATTTGGTTAGTTGATTTAACCCATTTTAAACTTAATGAACACATCATATGGAGACTGTGTATTACACTCCTACTAATGCTACTATGTACTTTCAACTTTCTAATTCAATTCAAACAGGATGAAATGTCCATACAACTAATCGTACAGGAAGTACCAGAACAACCTAAAAATCTACGCATTAATTCGCAACAATCGCGCAGCCTGCAATTGACATGGAGTCAACCATTCGCTGGCAATAGTCCAATTGAAGAGTATCATATATTCTACAAGCAGATCACAGGTTCGTTGAAATTCAAACATAAATTATTATGCTTATAGCATTTGGATGGCAACAGCTGGAGGAGGCTTAGTGTCAGTGTCTCGTGCTCGTGCCAAAGGCATTTTTGGCTTTGATGTTGAATTTATGATGGGCCAAAGCTGCACTAAGAAACTTATGAAACATGTTTATGCAATAATTAATTTTATGTTCTTCTTCTCTCTCTATTTTTTATGGTATATTTCAATCACCCACAATTCAATTCAATTCACTCATTCACCGATACTGACTCACCAACTCCCATAGATATTTGGCAAAATGCCGAACATTTGACCATAACTGGTGGCCAAACTGTCGTCAATATACAAAATCTACGACCAGCCAAAGCATATCATATACGCATGTCAGCTGAGAATAAACTGGGCGCCTCGGAATACTCTGAGGTTGTACAGGTGACCACATTAGAGGAAGTGCCGTCGGGACCACCGTTAAATGTACGCGCCGAAGCGAAGAGTTCAACAGAAATTTCTGTTACATGGGATGCACCAGAACGTGATAATTGGAATGGCATACTGTTGGGCTACTATGTGGGCTATCAGATGTCATTGACGCCCGAGGACAAAGAAGTGAATCCTACACAGGGATTCAGTTTTAAAACAGTCGAAGTGCGGTCACATTTTGGCGGTGAAACGGTGTTGACAAATCTGAATAAGTTCACACAATACCATGTTATTGTCCAAGCCTACACGAGTCAAGGAAGCGGACCGCCAAGCAAAGAGAGTGCTGTACAAACAATGGAGGATGGTAAGTTGCTTTTAGTTTGTTGTATTCTTCCCACCACCCTGTGCTTACATTGATTGGATTTGTTAATTGCCAGAATGGCTAGCATACAAGGCGACTAGCAGTCTGTAGCTGTTCATCTTTTCACCCACTCTTCCTTCCTTATCATCTCTTGAGTGTTGACACTTGTTAAACGTTTAATAAAGTTTTTAACATTATTTTTCTTTCTTCTCCTCCTTCTCCTCATTCTTTTTCATGCATTTCCGTTTCCGACGTTGACAGTTCCATCGTCACCACCGGAATCACCACAGTGCGATGTACTTGGCTCAACATCGATTTATATAACATGGTCACCACCGGATGTAGATGGACAAAATGGCAAAATCAAAGGTTACAAAGTATTCTACATATCAGTGGACGAGTTGTATGGTAAGTGAGATCAGTAATGCTTCGTTCGTTCCCCTTCCCATTCTTAATCATACCACATGGCATTAAATCAATGTTTGCTTTTCAAATTACTTCAGAGAATTCAGGGATTTCGTAGGCAAATCATCAATATCGTCATTGACGTCCTCATCGTCATCATTCTTGTAGTAGTGGTAGTAGTAGTAATAGTAGTGGTGTTGGGTTGTTGTTGCCAATTATGCAGTCCATTAATTTTTAACACCTTGAGTGTTGATAAATCCAAACTGTGCCTAGAATTAATTGGTTGTTGCACAAGCAACCAAGCAACATCATCAACTTGCATACTCCACTCTCAATGGATTTGTTCTTCGAAAGCTGCTTTTACGATGATTTTGATATGTATGAACTCATACTTACTAGCAGTACTTGAACCCTTTCCAATAGTTCACAGTGACTCAATTGAATTCAAATTGTACACAATTCATATTGGCGTCATTCTTTTTATGACTTTTTCTTTACATGTCGATGAGAATGATGATGACGACGACGTTTGCATTCACATAACGTACCCCACACATACCACACCACAAGTATATCCACCATCGACATCTTTTATGCGCAAACCATTTTTCAAAACAATTTTTTTCTTTTGCCATTTCAAATACCCTTCACTTAAAATTTAGATGGTATTGTTGTTATGCCAAAGATGTTTAGTATCAGTAAGATGTTAGACAAATTCCCCAGTGCTTAAGTTTATTTGTTGGTCTGTATACGAGACTAGCAGTTTTACCTGGCGTTGCCCGGAATTCCGAAATTTTGTGTGTAAATTCTTGTTGTTGTTTTAAGAACTATTTGTCCAGTCTATTTCTTTCATAGTCGTTGACTAAACACACTGTCTATCTCTCAGTGAACATCATATTCAGAAAGAAAAGAACCTAGAGCGCAATACTCTCACACCATTATTAATATTGTCAATGAGAGGAATAAATACAACAATAACAACAACAGCACAAAATTCAAGGAGCAACAAAGCATAAACAACAAAAAAAAAAACTTACAAAAATTGTGTGGGGTGCATATAAGCAATTTTATAAAAAGTATAGATTATTGATACCTTGGGCTATATTACTGTAATTTTCGTAGGCATCTCAAATTTTCTTGAAAATAAAAGAGAGCCCATGTTACTCGCTTAATATGTAGCATTCTATAGGTGAAAGAATTTTTAAAATCAGTTCAATAGGTTTTGTGTTTAATCAATACAAAGAAACATCAAAAAAAAAAAAAAACAAATCTCTCCTCTGCATAATATTATTAGTATTAGTATATTAAGGCTATTCATACCTACTCATATTCGTCATATTCGGTATGTCGTAAAAAAATAAATTTGAAATACAACAACAAAATGTACAGACTGAAATAACGAATGTTACAAGACCTCAGCTGACATACTGAATACGATGATACCGAGTAGGTGCGAATACCCTATTTATTTCTTGTTTTTACGACATGAGAGTTGTTGTTGAAGCTCTCTGATTGTTGGAAGGCTTAGTCCTTAGATACATATATAGACCAAGAATTGGCAATGATTCTTCGGTATAAAGAATCCTGCTATTTTTCCTTAATTTAGGCAGCCAAAGCATTCAAATAATACCTAAAAATAAAATAGAATAAAATATAAAATTGGACAGATCCCAATGTTGTCAAAATTATTAAAAAAAATTATCCAAATATTTGTATTGTAGTTCAACTTGAGGCTTACCTCAATGTTCTTGCCGTAGGGTTGCTAAACTCTAGAGGTGATACTCTTCACGTCAAGAAAAAGCACCATTTACACATACTATGCTTTAAAAAGAATGCTTGGGAATCAAACTATTGTATTATAGATAACATCAAATTTGATTATAATAATACATTGAACGGCCATACAATACATTTGTTTCTTTATGAATGAAGCAAGTTTCAAATACTCGGTCGACCAAATAGAATGAATAGAGTTTCGTGCCGACATTTGCAAATGCCAAAGACTTGCTCACACGAACTAAATGTTTTATTTCAAATGCCGACCAAATGTGAGTAGACCAAATTTCAAATCAAATGAAATGAATGGGAAAAAAATATGGAGACTGTCTCTTTCGTAAGCACTTTTTTGTTCACCTATTTTCTCTTTGTCGCACATGCAGAGTTCTTCAGCCAAAGTGGTTGCCGAAGCAGAACATTTACGAATGATTTGGATGATTCTCAAATATTCTAAAGTAAACTAAATTAACCAAAGACAAGCATTTCATTTCATTTGTTTGGTTTTTATTCATCTTGATTCATTTGTATTCGCTTTCCGAATCAACCAAGTGTGCAACACTTACAAATACATACCATTCGAACCAAATGAAGCAGCAGATAATTTCTATAATTTTCTAAAATTTCATTCTTATGTAAGATTAAACTCTAATATAATTGATTCATTTGGATTCCTATTGCTAACCAGAACATACTAGTGCATACAAAATTCTATAAATTCTTAATTTATCCTCTCGTATTTATTTACTTGTTTATGGAAGGATATAAAATATTCAGTGAAACTGATGTACTAATTTTCTTTTTCTATTTTTTCTTATTTTTTTATTTTCTTGCATTTCCTGCTACTGCTGGTTGCTGGTTGCTTGCATTACAGAAACCGATCCGGAGGTTGTGAAGTCAACAAATCAATACGTCACCATTGAGAATCTACACAAATACACTAACTATACGGTTTGGGTTTTGGCATACACTAAAGTGGGTGATGGCATGAAAACAAAACCGTTTTATTGCCGCACCCATGAGGATGGTAAGTTCAATGAACTTTTCACCAATTCAACTAATTCAACTCCTCCTCACTCACTGTACTTGTTCTCTTTAACAATTGTATAGTACCATCATCGCCACAGGCAATCAAGGCGATACCAGCGTCTAGCACAAAAATCATAATATCTTGGTTGCCACCGGAATATCCCAATGGCGACATCGTAAGTCACATATTTTTATTTCAAGAGGCTCCGCGCCATCATCATTGTTAATTATGAAACACAAACAATTAATTTCATATTTTTATTCTTTGTACACTCACTTAAACTCAAACTGATAAACAACATAGACTGGTTATACCTTTTATATGTCAATGTTGGAGGGTGGTCGCGAGGAGGGCACACATAAACGTCTATTGGGTCCTTTTGTCGAAATGCACGAAACTGTGCGCACCCAAGAATCGGCGACATATCAATTCTGGTTGACTGCCTCGACAAAAATGGGCGAGGGCGAAAAAACACAAGTGGTCACAGTGCCACCAAATAATAAAGTACCAGCTCGCATTGTGTCCTTTAGTCAACGTTTAGTCACACCCTGGAAAGAACACTTAGAGTTACCATGTCGCAAAGTGGGTGCACCTGCCCCTGTAACAATTTGGCGACAAGATGGTCACAATATGGAGACAAGCGCACGTAAAACTATAGCCAAGAATGGCACGCTCTATATACGTGAATGTCAAGCAAACGATGCGGGCAATTACACTTGCAGTGTAGAGAACACATGGGGCAAGGATGAGATTGTCTATAATATTATTGTTAAAGTACCGCCAGAGGCACCTAATCTTACCGTTGTGAATACATACACCGACAGCTTGCATTTAGAGTGGCTAGACAATAGTCACGGGGGCAGTCCTATATTGGGTTATGTGATCAACTATAAACGCGACAATGGCGATTGGGAAGAGTTGCAAGTCGATGCCAAAACGAATTCACATTTACTTAGTAATCTTTGGTGTGGCACACGTTATCAATTGTATATAACAGCTTATAATAAGATTGGCACTGGCTTGCCATGTGACATTGTCAACTCCTACACGAAGGGTAATCCGCCAGTGCAACCGAAACATTCACAAATGATTACGAATAATTCGACCAGTGTGACATGCTGGTTAGACTCGTGGGGTGATGGTGGTTGTGGAATTTTGTATTTTATGATTGAGTCGCGTGTCTATGGCCGGTCTCCATGGAATGTTGTCTCGAATCATATACCTCCTACAGAGCGCATCTATACGGTTAGTGATTTAGTTCCTGGCACAAAATATCAACTTAAGGTGACGGCGCACAACAATGCAGGCTCAACAACGGCAGTCTATAACTTTACAACTCTCTCAACTCAGGGTGGTGAGTCTTTATAGATTATAGTTATACTATATGTTATATCATGTCTTATATGTTTCTTCTTTATAGTATTATACTCTAATGATCATGCAAATCCAGTATCTCATATGAGCGATGGTCCTTTCTATGCTAATTTTAAAGTGCTGGTGCCTGTTTGTTTATCCATGTTTATGTTACTGGGTCTAATAGCAGCTGTGTTGCTCATACGTAAAAGAAGTTAGTTCCTCTTACTTCATATACTCTTTGAATTCTACTAATTTCTCTTTTTCTGCTTAGAGCTAAGCAATCAAGCACGTTTGGCCTCATCCTCAATGTCTGAGTCTCCGTCATTGGCAAATCTTCAGAATAAACAAAATCGCGATCAACAATATTTAGCTGTACGTTGTAATCCTGGTAGCTCAGCACCACGTGGCTCCAATTCCAATGACTCCGGTAGTTTTGGCAAAGCCGAAGGCAATGAATACATCGAAGATATATGTCCATATGCAACATTTCAATTGAATAAACAGACATATAGCGAAAGCTCCTACAGTGGCAATGTTTATAGTGGTCCATACCATTCAGTGCGTGGCTCATTTGTCTATCACGATGTCAAGCCAGAAAGTTATCACGTAAGATGATTTGCTGATAATTATTCTTCATATAATATACTATTACATCCTTATTGTAGTCCAAGGAGCCTGAATATACAAAAGTGCGTCGAAAAGTCGGTCGTCTACGTGATCCACATTCCGAAAGCCAAGGTTCGTTTTGTTTTTATGTTACATATGTGCAATAGAATTGTATCTAAGAAATCGAAAATCATATAATCGTTTATCATAAATCATCCAGCCATCCAATCATTCAATCATCCATTTAATCTTATCAATCTACTTACTATATAAGTATAATAAAACTTAGATATAAGCTTATTTGAAGGAAAATTTCATGCATGCCAACAACTACTAATCATCATTCATGAAATCACCAAAAACCAACTTCAACAAATTCACTTACCAGTATCAAAAAGCTTATCTCTCCTCTCCAGTCCTATCCTAACATCCTGCCTTTATTTGTTCCACTTTTTAAATGAATTTTATGTATTTTGAATTGATAAAAAAGTACCATTCTCATTCATAAGAAAAAACAACTTCATCTAAACAAAACAAAAATCCATCAAATCGTACTAAACTTTTTAGAATCGGACAATCCAGGTTCAACAGATTCCGAAGTTAGGAAAATCCTAACACTTCACATACCAATTACAGAATATGACACACTCGGTTCTGAGTCGGATAATGATGTGTCTGCGCGCGCTCTAAACTCAGCCAAGTATCGCACCCAGCGTGGTGAGTCCCTATGACATTATACTAGTGTAACAAAGAAAACTCAACTCTTTATTATAGATACACAAGATGAAACCTCATCCTCATCGGAGACAACACCTACAAGCATGTCACGTAAATCGAAGCCACCATTTGCTGCACGTAAAGCTGGAAAAACCGGTACCGGTGGTAAACGTCATGTTCGCAGTTCCAGTGGCTATTCAAGTCACAATGAAGAGACAACATTTAGGTAAATATTACACATCCGCCCCCTCCTATCACTCTTTCTCTCACATATAAACAAGTATGTGTGTGTAATGATCTTATAATCTAGCATATCCAACTATCCACCAAACTATCAGGACCACATCAATCCACCAGCGCGTTTCTCGGATGTAAATGATAAAACAAAGACACAAACATCGCCACGCATTCGTGGCACACAGAAACTACAAAGGGAAGCATTTCAAATAAATGTTTAAAATATGGAAAATGGAAAATAATTAAATAATAAAAATTAATAAATTGTAAGACAAATAAAATAAAATATTAAAAAAAAAAACACAAAATTATATAAGAAAATTGTTGTAAATCAACCCAAAAATTAAAAGTGAAAATTGTCATAAAAAAACAAATAATATTTAAATAAAAATCAAAGTAATGAAATGAAATGAAATGAACTTAAGAAAACTAAACGCATAAAGGAAAAACACAAGAAAACATAAGCAAGGAAATTTATTAAACGAATTCAAGAGCAAATTATTTCTTAACATATTTTTTTTTTTAATTTAAATTATTTATATTTTTAATTAATTTTTAATATTAGAAAAGCTCTCAACTTTCAACGAAACAAACATTTCTATGTCATTTGAAGGCCAAAAATTATTTATTGTTTATAATAATAGTTAATAAAACTATAAAATAAACGAAATGAAAATAGGAAAAAACGAAAATAAATTTAAAAAAAAAATAAAACCAAAGTTTGTATGATGAAATAATAAAAACAACAAGAAAAACAACAACAAACAACATAAAAGACTTATTTATACACTGATTATAATTAGTTGAACTATATAGAAACATAATGGAATAAACAAATTATTTAAATTAAATAAATAAATACAAAAATAAATAAATGTTAATAAAACACAAAAAAAAAAGACAAATAAAAGAAAATTAAATGTTTAGTTCTTAAGAGAGAAAATTGTAAAAAAAAGAAAGAATATGACACAAATGTTAGATTCGGTTGGAGCGAATATTCCATACCTTGTGGACACAAAAATCTCTAAAATAATATAAAATTACAAATTGAAATTCCAGTTAAAGGTGTCAAGGATATGTTATATATTATTATTTAAGTAAAATAGTGTAACAATAATATTGATCAAGTTTTGTGCCAGAAATCATATTTACAAAATTTCCAAGCTTCACATCCATATGACTACAGTAACATCTAAGGAATTTATTCAATTCATTTGAGTAACAACCAGTTCTAATATGATAATTCAATAATAAACTTAATGTATCTTTTAGAAAGACAGTGGGCTATTTCATAATGAGTACCTTGCATAACAAGATCCAAATTAAAACAAATGATCTATGTTTAGCTTAACGAGTGTGTTGGTAGAAAATATCATGTTTAAAAATAATACAAATTGCTAGGTTGTACTGAGATGAATTATAAGACAAACCTTAGAATTTAGATTCATCAAAAGTACACTTTCTGCTTTCCAACTCCACTCTATTACTTCAACATATGGGCCAACCAGAGTATTTATTAATTTTATGAAGCCATACACCAGACAACTGCAAAACTCACTTTTTTCTTGATTTCATCATACATTAAATTTTTACCAAATAAAATCAGTATTAAATACAATCATAATCATTCGTATGAATATGAGTCGAATGAACGTACCTGTTTTACTTACATTTAATAATAGATAAAACTCAGCTTTGAATAAAATCATCTTGAATAATATCACAATCATTTGGGTGATTGATTTAAAATCAACACTGAATTAAGTTCAGTGCTACCCTGTGAAATAAAAACACTTAAATATTGTGTTCTTGCTATAAAATTGTTAACACTGCATGTGCTTTCTAATTTTGATAATTAAAAAAATCTCAAACGAGCACACATTTATTCTCCAGCAAATTTCAAACGGTGCTTACACATTTTCGCCTCGACGCAAGCGAAAAAGCGTTTTATGGAGCGTGTTGTGCGAAATAATTAAGGAGGCTGGAGCTTTTTTGCTGGGATACCTATACTGTTCAAATGTTCTCAAGTATTCACAAAACCAATCGTCTAATCTAAGCAGTCATAAGTGCTGTCAATCAATTAAGGAATCGAAAATTTTAATAAAATGTTACAGCAAAAGACAAAAAGGTCGCCATCGATACATTACTGAGTATTGCCAACCGTTTTCAGCCATTAATGATTCTGGATTCGTAAAGCTCGCAAAGTTTTTTATTAATATTGGAGCAAAATATGGAGAAGATATTGATATTAAAAACCTTCTTCCTGATGCAACAACGCTTTCCCGTACAGCGCAGAAGCTAGCAGATGATAAAAAAAGCAAATCAAACATGAAATAGCTGTCATTGCGCACCGTGAAGGAGCATCTGTTACAATTAACTTATGGACAGACAATTATGTGCACAGAAATGTTTTGGGAGTTACATTGCACTAATAAGGTTAACCTAACATACATTGCATAACCAAAAAAATTTGAAATTATATGACATCGTTTTGGAATTGACATCCATGAAGTTTGAGCGGTCAACTGGACCTAGCATTTTCAAAAAGTTAAATAATTTTATGGTGAATAAAATCATACGCACTATTTTTTTCTTTTTGTGATTTAATCATCATCAAAATAATCATTGGTAAATAAAATCACAGAACCAACTAAAATCACAAGATTTAAAATCAAAACTGAATATACATATGTGTTCGAACATATTTGATTGTTTGAACGCAAAGGCATGTTTTTTTAGGAAATTGATTACGTATGATTGAAAAAATCATCCGTTCCTGTCATACACTAAAGAACTTCTCTAGCTTTATTGTATTTGGATAAGACTGAAGGTACCAATCACTTTCACATCCTTGCCTGTCTCAAGATAATCAAAAAGGAAAGAAAAGTTCAAGCAAGAAAACCCTAAAATCTTTCTGAATGAAGCTTTGGTCAGATAGCTTTGTCGAATATAACTTAAGTGAACTCGATGTAGTGTCCCTAGAGTTAGTGTTCGATGAAATTGTACTTTTGGCTAATGAGATGGTGCTGGAATTGTTTAATATTAATATCATAGAGCTTGTAAAGGAGCACAGTTAGCAGTTGGCTACCTAAGAGCAAATGGAGTTGCATTGTACATTACAGCAAGAAGATGTGAATGACACTTTGTCAAAGGCGGTGTTAGTAGAAGAACAACAATCTTCAACTGCTGTTGAATCAAAATTGAAAATAAAATGTCTAAGTGTGTACTTTTTTCGATTTGGAATATATATTATCCAATTCTATTTCATCAATTTATATGCGCATATGAAGTAACTATCAGAATCGTTGTAGTGTTTCACTCAAAATGTATACACTTTACTGATCACACTTTAATTAATGTGACAAAACAAAATATAAAAACTTGGAATTCTTAATGAATACCATAATCTGGAAGGAGCTGTAATTATGTAGTTTGTGGTAATACATATGTTTAATTGAGGATGCAGTGTCTAGGTGACTAGCCCGCCCATTCCCTTATTTATCTCCTCATCAAAATAATCTAAATTAAACCTTCATAATAAATTTGTATTTACTGTCTGATAAAAATAAATTATTAATTGTTTCCCTTACTATGATTTCTGGTACAAGCTTTGTTAATAAAAATAAATAAAATATTCAAAATCCTTAATAGATTTCTAATAGAAGTTTTATTAAAAATTGAAATAAAAAAAACATCATAATGAAAAGAAAAAGGCCTTAGAGCTAAGCGCTATCTATTATTATTATTATTATTATTCTTATTATTATTATTATATACAACATATAAAAAAGAGAAAATAAATTTAATAAATAAATAAAAATCATAATTTGTAGTAAGTAATAGAAATTCTGTTAAACAGTTTGATTGTTTGTTTAGTTTATCATAAGTTAAAAGAGAATCTGTCGTCATGCTATTTAAATTATTTAATCAAAAAGAAAAAACAAAAAACATAAAAAAGAAACACTGTTAGTTAGTTATTAAAAACATTTAATTAAAAAGAAGAAAAATCAGGATAATCTATAAAATAATTAAAATATATTGAGGTACAGTTAAAAAAAGAAACTTCCCAATTTCCAAATGAGTTTTTCTTTTGTATTATACTCGTAGGTAGTAGTAAAAGACAAATGATAATGTTAGAAAAGGGAAATTTCATTTAAAAATCATTTTAGAAAATTTCATAAAAGAAATAAATGTGAGAAATAAAATGATGATAAATGTTAGTCATAAATATTTAAAAAGCAAAACTAATTCGTGGCCAAATCGAAAAATGTCGTAAACCAGGATGCATTTTCATAGATGAGCAGCGTTACTTTTGAATTTAATAAGCAAAATCAGCAGAAGCATTAGTATTACTTAAAGAATTCATAAATCATTAAATAAAATTGAAGTATTATAATAATAAAAAAAACTGCAACTGTTCTTCTCCTTCTCTCATGTGCCGAAACTATATTGTACTACACTACATAGATCATTTTTTTGTTTAATCTTTTATCAGACAATACTATGTATATGTATTGTAAATCCCTTCATAAATGCTAATTAATCAGAAAAGGCTTTTTTCCCTAAAAAAAACCATGAAAATAAATTCAAAATAAGAAAGAAATATTTGAATAAATTCAAAAAATAAGAAAACAAAACAAATAGCTGAACAACCAATAAAAAAAGACAATATGAACTAAATAAATACAAATTAAAAAGAAAAGAAACAACAACAAATACACACAAATACAGTTAAATATAAAATGAAAAAGAGTAAACACAATGAAATAATTAATTTGCCCAATTGTAGTTTAATGTGAACAAGAAAACAAAACAAAAAACCATTAACTAATTAAAATAAAAATAAAAGAAAATAATAAAAGTAAAATATTGAATGTTAAATGTAAAAGCAAAAGTAAAGCAAAGAATATTGAAATTTATATATATAACAAAAAAATACAAATAAAAAGTATATGAATAAAAATTTATAAGAAATAGAATAAACAAAATTTTAAATGGAAAATAAATTACAAAAATCAATAAATAAATAAATACATAAATAACAAATTAAGTCTTAACGAAATTGACTGCACAACTGAATGAAACTTTAATATAAAAAATAAAAATAAAATTTTAAAATTCACATTTAAAAAATAATAAATTAAAACAAAAATCTATAAACAAATTTGGAAAAAATTCACTTTTTGGCAAAATAAAATTACAAAATATAGAAGAGTTATCAAGTTTGGTTTTGCCAAAGCTTAAATACACTTCACCTAGTAATTTGTTTTTATGGGATTTAATATGAATAGATTTTATGTCTCTTGACATTGAAATTGATTTGAATAATCCTACTTTTTTTTGGATACTCACAGTACACGCTGAAGAACTTGTTGTCATTCCATGCACTTTCGAACAATTGTGAATTAATAAGATAGCACTGGGGATATCACACTAGACTGAGTGATCGTTCAGCTTTCGAAAGCCACAAAAAATGTTAAATAAAGTCAAAACCATTAAATTAATTAAATATAATCGTATAATTAATATCCATATGTAATTAGAATTGATCATTGTCCGCCTGGTATTATCCTGGAATTTTTCGAACAATTTAATAGTAAAAAAATGTCATCTTTGGATTGAGGTATCAATCCACCATTAAAATTGGTTATAAAATGGACTATTTCTTGTTTCTTCTTTGGTTTTAATCATTTTAATCGATTGCCCCTGGGCTTATGCAACATTTTACCACATCATCATCATACAGTACAATTCAGTATAATGCCTTTAGTTGCATCGCTAAAATAATTGCATTAAATATGTGAAACGTGGCAAATAATCATTGTTTTGTATGTAAGATTTTATTTTAGCAGCATTCGGATAGTTGCATTTTTAATTTAAAAAAAATTGCATTAGCTGCGCCATTTGTTGGTTGCATTTTTTTGTGATCATTATGTTTTTCTAATGAATGTCAATATTTTTGTGCTTCTGCGTATGTCTGTTAATTTGTAAGAACAGCTAATAGGCATACCTTTGAATACCTAATTAAAAGGAAATTAGTGCATTTGTTCATTGTTCAACAAACAAAAATTGGCAATAATTAACACTGTTAAGACAGGGGACAGATAAAAATAAACTGAACAAAAAGATAGACCGTAAACGTTTCGGTTGCCAACTAGCAAAAGACTTTTTAATAAGCTCAATATCGACTACGATCCGGATGCCAATTGGCTGTGGACACATGGCATAAGCTCCACACATTAATAATGATAATACAGCAGCTTGTGACTTTACACGTTATATCTTACATGATTAACTGAGCCAGTACAGTTTAGAGAAAAAAAAGCTATCTTTTTTACAAAGCGAAGCCAAAAGCAACGTTCTTTCTGCGCGGGGAGCAATCAAGATGTCAAAAAACCCAAAAAGTATGATTAACGCTGCTTTTCATAACCAACGTAAAGCAGCTTGTCACATCCCAATAGTAAATTCCGAAAATATGCATATTCATTTTCTACCAGCACACACTACTGCCATCTTACAACCTCTTTCTTGACCAAGGAATAATACGCTCTTTCAAAATTCTTGTAAAAAAAACAACTGTTTGCCTTGGAGTGTAGCAAGACTATCAATGTATTTATCAAAGAAGTTTCAATTTTAGATGCGAAACAGAACAACAGAAATTTTCTACTGAGCATAACATGTATCTGGATATAATGGTATGCAAAAAACGCGTTACAAAAGAAAATAAGTGACTACTACGAATAACGTGTCGTAAATATGTAAAAATATCATTTTGACTCCAATTTTATTTAAACAAAAATGATTTCTGCATTTCCCTCTAATAAAATAAAATAACTGCCATTGAATTTTGAAAAATTTAATTTTTTTTAACTTACATAGCTGCATCGCAAGCCTTTGCAAAGTAATCTGTTCATTATACTGTACATAACTTTATTACATCAGATCAGCTAAATTTTAAATTTTTAAATGTATAAGTTTAAATTAGTATATCTCCAGATTGGGTGGATAGATTTTAATGAAAGCTGTTACATATCCACGGAGAACTATACTATAACTGTTTACACTTGTTACGTTGTTTTTAACGATGTCCCGGAACCCGATGTGTCAGTTTTCATCCTACATAAAGAAGTCATTTTCTTAAGCATTCCATACCATCAAACGAGTGCAGTCATTCCCAAGATATAATCATTTTTGAATTTACCAATACACCTGCTGATGCTTCAGGCAAAAATTTGTATGAAAAAGTGCAGTTTCTCGACCTCAGCGCGTTTTTGAAAAGTCGCTCGCGATTTATTCATTGTCATTGCCTTTTTTTTCGAAAGGAAACCGCTCGAAAACAGCGTCTCCACCTTCTTTGCATGTGTTCGGCTCTTGCCAAAATAACTCATATCTCATGAACGAGTGAGCCGATTAGAGTGAGTGTTATACTATTGAGTTATTTAAAAGTTTGAATTTCATATGAATTTAATAAATATTTAAAATGCTTTAACTCGAGAACAGCTAAGCTGATTTTAATGAGAACAAAGTCCAAAAAGTTACACAGTAGAACACAGTTGAGAATTTAAGTTCTACTATTTTGACCTTTTCGATGGCCAAATCAAGGTCCATTTCTATGAAAAGTGAACTGTTACCCCACTTTCACATAAATCAATTCAGCCGATCCAAAAGTATAAGCATTTAAACATTTACGTATAATCCATACTCACCCACTGTGCATTTCTGTTTGCCTGATACTTGAGACAGATTTTAATATGAAAACTTTCACTTCAAAATCGCATGCGGTTTTGAAAGCGGTTCAGTTGCGAGTCGTCTCACTCCAACTTTCAAAACAATAAATTTTTAAAATACAAACAGTTTACATACAGCTTAACCCATTTTAATGAAACAAAATTCAGTTAGATAATGAAATGTTAAGCTTTCATTGTGTGTTGCTAAATTCCTAAAAAGTTACTTGGAACTAGATCTTTTTTTTTACCAATATCTGAAAGGCGAACTATTTACCGTATAGGTAAAACTATCATTTAAATTGACTAACGAATACCTGACGTTTAATCATTTTTCATTTGTTGCTTTAGTCAAAAATACAATATATCAGTCTAGAACTAAAAAATCTCTTTATTAACCTGAATAGAATGGGATCTCTGAAATATATTTTTTTGCTTTATAAACATCAAAAAATATACTTGTGAAGTGTATTTATTTAAAAAAAAAAATAATACAATTTAGTCGTACTATAAAATATTAAATAAATGAAGAAAATCTCGTTAATAGACACAAAGTTTGAAAATGTTGTTTGGCATAAATTTAAATAAAAAAAAATACAAAATTGATATTAAAAATCTTGAAATGGAAAGAAAGAAAATGTTGTCTATAGAAAAAAAAAAAGATATTCAAATGAAACTACAAACTGCATATTTAGTAAAGTAAACTATATAAAAAAAAAATAATAATAATTATAATTATGAATTATAAAAACAAATCGATGAAATCATGTAAATTCCAGAATAAAAATTATAAAAAAACCAAATAAAAAAACTTAATAATATATATATATAAAATCACAATATTTAAAGCATTTTCATTGGAAGTATGTAGGTATAACAAATACCATTATGAAGACTAACAAAAGGTCTCTAAATGGTGATTCTAAAATAGGCAGTTCCAGCTGCCAGACACATCCCTTGAATGGAACTTATCGAATAACCAGGAAATGTGCAGTTCATCTGGGCCTTTAAATTTGCGAATAATCTTATTTCTTTTCCTTTTCATCACTTAGCCTAACAATTGTACAATGCTTATAGCTAAACAGAAAAAAACCTAAAAGATCTAAAGATAACTTCAAGAGAGTACAAGATAAATAATAAAATAACTCAAATCCAAAGATCAGAGTTAGATGAGATATAACCATAGTTCGCAAATAAATGACAACCTTTTCATTAGGTCCACAAGCAACCGGTTGTGAAGAAACCAAATGTAAAAGGGACGAAAAAAACATTGTGAATTATTTTTCGTTTTTATGTATTTGTGTGCAAGCAATATCAACCACTAAAGGATTTATTGAGCGAAGTTAGTCTTAGGTCTTTCGTGTGTTTGTATGAATTTTTTACATATGTGCGTCTACCTGTGCGTTGCAGATGACTATTATGTGTTACCCAACAAACATTTTGATGATGATTTTCATTAGTCGTCTTACTAAATAGTGTTTGAAAAAATTAAATTTCTCCGACCGGTCCACTTTGAAAATAAATGATAACATTTATTTGCGTACTATGGATATAACTAAAGCTTAAGAGAAGTCAATAACAATTAACAATAAGAAGGTATGAAAAGTTAACTAAAGCTTAAGACAATTCAATTTTTAAGCATTTGGCGGGGCATTCTCATCTGCCAGAAGAACCAGTGTACCTACTGCAATTTTGTTGAATTGAAAGCATTTTCATGGGAAATATATGTGTAGGTACAATGAGAAGATCTTATCTTATAGTAGTACTGATGTACACACTATAACAAATACTAAGTAATGCAATCTTTTTCCATTATGAAAACCAAGAAAAGAGGTGCCTCGATTAACACATTGATTGATTGATTGACAAATTTTGCTTTATTTGCCATTCACAAGCAACTTTAGATGGAAAATTTGTTAAATATTTGGGATGCTCTGATCAAATGATTGCTAATGCTCTTCATTACAAAAAAAAAAAAAACTTGAAAACCGAGGTCGCAAACGTAAAACATCGGAAATGGATGATCGTCGTTTGGCGTCCTCTAATAAAATCCAAAAAGAGCTGATCCTTTCAATAAGTACAGTGAACATGCAAGAAATCCGCAGTAAGTGTCATTGCTGACAAAAAAACATATTGAGGCTCACCTACAGTTTGCCAAAACTCACGTCGAATGGCCAGCAAAAAATAAAAAATGTCAAACGTCCACCAAATACTGAAAATAAGCCTCAGTACACCATTAAGACTGTAAAACATTGTGGTAGATATACGCGGAATGGGAATATGCCCCTCAAATGGATTTTCCAATAAGATAAGGACCCCAAACACACTAGTAAGTCTACAAAAGAATGGTTTCGTGCTAATAGAGTTAAGGTCATGGCGTGGCCAGCTCAGTCGCCTGTTCTTAACCCGATTGCAAATATATGGACAGATGTAAAGAAAACTGTGTAGGAGCGTAGACCATCAAATGCACAAAATTTATAGGTCGCGATACAAGAAAAATGGCAAAGTATCCCATTGAAGCGCTGTCAGGACCTTGCGACTCTGTACGGCATTCATCAAAAATCGCGGTCTTAAAAACAAAATATAAAAAAAGAAGTCTTAATTAATGTAGAATATTAAGCCAAAATGAAACACTATTATTATTATGAACAGTGCCTTACTGCCTAGTTTTACGAAAGTTATTAATTTTGTTGTTTTACTTACTTTACATGTTTCGTTATAAAATCAAAGTTACTGTATCAATGAAGGTGACTCCTATACTTTTTTAACACTACTGTATATAAGGAATGAATACTTAATCACCCATTGAAAAGGACTCCACAATCATGAAGACCTTACCAACGTCAGAAATGGATTCACTATCCAAAAAGGTAAATTAGTGTTTTTCAAAACAATTCGAGTTTGTTTATTAAGAAAGCTAAAAATTAAATTATGTATACAGTATAAATATTAAAACCTTTTTTATTTATCATTTAACATTATGAATTATTTTGTTCCATTCATTTTTTTTATATACAAACATTTTCTTGTTTTATAATTCTTGCGAAAAGTGTAAACAAATTATTATAGGTTTTTATTGAGTTTATTATTTGGATTTTCAAATTGTATAAATTTATTATTTTTCTTGATTTCTTTGCATATAAAAATACTTTTAAAGCTAAAAGACGACAATGATGACGACAACAACTAACAATTAATAATATATAATAGAAAAAACATTTCACACAAAATTACATTTTACGTTTAAATTTTTCTGATTTCATCTTTAGATTCTTTGAATTTTTTTGAATAAAAAAGTTTTGTAGTAAAATGGTAGAATATTTTACTTATAAAAAAGATTATTTTAGAATTACAATATATTTTCAGTTGATTGATTGATTGCCCTTAAATTGTGTTTGTGTGTGTGTGTGTGTGTGTGGTGTAGTGTAGGGTGCTTAGTCAGTTGTGCTTTACTACTATATATTAAAATTATACTGGATAAATGGTGAAAACTCTTCATAAACATCAGACGGACTATACAAAAATAATATTAAATACTAACTAAAATTTTACTTAAAACTTTAGATTGTTGATATAATTTTTATTTTGTTTTTTTTTTTTTTTTTGTAATTAAAAATTATCATAAAAAGGGATGACCATTGCTACTAGCTAAGCAGCCACTTAAAATTGTTTTTAAACTTTTTACTAACAAAACGAAATATGTAATTAAATATTAAATATAAGTATATGTAAACATTTGTGATAATGTGGGAACAAAATGATGACAAGACAAAAAAGAAGGCATTGCTAATGATCATGATGACCATGGTGATGATGTTCATGTTCATATTCATGACTATAATGATGATGATGATAATATTGATATTAATAATAATATAAATGATGATGGCAAATATCAGAACATAATCGGCTTGTCCTTGCACTGGTCTATCACATAGCCGGTGAAACGTTTAAGGAACTTTGGATATTCACGCTTATAGACAGCGCGTAATGCGCTTGCAGGTGCCCAGCCTCCAGGATTAACTAATAAACACATAATAAGAATCATCATTACACAATTTTAATATAATTGATTAAGTCAACTTACCCACAGAACAATAAGTTATTTTACAGGTTAAATCATTGCGCGTCAGGGGATCACCTTTGGTGTAACCCTCGGGCAAGAATGTCTGGCAGGCGAGTATGACCGTAAGGAAAATGCGTACACATTTGCCATTCTTTGACTACAGAAAATGAATATACACAAATTACTATGTTTCTATGCTAATATAAACAATTTATTTACCTCCTGTTTCGCATAATCTGTTGAATTATTGCAAACTACCCAAAGATCTGTTGAACCTGGTTCGAGATCTTCTGTAATTTTACGCATATGTGACCAGAATTGTGCATCACGTTGACTTGCAGGCCAAATGCGTTTATGCGTTTGCAAAAATAACAAAGTATCTGCAGATATTTTCTCTAATATTGTACAATCTTCAAGGGTTGCTAGAGAAATACATATAGAATGTATAGATTAATCAATTATTAATTAGGAGAGTGTAAGTGTGTGTGCATTACTTACTTTCCCATTCATTACGAAATTCTGGCATAAAGAAATAATGACACATTTCACGTGCCGTAACACCTTGTACCGTGTGATAGGCCTTCAATGGATCCATAACCATGCCATTGACCATTTCTTCACGTTTGTACATTTTGATTTCACCTTCATCGGCAAATATTTGCCAACCATTGCCACCTTGACCCACACCTTCACGTGCCTGATGCAGTTGTTCTTTACAAACTCTATCGATCTGTCATCAAGGATGATAAATAATTTCCATTAAAATTTATGAATTGAAATATAATTGCATTTTTTTGCAAACATAAATGACAATTTCCTTTACAAGAATTGAAACGTTTTCTCTTCACACACTTACCTCAGGCCATAGTGAATGATTTCTTGCTTGTGCTCCAGTACCGAACTCTTCGAGCGCTTCTTCGCCATCGGCGACTGCTTGATGTGGTACATTGACAAGTGTCTGTGATTGTTGTGATTGTAATTTCAGTTTTACACGTAATTGCATATCCTCTTCGATTTTCTCCAGACCAGTTTCGACAGCATCGAAGAATTCATCCTCGGGCAATGTGGAATGTGGACCCTCCTAAAATGGAAAAGAGAAATAAATTAAATTAAGGGAATTAGATCAAGTTAAAGTGGAATCTTATTCTTATATAAAAGAAAAATCTCTCATCTCCAAGCACTCAATTATCATTACAATGCTTAAATGATGAAATCACTTGATGAAGTCTTTCTTAATATAGTATTTTATATACAATAGTTTTTGTTACCGACGTCAATCAAGTCACATAAAACTGTTTGTTGATAATTTTCCACTAGTAAAGTCGTCATTATCATTGTACGTGGCTAAAATAATTTAATTAATAAAATATTATATAATATAAAAAACATCGCAATTGTCCAACAATGAGAGATTGTGCTTCATTCACTTCACTTTCGGCATTTCAATGTTTATTGTTTTTTATTGTCTGCACACAGAATCTCAGTTCGCAATAACAACATCACAAACATCATCATCATCATCTATGGAGTCAAGCATATCTGTATAAGAGTCATGACATGAATATGAATGTAAAATCAACAGAAAATTGACAATGAACAGACAGACGACAGACTATGATGAAGATGGCTAAAGAAATGGGTGGCACATGACGTACTTTTCCTATATAGAATATTTGTATGTCTGTGTACGTTTGGTAGTTTAATTTATACAGGAATTTCATAAATTAATTTATTAATTAATTCATACTTGGTCTTTGCATAGACGAGATATTAAGGAGATACATATTCCCATAGTGAGTGGATGAATGCCATCAGAAGATAGACAAATTGTATACAATTTGAGAGAAATATTTTACAATTATTATTACAGATTTAGAATTTAAAAATGACACAAAATGAATTAAAATTTAATGAAAAGTTGGACAGGATATGCAGGGAAGCAAGGATTTTGTCTTAACAAAAAATCAAAGATAATTTTTATTAGTTTTAATTTGAAAACAAAAGGTAAAATTTGTAAATCAATAGAGACACCAATTTATTATTCAACGGAGTTTTAATACCCAAACAGAAACAAAGTCAAGTAGTTAAGCATCAGTCTTGATAATAGACTGACATGGAAAGTGCATCTTGTAGCAAAAAGAAAGCAATTAGACTAGAAAACTCAACAAATGCATTGGTTGCTAGGCCGAAGATCCTGGCTCAGTCTAGAAAACAAACATACTCTACAAAGCCATACATAAGCCTGTTTGAACTTATAGCATCCAACTATGTAGAACAGCTGTCTAATGTAACATTGAAATACTTCAGCATAAAATGTTAAGGAAAATGACCAGGGGGTTTCACAAAGATTTCTTGATGACAATTGTCAAGAAGATCCAGCCCAAGACACAACAAAAGGCTCAACCAACATAACATTACCTTGGCCATAAGTCTTCTCTCCTCCTTACCGAAGAACATAGCCAATTGTTTAGATAAGTGATGGACTCTGATTTATAATCCGGCTCGAAGGACCAAGTTTAAAATTGGCATAGAATTTGTTTGTCAAGTGTATACACATATGTTTAGGACACAGGACAGAACAATTCGATTGTGTCTTGTTGCTATGACTGGTCATCAATGAATGGTCTTGTCGATATGATTTTCCATCACCGAAAGAATAGTGTTCCCCTTTTTATGCAAACACGAAGCCAACGCCTCGCGGCACAACGTTCGTTCGCTACATAAGAAACATCAACCGTCGATGCTAGCGGCGAATGTCCGCTATGTAGCGGGATACTCAACGGTGGCTTACGATACGCGTCTGAACAGCAATTAACGTCATAGCTTAGGTTTAGGATTGATGAGGTTGTAATAATTTAAGAAACTATATTATGTAAATTTGAACTAGTTCTTAAATCGAACTGTTGGCAAATGAAAAGATAATAAAAAAAAAAAATTGTATAAAATGTGGAGAGAATGCCAATAAGGTCTTATCTCACGTCGATGGCCGTGAATTAATGCTCCCTTCATATTTTATTCGAAAATACCAAATTTGAAGCCAAACATGTTTGCTGAGATCACTCAACTGAGAAAGAAGTAATTGTCCTTAATATTCTAAAATTCTAGGTAAGTAATTCAGTTTAGTAGACGCATAACACAATAATGCTGCCACCAAGACCACTGATTGGGTCTGTTGTGATGCCTTCTAAATTTTCAAACAAATGTCTTAATGATTAATCTTAGGGAGTATACTAATTTCTAAAGTTCACTGGTATATAACTATTTGCCATTAATGTGCAATATTCTCTATGATATTATTCATTTAAATCCCATAAAATTCTCATTTAAATGAAGTTCAAGTTTTAGTTGAAAAATTCCAGAAAACGTTTTATAGTACAAGGTATATAAGTATATGTAAATGCGTTAAATAAATCAGAGAAGGCATGAATGAACAAATACTCGTAAGTTGTAACATAGTTGTTATTGCTTTTATTTTTGAACTCGTATAAGGTAAATTAAGGTCAACTAAATTATTTCAATATTTATTTTATAAACAAAATAAACTTGTATTGTCTGCGAAAATTTAATTGTTTAGTATTCAATAAAGTAGGTCTTACTAACCCAATAAAAGCTAAATACAATAACATAATCTAGAATTCATATTACGTTATTTAATTAGGACACGCTTTTTGTTTACCACAAGCCGTTGTGTTCCCAAAAAAAAAAAAACAACTCCGTAAGCTGCACAATAACAATCAAAGACACTATAGTCACTATTGAATACCCACTGTGTCATCAATCACAACTTAAGGAGGGGATATGATTAAGCAGTTTTAGAAAGGAACCTCTAACAAATCACCCACAATTTTATAACGTTTCCCTTTTTTTATAATTAGAAAGATTTCACCTAATTCAACTGATATAGCCTAGGCTATAAACCATGTGTCTGCCATGCCGAACAGTGAAACAAAATACAGTCGATACCACATCATCATGTACTTTCCCCGTGCTGCCTGACTATGGAATAAATTGTAACCACAGAACCCCCCCATAGCGAAACAAAGCAAGTCAGTCAAGTCATGATTATGAAGTCATTGTTTTATATCCTCAGCGGCGACAAATTGTCTGTCATGCTCCTCTCTCTCAATGTGACACAGACAACAATTGTAAATTTTTCAGGACAATGTAAGCCAAAAAATTGGTCATACAAACACATTCAATAAATAGGTACTATAAAACTGTTCCCAGTAATAATGATAACTGCCATAATAAACACATGAAAACTTTATGAGTAAACATACTATAAGAAGAATTAATATTAAAACCAGCATTCGGTTTAATGTCCCTTTTTGTTGCATAGAGAGAGAATGAATTCACAATTTGTTTGAACAGTAAATATTAAAAAAGTTATAGGCAGGCAGACAGGCAAAGCAATAAATGTATTAAACAGGCGGCATCTTAATATATTTTTAAGCTCTCAAATTGAGGCAAAAATTTTCTCGTTTTCATTTTTAATGAATATTAAAGAATTCAAGAGAACTAAATAAAAGCAAAATTCAATACATGTGTTCAAAAGATAAACTAACCAGAATATCCTTGAATATTCAACAAGAACAAATTTTCCTTTAAACGAATATTGTATGAAGGAACAACCAACCGTCAAGCGACCGAGTGACCGTGCGGATTACTGACTTGGTGGAGTGATGGGTAAAAGTTTTTTATTTGATTGTGGATTGCTCTCACTCAAATTACACAAATTACAAACACAACGACAACAGTAAGAATAAAATATTCTAGTAGCAGTTTAGGATAAAACGCGCACAAAAATTTGTCAACACGTGGCAATAGAGCGACGCCAGCCAAATCCTTCCGTTTGGCACGAGGACTCAAAACTAACTGTTGCGTTGAGCTGACAAACGAATAAACCGAAATCACCCGAAATTATCGAAACTCTGAGTAAACCTAACGACCATCTCACGAACACACAATCACTGAGTTTGTTGAAGCAACAGAAGCAGGACATTCAATAGTGTGTCAGCCAGTCAGCTTAGGCAGGCGTCTGTGTAGGGGTTGAAATCGTGTCAATGAGCTTATGATGATGACACCATGTTAGTTGTAGCCCCAATAATGATAGCTAAAGCGCCTAAAAGCCAACAATATACACACACCCAATCACATGCACATATAGACATTTATAGACACAGATACATTTATGCGTTAAGCTCACTTAAGCTTTCAATGAAAGGATTTTCCTTTTTTTTTATTTACTAAATAAATCAATTTTTTGCTTTCAAAATCATCACTTTGAGCGACAATGAATTGACTTTGTTAGTGGTCAGTCTACTATTTTTCAGATCTTAAAAATTTGACAAAAATAAAATCCAACTATTTATATATTTGTAAGCTCATGTAACTGAACATTTTGTTTTTTGATATCAATTTGTTTTTTGTTTATTACATACCACATGTTTTTGATGTTTGCCATTTAGTTTCAAGGCTTTGGGCCATGAACGTACTGATGGCATTTTAACTGGTTTTTTTTACACCGATTATTTGGAATATTTTTCGGTCTTGTAATTTATTTACTTATTTTTTTTGAAAAATAATTGCTTTTAACTTGTTTAACCGCCGACCAACTGTCGAATGAGCATAATAACTATTTCTTTCTTGTTACAGCAAAAAAAAAAAATACAAATCCGAAATAATAACTTTTTGGTCAATATATTTATTTGCTTGTTTATCTTACAAATGCCCGGCACGACGTTTAGACGCTTCGCTTGTTTAACTCAAACTGTGGTCAGTTTTAATATTCGCACTTAAAGTGAGCTCAGCTCTAGACAAATAAATAAGCAAAAGCAAATCAAGTAAACCATCAGCTGAACACAAAGCTTAGCTTGGATCGGCTCGGATTGAATTGAATATTTGGGGTTTGACTTTGATTTGCATTTTTGTAGTTTTGGGTCTGTGGATGGTCAATCGTTGTTGGTTTACTGTCGGTCGGTCGGTCTAGTAGCATTTATGGCTTAGAGAATTTGGCTATAACTAAATAATATGGTAAGCGGACTGAATGTCTGTGAATCATGTTTTGCATACACAATCAATTTTATCAGTGAACAGAAAAATAATCTTAGAGAACAAGTCACAAAGTATTGAATACTCAACTCACTCTTATAATAAGAAAAAATAAATTATTTATAAATTATCAATTTTCCATAATTATTTTTAAATACTAAATTTTTGTTGAGTTACACCTGCATGCCTTGAACTCTTCTGTATTACATGTAATTTTATTTACGAGTTTTTATCATGATTTATCAAAATTGTTGTCAATAAAAATGGATTTTAATTTATTTTTGAAATATTTCTCTAATTATTGTACCAAACAAAAAACACTGGTTTCCGGATATGTCACGTAACTATGTTAGACATGTAATATGATGAGATCTCATTGACATATGGAAAATATACATTTTTATTAATGAATGAAATGAAACAAACAAGAAAAAACGAGACACCAATTCCAACAACTTTAATTTAATTTAAAACCAAGAGTTATCACAAGAAGTTCTGTTATCAATGCAATAAATTTGGCTAATATGTTAAATTCGAGTGAATTGAGTTGAAATTAGAATTGCAGGTGACGAATAGTAAACAAGTAGGTCATCTGAGAATAAATAAGCAGTCTGCAATTAATTTGCAATGAGAATTGAAGGAAAATTTAATTTAAAAGGTTACATGTACTGTTGAAATTATTTCGTGTCTTAGCAACCTATTTAATAAGCTTTTGGGTGTTTAAATGGCTGTCCCTGATTACGCAATTCCTCATATGGTGGTCCCGCCCGGGTAACATACGGACTAACTCTACTGACAGTCCATGTGATATGTAAGTATGTGTAATAGCAGACCATCAATCATATTTGTCTAAATGAATGCAAAATATGTCGGTGGTCTTATCAGATATGCCTCCTATCTTACCATCACTATATTCTCTCTGATACCGTTTGAGTATCAACTAAGAACACAGTTAATCCTTAAAATAACCAGACTTAGTTTTACTTATATAGATATAGACTATGCCACTCAGTTACAACGTAGCCTTCTACTGATGAAAGAATTTCCAAAATCTAATGAATAGTTTTTACTATAGATGTAGTTATAGTTTTTAAGATACGTTTCAAGAATTATCAAAAAACACTTAGTTAGTTAGTTAGTAGTTTTTTGGACCCAGAAATATTTAAGTTCTTTTCGAAATTGTTAGTTGAAAAGAAAGAAGTAATTAAAAAGGTTACATTTCTCAAAGAAATTCTTTCTGACTAGTTTAATTTATAGGCGTTTCGAAGGCGGTGTTTCACGTGTTCTATGCTTTCAATCATTTCAACAGAACAAGCTCCAAAACACGCACCATGTGCGTCAGCTTCTTGCATTTTGTAATCAGAAAACAGCTGTTGTGAAAATACCGAAAATTCTCACACCCGCAATATTACCATGAATTGATATTCAACAGCTCTTTGTAGTCGAAACGCCAGAGAAAATTTGAATCAAGCAGACGGCACACGCTCTTTACGGCAGGCTATGGATTTTGCTTCTTAAGATTCGGTTCATTCAAATTTTATACCCGACAAAAAGTTTGAAATGCGTGGAATGGAGTTTGGCCTTTAGTCCCAAATTAAAACTGTCAGACATTTCAACGATCGGCCAGCCCTTTTGTTTATTTAGAGGCTGCTCAAATTACCATGTCTTCTTTCAATGCGGACCAGAAAAATAAAAACTAACTAACTGAATGAGAAACAGTTTCTTAAGTTAAGTTGGAGATAATGTTAAGAAATGAAAGAAAATACCGCGATGGAAATGATGATGAAGTTAGTTCTTCTTAAAATTGATTTATTTCAGTTTTATTTGCAGTTATTTATTCACTTTGTTTAATTAAAAAACTTAAATTGACTGACAGAATCTTTTCAGTAGACTAGAACTACTATTTATCTTTTGAATCTTATTAGCAATCATGTGTACTTCCATTTAAATGTCAACAGTCCTAATCTCATTCTTATGTCTTCATTATTTCATTATCAAAAAAACCAAGATACACATAAAAAAAAAGTCATACCCTTATAACCATCAATCACTCACATACTGTGAAGTTGAAATTCCGGAAATTAAATGAATGCGCACGCCTTTCTATTAGTCATAAATAAATTTTTATAAAATGTCTTACGGTTGTGGTGTTCCATATCTTTATACATATGTCTCAATAAAATCAAATCGTATGACGTTTAATCTTGATTCATGATAAAAAAAAAAATTAGAAAAAAAAAAGGCAAAGAGGCAGACATTTTATCTTGAAAAGCCATCGAAAAATGATAATAAAATTTTGGAAAAATGAACTTCAAACTGTGCAAATTTATTAAATACAAACGCAATAAAATTTAAACACAGAATTAATAATGTGAAATAATAATTTGAATTTGGTTATTTTTTTATAATAAAAAAAATTTAAATATTTCAACATTTGTTGGTTTTTCTTTGTTATTTTTCTTCGTTTTACCTAATTTTTTTTTATGGAATTTGTTATTTACTTAAGTTTTTGTATTTATGATTTCTTTTTTGTTATGAGATTTCTTCATTTGCTTTTGTCCATAATTGATAACGTGTTTGACCTAATAATCTTGACCATGGCTTTGATATTTTTCGCTTTTTTTCTTTCTTTCTTTCTTTTTCTATTTACACTTTTGCTTTTGTTACTTGCTATTTGTTTTGTTCATACAATCTCATCATCACCATCATCATGATCATCATTCATTCATTCGACCATTCATTCACTCATTCATTCAATTTGTTTTATTGTTTGTTTGTTTGTTTGTTAGGTGTGTGTCTATGTGATTTATAATGTAAAATTGGATCAATTCTAAAGATGATATGATATGAGAGATTATCAAACTTACTATTGTAGATTTGATGAAATTTACTAAAAGTCTATAGAAAACTTACCTCAAAATCTGGACCAGGATAAGACAGACGTTTTAACTTTTCAATTTCTTCTTTGATGTTTCTATAAAATAATTGTGAGTATTTTTATTTTTTACTTGTCCACGGTATAAGTCACTTAAGAACTTACTTATTCTGGTCCTCAGCCTTACGACGTTTATCCATTTCACGTTCTAATTTACGCTTCCATGATTCATCGTTTTCGGCAATTATTTCCAGGCAATGTTGAAGTGTTGTCAGTACTCCTGATGTCGTTGCACGAAATGTGATTGACTCGCCCTGAACAAAACAGAACAGAACAGAATATAAAATACACACAATCAATGTTGAAATAAAACTAAATAAAGCAAAGGCACCTTTGATATAAAATTTTTTGTGAACAATACTATCAATGATGGCCTTACCTTAAAATCAATTGCTTTCAGGCCATCGCCCAAATCGAGCGGTTGCTGTTTGTTCTTATTAATATCAGAACACGCATCGAAATAACGTTGCAGTGTTTCAATTTGTCCAAAGATTATATCCTTAAATGTTTCCAATTCTCCCACTTTCTCACGAAGATTACGATGGGTCTTCTTAAGACTACTACCGCTGGCCACTGAGATTGTATTCGATTGCAATGACATAGTGCTGCCATGGCGTCGTAATGATGTCGTATCTGTGCTAGTATCTTCCTTATAGAGTTGCAATACCTCAACCCAATGCATGCGATCTTCGCTGGTCTCAGCACGCAGGCACCAATTGTTATAGTTATTAACAACAACATCGAATCGTAGTTCATCAGATTCATGAGCCTTTAGTACAAAGAAAAAAGAGTTGATTACTTGATACTTATTAATTTGTTTACTTTTGTACTTTCTTATATTTAAAGCTGTTTTTGTTTGTTTTCTTTTTCCAAATGAATCATCAATGTTTATTTACTTGTGGTAAAAATAAATGAGCTGATAAATGTAATACTAAACTAGAACTAAATCAAATGGCGGAGCGTGTGCTACACTTGTGGTTTTCCCCCCATTAAGTATTTCAGAACGCAACATTGATGACGCCGCGCCCAAAGATATTAAAGAATTGTGATGGTAATGGTGGTCAAAGGCAGTAAGGACGTACATACATATGACGAAGCCATCAATGTCAAAGTGTTTCTAATTGAAGAAACAACAATAAATACAATGAATGACGATGACGTTGATAATGACTTCAATATTGTGTTTGTATTTCACTTGGTCGCATGAATCGCGTGTTTACAAAAAAAAAAAAAAAATAACAATAACAATAAAATGAGGAGAAAAAAAAACCAACTGAAAAGTTAATTGATTGTACTGCATTGATTGCTTCTGCCTGCTGTTGCCACCACCACCATCATTGTCATTAGTGACCGAAACACAACACAATCAATGTGCGCTCTTTAGGTCACATTCACATTCACAATCACAATCACACCGTTACCGACACCTTAATTATTCATCATTTCTTTATTAGTTCAATTAAACGACATTTCGACCCACCCGTTAATCATTCCGCCACTTACTCACTGACTTCATATGCACACCACCTACCTTAATTGTTGCCTTTGCTAGGCTTATTGCGCCGCGACAACCAAAATCTGATTCAGATTCCGACTTGTAGTAAGAGAGTGTGCCATCCTTAAGCACAATGTAACGCGGTTGCCAGCCATATATGTAATTTGTCCATTTGCTTAGATAGCCACGCAGTTCAACGACACTACTATCAATATATTCTTCATCAGAGGCTTCACTCTGTGAACTCGCTATAGCTGTTGTCAATGTTGTTGTACTAGCATCTAATGAATGCGTTTCATTGGGGGCGTTGTTGTTGAAAGGTGACACAATTGTAGTAGTACTTGGGTTAGGCGATAATATGGCATGAGGTTCGCCATCTGCCGTCATCATGTTGTTGTCATCTTCATCCATACCAGCAACAGCAAATGTAAGCGTTTCAATCCGTGTGTGTGCACGATACAAAGTTAGTTATGCGGTAATCAGTCGTCGTTGTTGTCGTCGTAGATTTTATTGGAATGAGATTACACTCTCTGGAGTCACGTAAGTGTATATACTTATTAACTTAATTTAGGCCAGTTAATTATGGTGATCATAATGAGTATGAGTTGATAATATCAGCGGCACCCCCTAATCAGCTGCCTTCCTTCTTGCTGCAATACTGCTTGTGATTTTTCCTCAATTTTTCTATGATTTTTCTTCCGTTCAACTCCATTCAAATCACCGGCTTGGTTTCATTGTTGCTTGCCTATTGCTAACTTACATGAATCTGCACTTAATTTTGTTTCATTGCGTACATTTGTGTGTTATTTTTATGTGTTTTTGTGTTTTGTTTGTGTTGTTGGGGCGCAATACCTAGAGTGACCATAATCCATTTAAAAAAATAACCCAGAACGCTCAGAATGGCAATAAGCACAAATCCGTTAAAAAATCAGCTGATTCATCATATAATGAAAATAAAAATTTAATTTAATTTAATTTAATTTGCAAATTGTTATATTTCATGTAAAAGACAAATTCTAATTAACAAAACTAATTAAAAGTGAGTAGAAAAATAAAGCAATTAATTAATATCATTTGGTGTGAATGGCTAGTTTATTGATGGAAGTTTCTTGTTGAAACTATCGATAGTATCAAAAACATCGATTTTTACAGATATCAATGTCTTTGCCAACCTAATCAAGAAGCAACAGCAACAACAACAACGTGTGTGAATAGCGTAAACAACGTTTTTGCGCAAAATTAATGTCATCTCAATGATAATTTTCTAAAAAAAGCTTTAAAATGCTTTCCAACTTAGTTGTCACTAATCAAAAAATTATCCTCTTCATCGGTAAGTTAATTAAACATTTGTCAATTGCTAAATATCACTTAACCTCAACTGAAATGTAAAAATTTTGTAAAATATTTATGCGCTGCTAACGAACAAAAGATGAAACAAAACGCGAACGCATTGCACAAAAGTTCATTAGCCAATTATTGCACGAGCAAGGTCAAGATGCACCCGGTTTAATAAAGATACTACAAAGTGGGCCATTGCTCAGAAATCGTTCAACATATGAAGTACTAATAAGATCTTGCATTCCGGCCGGCAATAGTCCAAACAATAATGATAGCAACAAAACACCGTTTGTGAATGTTATACTGCCAACGCTTGCCAATTTGCTAAGCTATCAAAGTCCAGCATTCATCTTTGACCTCATCAATAGACTAAGCAAATGTCCGGCAGTAAAGCGTATCTTTCTTTGGGCCTCCACACATAATGTCAATCATGAGCATTCAACATTTATCATTGCTGCTTGTGAACACATGGCAGATTTGTTGGTACACTTGGAGTCACCAAAAGAACTAAGAATCATCACACGTAAACCTGGCGGTGCCGTCACTAATAAGCGCTACAATAGCGAAATAACCAAAACACAGTTTCTTGTGACACCATTTAAAGAGACGCCAAAAGGTGCTTTCGGTATTATTGGTGCAGCAGGTGATAGTGCTTCACCAGAATCAGAAACGGTTTCACCAGATAAATCATCAGAATCTAAGGGCACATTTAAAATTGAATTGGATGAAGACGAAATGGTGGCACGAAATGCTCTCAAGTTGCCCTATGAACGGTAAGTGTTGCAATAATGGCAAAATGCATCATCATTATATCATCATTATGGCTTGCATTCAAAATAACCTTTCTTTCTTTGTGTGTTCTTTGTTTCTCTTTTTAGTACAAGTGAACCGTCCGAAGGCAGTATCATTTATACACCAGAAGAACAGGATGATTTCGATGATGAGGATCCTGATGAAGATTTATGCATATAAGAAAAAATAAGAAAAGAAATGCGATAGGCATAGTCGCCTGTAAAAACACTTGTGTATTCAAAGTACAATTAATAGTTAATAGAGTGTCTTTTTTTCCATCGTCATATTGGCGCTAAAATTTTTCAAAGAAACACCAATAAATATTTTGTCATGAAATGAATTAAGAAAAGAAACAAAACGGCATTTTTTTTTTTGGTTTTCACATTGTTCAATGATTCAAAAAGATTTTTTTTATTTAAAATGGTGAATTTTCAAAAAAATCAATTATTATAATATAATTAAACATTATTCAGATAGGAGTAGTGGAGTATTTACATTGTGTTATTTAAAAATTGTTCAACTGGGGACATTTACTTATTTTAATTTATTTGATTTAATTTGGTTTTTTACAAAGAATTTCTTTAATATTTACAAGAAAAAATTGCTTATGAAAAAACTTAATACTCTTTACACATAATAAAATGCATTATTTATGATTTAAATTGCAGATTGAGAGATACAATACAATAATATATCAGTAAAATGTATATCACACACTATACAAGAACAAGAACAAGAAAAGGAAGAACAAATTTGAAAATTTGGTGCTTATGACTTAGAACTAGAGGGAAGTAGTAGTGCATTTCAAAGAAGATAACAAAGAAAGGATTGAATAGATTGTTTAAACTGGATATATGTAACTTAAAATATATCAATGGTTTGATTACAATATAAAATGGCCGCCTCAATGGTAAAATTCACAACAAGAACAATAACGACGATTAAGCGCTAATAATAAACTTAACTTTTATCTTTGTTTAAGCAAAGCATCAACATCACTCTTCGGATCCGGTGCTAGTGAACTCCATGCCGTATCTGAACATAGTGGCAGCGAAGCAACTGATGCAGTTGCAAGTTCCATAGCTACTGCATTTACAGCACAAGTTTCACGTAGTAAAAAGAATTTAACTATCAACTCATCAATCCATGCCTCTAAATCAGAACCAATGCGTTGAGCTTGCTGTTGTAGTGTAGTTTCTTGTAATTGTAATACTTCTTCGGCAGTCGATAAATGCTGCTGCCATTCTGTAGGTAAAACAAAATCTGCTGGCAATGATATACCGGAATCAGCATTTATGCGTTTCGCTTGTGAGGCTGTTAAAGGTTGTGTCTTGTGATATGCCAATGGGGTAATGAGAAACTTAATTTGCGCATAGACTGAACTACGTCCAATGAGCTTTGCTGTCCAAATGCCAGGCAACATAGGTTGCTTGAGCAATGTTTTAGAGTAATTGATGACATCGCTTTGAGTTTCCTCGATATGCAATTCATTGAAATCTTGCAAACGACCAAGTGGATCGATCCAAAGTAAGGTCAAATTGTAGGAATGTGCTGCACCGTCCTTAGGGGCTCCAGCGTAGGTGTAACTGAGAATGAGATCCGTAAAGGGTCCCATAAATTTTGCAATATTGCGAGCTACTTGTTCCTTCTGATCGAAATCCGAAGAGACCTCAAAATTTCGTAAACGTTTGGAAAATTTCGAATTCTTAGCCAACTTTCCATATTGCACTGGCCTTATTCTAGTCTCCAGCATAACTTGTGTCTTATTATCCTTTAGTGCACTGTAGCGTAATAAAAATCCTTTGTACTCATCACGTAGTAAATAATGTGTCATTTCATGCATCACACCTGCTGTCACTTTAAGTTGTTTGCTTGCCAAGCGCACAAGGCTTTCACCAATTGTACGTGACAAATCATCTGTACCGGCATTGGCATCTTTTATGTTATACATTGACTGCCAGTAACCATGTAAATTGACATATTCACTTGTGTATGGACCATAGAGCCATTCCTCTAATTGCAACAGAATTGCCTGATTAATAATAGGCTCAAATTTGCGAGCAAAGAACAAAAGTTTATTCTCGGTGCCCTGCAGACGCGACCAATCTTCTGGTTTGAAATCATTTGGACTGCAGCCGCACCAATCGACTACATGTTTGTATTGACACTTGCAACCTTGTTTGCGTTTCCAGTTGGTCACGTGCAGATTGTTATCCACATAGGTATCACACCAGTGTGTGTTGCGCAATACTGTATGAAAGAATGATTCTGCTGGCAAAAGTGTATGACGGAATATCACCATCAAACCTTGCAGCAATTCATGTTGTTCAATGTCCTGAGTAACAAACTCAACAAAAGGCCTTGAAAGAGCAATCCAATCACTGCCACCATCTACTTGTATGCCGGTGGGCAATTGACGATCTCCTATACGCCACATGTGTGTATCGCATTCGACAAATGTCTTATCCAATCCTTGCTTTTGTATAAAACGCTGTGTTTCCCGTCCATGACTTTTGACAAAATTACGTCCTCGGTTTGCGGTTAAGAAGTCAACAAGTTTATCCAGTGTCTTGACAGGGAAGTCGCTCTCACTGAGATTTATGACAAAGTCCCAGTGCCAATCATTTGTCTTTAGCAGATCTTCCATGCATTGTAGCAACATAGTAAGAAGAGAAGCACCACCCCAAATAGTTGAGAAACGTTTACGCGCCAGGCGTATGTTTCTAAACTTTGGCTCCAGTTCCAGTAAATTACGATAGAGGTAATCTTGACGCTGTGAATATGGAAGGAAATACAAAAATTTATTAAAATCATAACAAAGCTTTGCTTATTGTTAATTGGACTTCATGGCTTGGTTTGCCTGATTGCCTAGTCTACATTAAATAATGCATGGCAATGCTGTCAATTTATGTAGGTGTATGAAGTCAACTGCATGCATATAATTAACCCTCTTCCTCGCTACACACACACACACACACCTAAACACACCGCACATAAACCAAAACAAACAAAGCTTATCATCAAATGTAATACAATTAGATAAAAGAAAAACCGGTTTAATTACTACAAGCTATTGTCATTCAAACTTACTGAGTCGACATGTATGTAGAAGAAATGATTTGGAGCATACAATGATCTAATCAGACGATGAACTTGGCGTAGTGCCCGTCCATTGAGCGTCAGCAGAAATGCGATACGCACAGGTTCCGTATATGCTGGAGCGCTTGTCTCAGCAACTTTTGCACTGAATTCTATAAATCAACAATATATTGTTTATAAGTTATGTATGTACTCATATATAGAAATACTAAACCTACTTGCAATGCCTGTTTCGTAGATGTTCATGCTAAAATAGCCACCGCAAACTTCTTTGGCATCCCCTGTGCATTTCATATTACAACTTGAGTCAGCAAGTTTGACAGTACTTGGCGGCTCGTCAGTGCCGCAAAAACACTCTGAACCATATTGTACGCCTGCATATGGATAACCAGACTGTAGACAGAGATGTACACAACGTGATGGTGTATTGCTTATCTTTAAATTGACAAAGTAACCGCTAAGCAAACGTTGATCTTTTTCATCGTGATAACAACCGAGAGATATATTGGCTGTATGATTGCCCGCCGGACAACTGCTGGCCAGATGAGTAGCATAGAAATGACCTGACTGTATAGAGCAAGCTACTTGAGCGATATGTTGACGGCAGTCTTTTGTTTTGGCGCGCTGAAGCGCCGATATTGCTTCCTTTGAATTAATATCACATGGTGGAGTAAAGCCTAATTGGCTGGTCGTTAGATTTCTGGACGTCTGTTGTTGCTGCTGCTGCGCTGCTCGTTTAATTTGTTTACTATTAGTGTGCTTTGCATCATTTGTCACTTTGGAATCCACCAAGTGATCAGAGTTTGAATAATCATCATTTTTTATTAGATCTGAAACGCCAATGTCAAGCGATTTGTAAGCCAGAAAGATTTGTATACTTATTATAAGGAATCCGAGCAAGAAAAACGGTTTGTAACGACGCAACCAACGCACGGAGCGTTGTGATTGTGGTGACTGTTGCTCACTGGTCATAGCTCAGAACTAACTTTGAGGTGTTCCGTTCTGTTTATTTGTTTGTTGATTTGAGTCGTCTCGTATTTCCTTCGTCGTCGACGTCGTCGTGGTCACCGTCGTCGTCTGCTGTTGCTTGCAAAGTGTTTGGGCTAGTCGTTGTTGCATGTCGCGTTTACGGCGCAGCCAATCGTCGTCGATTGCAATGGATTTGCCGCAATTGGTATGTACACTTAATGGCACTGATATGTTTGTATGTTATGCACGGCAATGCATTTTATTTCTAATTTTTAACTAATTGAACGATATTCTTTTCTGTCCATGGCAATTGACAAGCAAAATTCTGCACAGCTGATTGCCATTCACATGAAATTTATTGTGTGCTCAATATGTGAATGGTATTCTAGAAAAGAAGAAGAGTAGTTAGTAGTCGGTCGTTGACTTGTTCACAAAGGAATTTTGTATATTATTATATTTATTTAGCATACTAAACATAAGGGAAAAATGGTCGACCCCAATCGCAAAATTAATCGTTTGACTGACAAGGACATTGAGTTCTTCGAACAGTGCGAGAGTGAGTTTACAAATCGGTATACGGATGACGATGTGGAATACACGGAACACTGCTCAAAAACTGAGCCAGACCCGCCGTTAGTAGACAACTGGAATGCAAGTGGTTGTGGTGGAGGAGATAATGAAGAGGCACCCAGCACTTCTGGCTACAATAACCGAAATAACAGCGGTGGTCAACGCAACTACAGAAACAATGATAATCGTGGGTCTTTTAATCGTGATGGCTACGGCTGGCGGGGTAACAATAAACGCAACTATGATAATAATGACAGAAATGGTCAGTATATGCAAAAACTATATAAGCACTTTTTAATTTCTTAATCATTTGTAATCAATTTTAGATCGTCGTTATCGACCGCATAAAAATTATCATCCATATAACTCAACCAACAAGTGGCAGAAGGGTGGTGGTGGAGGTGATTATGCCAGAGAACAAAATGAGCATCAACATCAGCATCAGTATCAACGTCAACGACCAGACACCTCACCTTCGAAGCCACCGATACAAATAAGACGTGATTATGGTAATTTTGTACCAGCATCTAAGGATTAGGTTACTTCTTATACTAAGTTACTGGTTTTTGTTTTACGAATTTGTACGTTAAAAAAAAAAGACAAGGGGACGTAATATTTTATATTTAAATTTTTATTAGGATTAAAGCAAATTTTGTGAGCGTTACAAAGTTTGATAGACCAAAGATCCTAAAAGCAAAAAGAGTGTTTTTTGATTATTATTACACTGTCGATTCTGAGAGATCTTTGGATTCCTCGTCATCGTTCCCTATGGCTGCTGCTGCAGCAGACATGCCTACGCCCATGGCACTGAATAAATTCGAAGCGGGTCCAGGACCTCCTACTTGTGACTTATAGCTATCTAACATGTTCTTAAGTGTATTTACATTGATATTGATTGGTTCAAAACTTTCGATATCATCGAAATCATCTTCTTCAGCAGAAGCAGTGGGTGCTGCATTTTTATTGTGAAACGATTTAGCTATTGTGGTGTTGGCTAACTCGCGATCCATTTGTTCCATATACTTCTTGATGTCGTTATCTAAACTGAAGCCTGCACTTGAAGACATGCCTTCAAGATGGTGTTCCAAATCATCTTCATCCTCATAGTCACTCATTTCAGAAGTCGAGTCCCAATTGTCCTCGGGTATTACAAAATCTAAAAAGTTACGAACATGTGTGCTAGCATTCTCATCCTCTTGGTCCATATTATTTTTGCGTTTGGGTTTTTCCACCATTATAGGGTTTTTGTTGCATGCTTTGCGCATAGAATGATTCTTCTTGACTTTTGCCTTAAATTCTTCCTTGGATTGAACATGAGCTCCACCTGTTGCTGCTGCTGCTTCATTCTCATCATCGCTGTCTGGTTCATCATCATCAGAATCGATTTCAATACCCTCGAAATTCGATTCTTTCTCTAAGAAATCAGAAAGTTGTTTGGTAAATTGTGCCGAATTCATTTCACCATTTGACTTAAAGAGTTTCTGTGGTCCATAACGTGCCAACAACATGGCGTCTAAATCTTCAGCACTGATATTTAGCCAAGCATCTGAATCACTTGGTTGCAGGTTGTTTTCCTCATCACGCAATTGATCCGCACTGGCATCACAAGTGCCCAGCATTTCAATGATTTCTGCACCGACCAGCGGTGCTGTGCGGAATCGCATTTGATTCGCTTTAAAGTACTCCAAGGCCTCGTTAAACAAGCGTTTGTACTCCTCACTACCTTCTAGATTGTCACGGAAATAACATTTTGCATTAAGACTACGAAGATAAGACCGCCAAGCTGGTGTTTGTTCCATATCACCAACACTTTTTGCTTGTGTTGCTAAAATCTCTAGACCACTAGCTATCTTAACGCCAAGTAGCTGTTCCTTGTATGATTTCGAATTATTATTTGCTGGTAAATTCCAACCAATCTTACGTTCTGGTGTATATTGGCTATGCATGAGCATTGCATAGAGGCAGCGTGTGAAAGGCACGTTTGTGCGAACGCGCTGCGATTCCGGTGGAAAGTAACGCATTGTACGTAATGCCTTTGTATCTAGAGTATCACGTTCACAGAATGCTCGTACTGCAGATGCTATCAAAGATGGTCTTTGTTTCAAAAGGGCAGCAGCCGTTAAGGGCAACTGTACAATTTGTCTATGTAGCATGGCACGAGTTGCCTCCGGCGTTTCAAAGTCCTTCAATCGTTCATTGATAGTCGTTTGAATATCTTTAGAGACACGATATAGTGTGGGATTCTGACGTATTTTCTCTAAAGCAGTTGCAACCGGAATAGTTTTAGTTGTATTCGAAGGTGAATTCTGCACCAACTGCATAGCCCCTTCGGCTAAGTAGACACGCTGTTCGCATGTATCCGGATTGGCCCAGTTCGGTAGAAAATCGGCTGCTTCAATAAGCAAGAATTCACCATCGGCATCACAGATGCGGGCAATGCAATGTGGTAGCGCACGTGTTAGTTCACTGATCAGGTATACGATAAACCATTCGTCAACAATGTTGTCCCCATAATGTGTGACACCGTGAAGGTGCGGTGGCAAAGGCAAAGACGCAGCTGCAGAGGCAAAAAGTTATAAATAACCTCATCAAGTATTCATAAGTATGTACACGTTTGTGTGTATGTACTCATACCATATTTATGATTTATATCTCTTCTCACCTGTGTCCGTTGTATCTGATGTTTCGTCATTTAGCAATTTTTCCTGTTCACTACCAGTTCGTGCCTGTAATTGAAATTCGTCCTTGTGCCAAATATAGCCATGCTCAGAAATCTTTTCTTGTACAAATTGCAGACATTCCTGTTTCGCTTGCTCCAACTCCTGGCGGAGTAGTTCAATAGATTTGTCAGCATTTTTGTCATATTTTAATTGTGGAAATATAAAATATTCAACATAATCATCTTCTCGTACATATTCCAAATTAGCACCAGGCTTTTTATTCATCTTGTTGCTTTTATGTTTGTCGTAGGGTGGGGTGCGGGTCAAATCCTTTGTTTGCACACTTTTGTGTGTGTATCCTAGTAGTTTGAGTTGGGTTCAGTTTCTTTGTTTTACTTTGAGTTGTGTTTTTCTTGAAATAAAAGAAGTTTTCTGCTAAGCAACTAAAAAATTCCACGCTAGCAGAAATCCAAATAATATGATATTTTTATATTCTTTAATAGTTTTAATATAAAATTATTGAATTATTTCTGTTAAACACAAATAAATGTGAGCAAAGCGACTCATAATTTGCTTCTTCTTATTTATTTATGCCATTCACCATGAACTCGCACACATTAACTGTTCTTTTTTGCCAATCACCATGAAGGGTGGCAAATTGTATTATTCTAATTTCTTGCCATTCATCATGAACAAAAGGTGTAATTTCAATAAATTTAAAATAATAAAAACGAAACAACATATGTAAAATATACAATCTCATTACTTTAATACACAAACACATATGGTACATACACATAAATCACAACCGACAAACTTCGATGTATTGTAAATGCATTTTGAGCCGCTTTGTGACAGATTTGTCTAGCCTCGTCTCTTCGTCTATTCAATCCCCTCTGATATGATTAATAGAAATATTCATACTTTTGCGCCTGATACAACATGATTTCCATGGATTTTTTGCCTTGCAAAACACCATTTCGTTCCATAAAATTCCAAATGGAAGCCATAAATACACAGAAAATGATTATACCAAAAATTATGAATTTAAGTAGCAAAAACAATGTACGAAAACCAACAGGTGTGCTAAACTCCACCATTATAATCAATAGCACAAACAGAAATGCCGCCATACTATAATACACAAAACGGTCTGTGCACAATTGATGCAAAGATGTGTCACACAGTGTTATGGCTTCTTGTAAGGCAGCCGTACGTGCAGCTGGATCAATTGAAGATACTTGGCAGTTGGAAGTAGTTGATTGAATTACAACATTACCAATGTATGCTTGTTTTTCTGGTGGCGGAGCTATACACACATCACCAGCCTCTCCAACATTGCAATGTACATCCGTAGTGGAGACCATATGGCCGTCTTTGCCCGACTGTAGTACAGTCAATTTGAGTTTAGCCAAAACAGCTTCATGATCGGAATAGCTGAATTTCTCACCAGGCACACGTTCCTCAAATGGCAATGTGTATTCAATAACTTCAGTTTTGATATGATCAGCACTACGTACAAATATATGATCAATACGTATGCCATCGGGATTCTTGGTAAGAGCTTTCTTCGAGGTATATGAATTACGCTTGCTTTCGTTAGTGCGAAAAATATCTGAAAAACAACTATCGTGCATTTTGGAAGTAGAAATGAGAACCCTAAAAAGAGGAACGGGTGAGCACAATTTGTTCTTTCTATGTACTATTTTAAGTCAAAACTTACTTGTATGAGAGATCATGGGGTTGGGTATTAAGATCACCGGCCAATATTTGTAAAACTGAATTGCCACGTGTCGCCTCTATGAACTGGGCTGTGTCAAAAGCCTGAATGACACGATGCGTCTTGTATTCATCATTCTCATTATCATATTCCGCATGTAAATGAGCATTGTACAAATGCACCATTTGTTCACCAATAAGTATACGACAAAGACCCACTCCTTTGCCACCAAACCAATCAGCATGTTGCACACGATGAAAATAACCATTTAGAGACCAAGCATGAAACAGAGTACCCAAAATAGGATACTTGGAAAGCACTAGTAGACCAGCACCCATGACTCCACTATGGAAATAATGAGTGTAGGGTAGAGTTTCGGATGTGATTTGTTGCAACTTTTCGCTGTCCTTTTGTGACCAAACCTCTTGCAATGAAACGATGTCATAGTGTCCGCTACTTAGTTCTTGGCCTATAGCTGCTATCCGTGCCTCACGGTCACTGGACACATATGGTATGCCCCTATATAAGGATTGAGAAACAACAACAGGTCAGCTACTGGTTGACCTCAAGACAACAACAACTCTTTATCTCCTTTGCTTTTTTTTCACACATTTGTTACTTGCTTGCTTTACGCACCAGACATTGAGCGTTAAGATGTTTAATTCCAACAGAAGCATTTTTATTGGCAAAACTCGGAGTTGAGTTACGTGAAAGATTTTCTTTCTTATCAATGCGTCCGTCCGTTACATTTATCAATTAATGTACATAAGTGGATTAAAAATAAATACAAAGTAAAATTTTACTTGTAAACAATGTTGCCAAACGTAAATAATTTACATTTACTCTTGGCAAGTGCTGCCAGATTATGGAAAGTTCAAGTGCCTAGCATTGCCGTCTAGTTGGAATTTGAGATAGAGTAAAAAAAGTGTGGCCATTGTTGTATTCAATTTACTGCAGATGGCGCTTGGATAGTAAAAACGGAAATTTAAATTTCGTGTCCATTGTACCTGCTTGGGTACAAAAAATTGATCAAGCAGAATATAAAATTTCACTATTTTATTGTGTACTATCATCATGCAAAATGTGATAAATAGGGACATGTAGAAAAAGTAGAAATTACGAATAAAGGTATTCTGAATTTTGCTTTGTTTTAATACTTCTCCGCACAATTTAAGTATTTGGAGCATGTATGTAAGAGTTTAATTCATTCTCAAAATATTTGAGAGTACTAAGTGAGTTCAAAATATAGTTTTGTACTCGGCTATAAAGGTATGCATATTTTATAGAATGATCTAGTTATTAAAATGGCTTATGAAAGTATAAAAATATCAATTTTTTATGGCTCAAGGTTTAAAAATGTAGCCAGTGCTTTGGACCTTGTTGAGACGTTCTCAAATCTTTTGACGTACCCTATATTCCACCAGATCCAGATTGTAATAAAGATAAACAAGAAGGTGACACCGATGGCATTTACGTAAACACTTTGCAGCAAGATGTTCCAGGTGACTTAAAAATATTTTATATTAGCGATAGTGAGGACAATAGTTCACTGTGCCGTAAATCGATATCTGCCAAACATGATCCAAAATGTAGAATTTCTGAATTTGAAATACAGTGAACTAGTTTTTATATTGAGAGCCAGAGAAAATTGATCGACTCTACCCAAATTAGGCGAACGCCCATGACTTTCTGTCTTTCGACAAAAATGATTTGGAAACATTCTTGAGTATTGTATCATTTTAGCGGCTATCACTAAATGCCTAGGGAAGTGAATGAAGATACATAAATACATACCATTTTTTGGTAACAATTTTTCTGGAAAATTATTCCAAAAAATCGAGAAATGTATCTATTTTGCTGACAACAACAACTTGTTTCGCAACGACCAAATTGCAAAAGTTATGCCTCTGATAATAATGCTTTCTTACGAAATTACACTAAGAAAATGGCGTCATCCAATTAGTCAATCAATTCTAGCAAAGATGGAAACCATTTTCTGAAAAGAATTCAAAGTCCTCTATGCTGTCGTCAATGTCACTACCAAATTAGAGGGATATACGAACAATGAAAGTCAATTTGTTTAACGTGAACATCTTTCGTAGCGACTTAATATCACGGTGCCGAGCACGGGAATTGATAAACGTCAATCAACGTCCCCTTGAATATATATCCGCAGGTACCAATCTCAAGCTTATTCTCTTATTTTGGTCGTGTGACTCATTCCTTGGTTAAGAACAAGGCCTATCTAAGCATCTGCTGCTCTGTAGTTCACAGCACCCGGTTGTATAACGCAACTCCACGTCGAGCTCACACTCTACCCGCATTTGGGTACAGCCACAGACACCACGATACTCCCATAGAGGGGCCGTCTCCCCTGGCCAGGGCGGAAACAAGTTCCGTGTGCTCCTGACCACCCGTGGTACCAGAAAAAAGCCTCAGGTCAGACTTCGTACCCGAGGTACTACCTATTTGAGCCCCAAATAATTCGTGGGATGGTGTCCCAGAAATCGAACGTAGCTCACTGGAATAGAATGCACTATATTCATGGATATAGCTTTCTCACTGTTCGGAGCGAGGTCTATTCCTACCTATTCTGCCAAGGTAGCAATCATTAGATCAAAGATCAAAACGAACTATGTCCCCACTGTCACAAGGACTTTAGCGAATGGATCGTAGGCTGAGATCGCTACTTTTCCAAACGCCCGTGGTACCAGAAAAAATACCTCTGGTCAGGTAGCGTGACAAGGTCACTACCAGTACAGCTCCATGAAGCTCAGGGACTGGTGCCCGCCAGACAACACTACGAACAATGTGAGATAGCACTGTGCATAGAGAGGGAATGTTTCAAAATTTTTCATACTACAAGAAAATGGAAAAAATGTATTATACAATTGGCCGTTGTACTCGCTTGGGTACAGGCTTAAAAACCCACTAAGCGAATGTTTTGTTTTTATTTTCCATATTTTTTAAGTTGCTTATGAAATTGAGGCGAACACGTTTTCAGTGACACCCCTGATACTTTAATTATTGAGTAAATAAATACTTGTGAACTAAAATTATGAAAATTTTTAATCGCATATTTTTAGGCTTTGAAATCGCCTCAATATTGAGACGAAAGCGGTTTCTAGCACATACCCGTATGATTTTTGAGTTAAAATAAAAACCAGAATTTTGTTTGTTTTGTTATTTGTAATTTAATTATTTGTTTTGTGTTATTTACAATTTTTACGTTAATTTATTCATTAATTTATATAAATACATATGTGTGTGTGTGTGTGCGATCTTTTGCTAATTTTCAAATATTTTATACAATTCAAAAACTTCTCACACATCCATACATACATAAATGTATGTATATGTGATTCGGTTAAACATATGCAACAACAATTGTCTTTAATATGGCATTTATTAAACAAAATTAATTACTCATTCATCTTCTTCTTAAAAGCTACCATAGAAACATACAAACTAGCAAAAAATAATAATTGCAGCAGGTACGTTGGGGCCTTGCCTGGTTAGACATTTGTGTTTTTTGTTTATATGTTAATTATTACAATTTTGATCCTATTTTTTTAGTGTGTTTCATTATCATTCTTTTCTTATAATTTACAATTATTCAATATTAATTGCTAATTAAATTAATATTAAATTAAGTTAAACAAACGAATCCATCATTTCCATCCATCCATCTTCTATGTATAACGCACCATGATCCCTTAGCTTGGGACCATCATCATCATACGATCGATCGATCAATAACGATTGCTTTCTCGATCTGAATATTTGCCACTCATTTTGCTGACTGAATAAGTATCATATTTATCGGCTTTATAATTTATCTCTTGAGGCGTATAGCCTATGTTTTTTTGCCAATGCCGCGTCCAATAAAGATCTTCATTGCGCACCTGTGATGGTGTCTTAGCATCACGACACACATAAACACAATAAACCATGCAACCGATTAAAGTGAGAAAACCAAAGATTAAGAAAATAATGCCAAGTATCCTGCAAATGAAATTCAATGTTATAGCATAAGGGATACACTTCACTTGATGGAAACTTACCAAACATAGACCGGTTCATAGAACTGCACCACAATGACAAAACCCAAAGTCACAAGAATCAAACCCAAGTTCAGCAAAAGCATTAAACAACAAACTCCTTTGACATTTGGACAAAAAGGATTGGGTGCCGACATGGTTTCAATTTTAGCGCCACGTTTTGTTGTGGACCTTGCACTGCGCCCCGTCTTTGCTGTACTTGCCACCGAGTAAACACTGCGTGGCGCACCACGTGATTGTGGACGATGACTGTAGCGACTGTTAAATGTAAAGGAAAACAAATAATTAAATTTTGCCTTGAAAACAGAATCCATAAATTGCCTTACCTAATTTCCGATGGCGCCTTATAAGCAGCACTAGTTACATAAATATCGCTGCCAGCATCACCACCATGATCATAGCTTAGTGCTGATGGGGCACGCGGTGGTATACGCGTTGGTGGTGGTCCACTTAATGAACGTGGTCCACCATTATCGAATGCTGTGGGTGATGTCGATAGACCCAATTGACTGTGACTGGCGCTATGCGGGTGATGATGATAATGTTGCTGATGATGATGATGATGCAGGTGTCCATTACTGCCATTGATGTTGCTATGGCTATTGCCATTATTCAAACGATTCTTACGTGATGAATTGTAATGACCTTGCGGTGAAATACGTTCATGGGCCACCGTATATTCAGAATAAGTACGTTCCGATGGAGCACGATGCGATTCCTCACCATCAGTTGAGTAGCCACGATTTGAATGCACATAAGGTGGATCAGGTGTAAGACGTCCATGTGTGGCAACATAATGACCACCTTTAATTCTAGAAATTGTATAGAAAAGATACTTAGATACGTACATATTTTCTATGATTTCATTAGGTGGTGGTAACTTACTTTTTCACACGTCTTTCATGCATGACTTTTAGTTTGTTGTCGCTTCTAATAATTTCACTTGTTGGTTTATTTTAATGACTTCTTCTTTGTTATTTATATCTAGTTTCCTCCTTCTCTGGATTTCTCTGCTTCTCGGTGTGTCGGTTTTCTTCCTCAGTGGGTTTTGTTTCACTTCTTTATGTTGCGTTGTGAGGATGATGATGAAAACTTTAAATTATTGCAATTTATCTGCAAATAGTAAACAATAAATGATGAAAACTAAATTTTTATAAACATCGAACTACTTTTGGTTTTAATTAATTTTTGAAATATTCCTCATACGCAGTGTATTATCACCTTCAACATATATGTACTACAATATACAATAAATAAACTTTTAATTAAAATTGCAATTTTTGGTTTCAACTAAATTCTAAACTTTAGTTTAATAATTGGATATTGTTGCTTCGACTTCATTTTGTTCTTTGGTTACTATGGTTTTATAAGTAAAACAAAATGGTGTTAATTAAATTTTTGTATAAATAAAACAGTTTTTTAGCAGTTGTTGTTTTGTATTTTCTTTTCTTCTTTGTTTTGGTTTTATATGCTGATGCTGCTGTTGATGATGAACTTTGTTATTTCTATTAATTAATAGCACTACGAAACCTAACTTATAATTTACTAGCGTATCACGGTGTGCATTGCTACGGCCCCGTCGTGATGTTAGTGCATGATTTTTCGATAGAAAGACATGTAGATTCGCACCATCTACCGTTAAATTTTAAAACATATAATAATTGAACAAACAGAAGCGGAGTTCTATAGCAATGAGCTTTTTGTATGGTAGCATAAAGAACTTACAGTAGAGTCAAAATTAATGCACATGAAAATATATAAAAACATGCCAGTTACATCAAAGTGGATAGCATATAAACATTCTTCATGAAGAAATACATATACATGCCAACTTTCATGCTTGATGGTCCAACGGTGTTGAAGTTATTCGCCGTTAAACTAATTTTCTCGTCCCAATTATGTTATATGGCTCGGAGTTTTGAGGTGACGGCTCGCATCTTACAAAATAAAGTAAAAATGATTTTTTATCTTCCTTTTTATTACACTTAGTCATGATAGACGAAAAATCCGTCAGACTATTACAAAGTAGTTTCAAAGTAAGATTTCATAATTTGCACTTTCTAAGTGTAGATCGGCCCTTAACAAGCTAATTATAAATTAACTTTATTATCCCTAGTTTTAGTTTTAAATTTTTAGTTCTTTATTGTAAGGTTTTTGTATCCCCTATTTTCCTTAATCAAACAAAAAAACATCTTCTTAGTTACTAAGTTGTCAAAGGAACTAAACTCTGTGTAAGCGCAAAGAATGAAACTGTAAAATTTTATTATTACGGGTTAATAAATAATAATACTAATAATAATCAAACGAAAAAATTGTAATAAAAAGCAACGTGTAAAATAATCCAATTTACATTTCTCACAAACCTCATTCACTCACTCATTTATTTTATTTAGTTATTTAATCATTCATTCATTCACTTCTTCACTTAATGTCCGGCATTTGTCGCTATAGTCGTCGTTATAGTGGCTTCATTAAAAATGCAAATATATAAATATATATAGTAGTTGCACTACTGTTGTTTTGGTTGCTACCATACTTGTTCTTCTAAGTACTGCTGCTATTTAACTCTTAAGACCACTTACATCAAATTAATTTATTTTAAATATTATATTTCGTTAAAAGTTCTCTTTATACTACATACACATAGATATACACTCACAGATATACATGTCAATATACATATAAATACGATAACTAATTAATTATTAAGTGTGTTGCAAAGTCACTTTGAATTGTCTTCAGTTGAATTGAGTTTAGTTGAATTGGATTTCGTTGAATTTTGGTTGAATTTCTTGGTTTTTTGGTGTACGTGTACTTTTGAAATAAATTTAATTGATATTGAAATAAAGTTGAATTTATAAGATTACTTGAAGGAATTTTCTTTGTGTTTTTGCTTGATTATTTTTGGTTGAAGTAAGTTTTAATTTCAATTCAAGGATACTTGATGAAAATTATTTTATAAGTGATTTGTAAGTATTGTATAGAATAGATGAAATCAAGTCAGTAATGGAAGACAGAAAGATTTAATCATGAAAACAATGAAGAAGTCAAATAAATAAGATTTTCTACTTAGCTAACTAAGAAAACTCACAGATGATTTCTGTCAGTCATAACAAGCAAGTTGAGTACTAATCAATAATGTATGGTACTTACTATACTACTTGTCTTACTTTTCATTTTAAATCAAAAGGTAGTCTGTTATGTTCTTCTATACATTATTGATTAATCTATAACTATCATTATATATGTCTATATAGAATCGTAAACATCTTATTGTTTTCACAAGCTTCCTGTGACATATAGCTTGTGATCAAAATCGATCTACAAAATCAAAAGATATTAATTTTTCATGAGTACTGTTCCCACATTTTTGCGCATTGTTAACAACTTTTTGTTTGAATTTCGACTGTATTCCTCTTTCCTCTTTTTTGGTTGTGCGCCATCATTAAATATCTGATGATGGTGGAAACTTACTTCCTAACTATCACACAAGAGGAAGTGTGAACTCTTCTTTTGACTACAAAGTTTGATCAACAAGCAAGGCCATGCAATAAGTAACGAGACAAATCTGAGTCAGGTTTGCAATTGATTTTGAACTTGTTCATTGAATCGAAAATGTGTCCCTCGTAGAGAATCTTTAAGGGGTCCAAACAAAGCGAAGGCCGATGGGTCGAGGTTGGAGCTGTAGGGTGGACCCCAGTTTCTGAAGGCTATATAGAGTTTAATGTGCCGTGTTTGGGCGCGAGTTGTCATGAAGAAAAATAACGTCTTTTGTCAAGAGTTTACGACGTTTCGTTCGAATTGCAGGGTTTGATTTGTTTGTGAGCATATCACTGTAATACTGGGTGTTAATAGCTCATTGATCTTCGAGATAGTCACAATAAATAGACCCCTGTGAATCTCAAAATACTGTAAGCATGATTTTACCAGCAGGCTTGGTCATGAATTTCTTTCTTGCTCGTCGTACACACTTACACGGTCATTTTTAAACCCATTCTACCCATTTGTAAACATTCGAAAGCTTCAAACAATTATTCCTGTAGACTTTCAACATTTTTTCATTGATATCACTACTTTTGATACCCTCTCTAATCAATGCTCGATGAACTCTTCATTGTTAACTAAATACATTATATTTGAGGTTAAGCTTACCAAATAGTATTCTCGAACAGCTGATGAGAAACAAAGTCCAAGCATGCAAATTTAACACACTGAAACGATTGTACTGATCTACATCGATTTGTCTCGTTATTTATTGAATGATCCTCATGAGCTCAATTAAGTAACATTGTATGGTTGTTAACGAAGAGGGACAGAGTCCGTTTTGGTCTTATTATTTGATTTCTTATTCAATTCTTTTCATAGTCTCACAAGAGATGTTCTATTGTAAGTATTAATAACAATTATCATTTGAAAACAAACCCATAAACCAAATGGAAATGCAGTATGCACTATGTATAGTATTCAGTGATTTGAAAGATGACACAGTACACTACGATAATGTCAATTTCTATTAACAACGCACACGCGTACTCAAGACTTACTTAAAATTTTATCAAGCTGATCCAATAAGGATTACCAGATGTGGATATTTTTTTTTATTTATTGAAAAACAATGTTTCAACTATAAAATAACCGATGGTATGACTTTGGCACATGCTTAGTTCTTCTGCATAAACATAAATCTTATTATTGTATTTGAAAGCCACACCTTCTATACTATTTTAAGTACACTGTAATATTGTGAACCCCTTAAAAACCTTTCTATTTACTATTCTACCATGTATTTACTTAATAATTAAATAAATTTAAAACTTTAAACTACAATATTATAGTAATACTACTACTATATTTGTCAATAAGCTTCTGCATTAGGTATACAAAACATGTTGCATGCCTTTTGGCTTTACCAAATTTAAGGAATTTACAAGAATAATAAACATAAAAATAATATAATTTCTGAATGCCCTGCGTACTTGTTTTTGGTTGTGATGTGGATGAAAAATCAACAATAACAACTACTACAATACAATTTACCTCAGATAGTAAACTTCATTCAGTCAAATCAAATTGAACTCAACCTATATACGTGACTGCCCAAACAGATAGTTGTTGTTTTCTTATACTACAATAGTATATAATATTAAGTAGATACATTCATTCCTTTATACTCATACTATTGTACATTCATGTATCTGTGTAGTAGAGTTAATAATAAACTAAGCTAAGACTTTGAGCTGAGTTGGATCAGAGTCAACTTTGAAGTTGGAGTTGGTGTTTTGAAGTTTGACCCAGTGCAGCAGCGCATATTTTCGAAGGTGCTTTTGCCTCGTGTTGTTGCTGCGGGTGAACACTTGAATTGAATTGGTTGAAGCTAAAGTATGTAGACAGAAATACAGACAGACAGGCATGGACTTCGAGGTCTTTCTTTTTGGGGGCGCACATAGCACAGCAGGTTCTTTCAGTCAGTCATTCAGAAGGTGGATGTGGAGAATAGAAGTTAAATCAAAAATACAATAATAACATGCAGTATTCGATTGAAAGTCAGGCGAGGGTGTCTTATAGGACTCCATGTGGCGTGTCACATGTGTATTTGTATGATTTTAATAAATATTTTACATAAAAATTATGTGTGCTATCTTCTACAATTGGTTGGTTGGTTGGTCATATTGACTTGGGTATTAAAATTGTTGAAGTGTCTTAGAGTGTTGGCTTTGGCAGAAGTTCAATCACTTCACAAATATTTATGCTTCATGCTTTGTACATTTGATATTTATCTTTATAGTATGGTATATTCGAGTATATGAGATTTTTCTTCTTGTTGTTATTGGTATTACAGTATTATTATATTTTCTTCATACATTACGCTTTAAAAGCATTTACTGAATTTATTTTTATTATGCCAATGATTTGACTTTTGTTGGTTGGCTCAATGATTCGATGGAGAAACAACAGTGAAATACTTTAGTTTGTCTTATTGGCTAAAAGACACACCCTTTTTGTTGCCGGTTATTGCTTGCGGCTTTCATTGCTGTTGCTGCTGCTTAAGACTTTAACTCTTTTGTTTGTTTGTTTATATATCTCTTTATCTGTCTGTTTGTCGATCTGTCCTTATATCTTTGTGTGGCATTCAATGTAGTTCGTTGCACTTGCAAATATATAAGTACATACAATATTTCTTTCTTTAACTTATACCATACCAGCATTTACATTTACATATTCACATGTATCTCGCACTAGCAGTTATAAAAAATAAAGTATCTCATTCCCTTATTTGATTTATCACTTTCATTTCATATGTTGGTTGTTATTTTGCTTTAAGCGCCTTTTGTACTTCATTCAACTCAATTTGATTACAATCCCAGCAACTTCATCATGATCAGCAGCACCTTCATTCACTTAATCTTCATCATCAGCCTTATCATTATTATCACCATAATTATCGTCACCTCAAACAATTGCACCATAATCAAGTTCATTACATACACACACTTCCTTTGGATTGCATTGAAATGCGTCTGCTGCGTATATCCTTCAACATTATCATAGTAGGACAACAGTTTATTGCATGCCACCACTTAGGTATATGTAAATGTTTCCGGCATTTCATAGATTTGTTAGTGTTTAAATTTGGTTCTCGATTGATTCCATGACTCAATTGTTGGTACTTGAGCACGTTTAGCGGCTTCAGTCAACATTTTCCTCAAAAGAAGGTGGTGGTGATGGTGATGATGGCTACAGTATTCATTCTCATTACCTTTGTTAGTTCAATTGAGTGGTTTTGATTTGTGCCTTTAACTCTGCTTTTTGGATCCTGTATGTATTGTATTCAATAAGTGGGTACCAAGTTGTTTGCTCCATCTCATCTCATCTCTTCGTTTCGATTCAATGCAATTCGTTTCAGTTGACTGACTGAGTGACCTTGATGTGTTAATGGTGTTGGTTACCATTAATGAGTTTTATCATGGATTAAGGTTTAGGATCTTTCTATAAAACTATTTGATATGTTGTGTACCTAAATTACATGAAGGCTTCGATATCGTCGGTTCCTTTTGCTTACACACATATAAGTATATTTTGCATTGTATGTAATCTCAAAGGAAATAAACCCGTGAAACTGGTTTAGTTATCTGATGGTTGATCTGTTGGTCTTATCGTTTTACATACTCCATACTTAAGTATAATAAATTTTTTTGTTTAGCTATTTTTAAAATGCTTCGCTTGAGTATTTTCTTAGCCTTCGAAAGGCTACAGGTGTCATTTAGAAGTATCTAGTAAGTTATCTGCTTGCAACTAAAGGAAACAACAAGAATGCCAGCAACAATGACAATAACAACAACATGGTGTGTTGCAATTGCGATGATTTGTGTTCTAGAATATTTGCCTTATCATTTTGTGTTGTTGCTAATTAATAAATATAAGAGAATAAGTACTTTGAAGGATGTGACAATGATAAAATTGAAAAAAAAAAAAAAATGACAAAAATATTTTGAAAAGAATTTCATTTGAGCGAAAAGGATTGAGCTAAAGATTTGTTTCTTATTTAAGATAATGAATTAAAGATATCTAGGAAGTACTCAAATGATGATGTTATAAAGAGAATGGTATTTGAACATGAAAAATTATGTAATAAACAAATGCTCAAACCTTTCCATAAATTTAGCTGCATTTCACAACTTTCGATGAAGTTGGAGAATGGCTTGGTGAATGGATTTCAAAGAAGGATGAAACTTTCTTTTCGAATCGGATCCATAAGTTGTGTGTAAGATTGACAAAATGTATAAAAAGCGAGGGCCGATACTTTGACTCACGTTTAGAATAGAGTCTGTATTCATACTAATTTCAGTACACCAAAGTCAAATGTATAGAAGGCGCATTTCATACATATTTCAATACACCAATAGTCACATGTAGATGGCGCATGGCCATGGTGTATGGAGCACATAATATGGATCAGGCACTTATAGTGTCCAATTTACAGTTGGATAAGACAAAAAACAAAACAAGTATATCTAATATGAACATTAATCCTTGGTCCGATTCGGCTGATTCCGACAAATGTGCAGCGTGTAGGAAAAAGAAACCTTCATGCTCTAGCTCTGAGGGATAAATTTGCAAAAATACAGACGGACATGGCTAAATCAACTCGTCTCATCGATCTGATCAAGAATATATCTGCTTTATGAAGAGTATAAAGAACTACATTTTAAACTTCTACACCCGGTAATTGATTCATAACATTAAGGAACAACCATTCTACACCATTGAATACTTAATGCGCCCCATACATTATGCGACAGATTGTACAATCAAAGATCAAAACTTTTTGATTTTTCATACAATCGAGCCATGACTCTTCCCCGCTCACGTTATGAGAGTCAATAAGCAATATGAAATTGTACAATCGATCGCATAATGTATGGTCCGCATAACATATAAGTACGAGTATTTGCAAATATTTTATACCAAAATAAGTCTCAGCTCAAAAGAGTTTGTTACTAGTACATAAAATTAAATTTTAATGGTGAGAATTACACACTTGATTATATGTTTTATTAAGAACTAATTTCTTTTCTGTCTGACTCTTCGATTTTTAATTAACGAAAGTCCTTTAGCTATAATTATGACTCATAAATATTTTCATCATATATATATATATTGTTATGTGCTGGTAATTATTTTTATAAACTTGCTTCAATTTTATTAATCATTTGTTATTTAGATTAAACTGGCTGGTAGTAGAAAAAGCAAAAGTAATGTAATGTGTAAATTTCAGACAAAGAATTTAAATTCTTAATTAATTTCTACTTAAGTTTCATATTAATTTTTTAATTGACCAGTCAAATGGACAAATCAAAAGTGAACAATCTCATTCCAAGAAAATCATTATAAAAATAAGTTAATATAAAATAAGTATAACATGAAAAAATCATGTATCATTAGTCTGAACACAAACGTACCTTTAATCGAACATTTCGCATATGACCTGGCTTAGAAAATGCATGATTTCACCTATGTTTCGAAATTTTGAAATTTTTGAAATTTTCGTAAATGGACCAAAATTATTGTACTGATCAAAATAATTTCTATAGTGAAAAATAAGACAAAATTTAAAGTTAAATTTGGTATTGGATATTGTTCCAAATACTTGATAATCTAACACTTGTAAATCATACCGTTTTCAAATTGAAAGATCCATTTTTATACATGCAGTTGATTTAGCCATATCCGTCTGTCCGTTTGTTTTTAAATTCGTTCGAAAAAACCATACTGTTTCCCAGATCAGCATGCTTATATTTCGGATTGTTAAAAAATTAGATAGATTTATGACATATAACGATTTTTCATTTTATAGCAACATATTCTATATTTTCGGGACTAGAAAAAAAACTTCACGTATTTTTAAGTTGTTACACAAAAAAATTCATGAAAAATAAAATACATGCAATAAAAATTTTGTTAAATATTTTTATAAAAGTAAATTCCACAATCTTTTCAACAAGTATAAATACTATTAAGTTTATTTATTCCAATAACTGTTTAAAATAGTTTGAAAATTACATTTGAGGCAAAACCGTAGGTGTAGGAATTAATAGTGTTCAGGTTACAAACAGTTGCCATATGTAAGTACAATTTAATCTTCTAATAATAAAAGGACAAAGTATGGAGAATCTTAATCCTATTATTGGTATTTACTCCAGGTCATCTCTCACTAAAACCTCACTTGGCATTAAAATGCTATTAAACTTATCCACATCCCGTCAACATATAAGTCGTAAATTTGTTTGTCATTAGTTTTCGATGTGGTTACCTTTTTGTTCATTTAAGCTTTATTCATTCGACTGAATTCGCTATTCTTTGTTTGGCTAAAAGCACATTGTTTACAGTTGAAATCATTTTATAAAATGAATTATCAACATTTGCATCATGATGAAAATAATCGTACAATATGCGTACGATAATGTGCTATCGTACATAGACGTAGTCATAAGTTTATTGCATGTGCACGATAAATATCATTCGATTCCGAACACTGCAGGATACTATAAAATTTAATCAATTCAAAAAGTGTCGTACTGGATACCCTATGACAAGGATGTAGGAACATGCGAATGATGATTCATTCCCCTTTGGATTCTCATGCTAATTTGCACAATTCAATGAATTACAAACATCAATTTAAAGTGATGATAATAGACACTACATTTACACTACACCATAATATTGTTATACTAGAGTGTGGAAAAAATATATATACTATGGTAGATATTAAATTAAAATAAAATCTCATCTCACTTAACAGACAGACGTCTACAGCCCCAAGGTGAACTTTGTTTTGTCAGTTTTGTGCAGTTTATTTGATTTCATTATACAATAGTATTTTTGTGCAACACAAAAAAAACTTTGAAACTTTTGCGTTGCAAACGCGTTTATATTTTATTGTATTTTATTGTAGATTCAATCGAATTGTTTTTTCTTTTGCCGCCATCACCGCCTACATTTTGTCGATGCACAATTTTATTATTAAATGAAATAAAATAAAATATAATAAAAGAACAAAAAAGGAAATTGAAGAGATGAAAACCATCGAAACATTGAAACTCTCAGCTGCAGTATAAAAATATTGATGGACATTGATGTTTAGAGTCCATAAGCTATTGGTGGGTGTTGTTGTTGCTTTTGTTGTCTGACTGACTGACTGCTTGCTTGCCTGGCTGCCTGCCGGACAATCTAGATACAATTGAATTTTTAGTTTGCCTTTTCTATTTTAAGCCATTATTATTTTTTCCCCATTTTGTGAGTTTTTTTTTTTAGTTATTTTGTATTTTATGCAAAGCCAAAAACAATTTTTTGTTTTTTGCCAAGTTCAATGCAGTGATTCAGTTGTTGGAATACACTTGGGGATGCATTGTGTTGACTGTTGTTGGCGCCGCTGCCGCCGCTGTTGTTGTTGTTAAATGTAAACAAGGTACAAAATAAAAAGAATCCTTTTGCTGCATTTATTCACTATCATTTTAGTGGCATCAGCATGGTGGAGTAGAGGTACATCAAAGGCACACGCACGCAAGCAAAGCAAAGCGATTCCCATGTGTTCCTTCACTACAAACTCACTCACACTCACACTCTCACTCTTCTTATTCTCATTCCCATTCAATCTTTAAAAGGAGGAGATTTCCCTTTGTTTATTTGGTGTTGCGTAAAATGTGTGTAGCATACTATTTGCTTTTCTGGATATTTGGTTTTACTATGTTGTCGATACTATTTACTTATTTACTATTGCTTTGTTTTCTTAGGCGGCACGTTTTGTGGCTCTTAACTCGTCTCCACTATCTTAACGTTGGTTATATTCCTATATCTGTGTTCCCTTTTTGCCTGTCTGTCGATAAAAAGCCATTAAAAATACTTTGGCTATGCACATATTTGCCCTTAAAATGCAAATACTTTTAATGTAATACCCCACACTTCCCTTCTCTTCTCTGTACATAGTTTAGTTGAGAGATAAGTCCAAGGAGTAAGTAATTTGTATATTTGTATAGAATTAATCTACCTTATTCCAAACCATTGCTTTGTGCTTATATTTCAAGATTTCTTTACTTCATTTCCCTTTCTTTATGCTTTTCCTTTTGCAATTTACTTGGAATGTCTGTTGTTTCTGTTGGTTTCTTACTACTTTGGTTTACTGCTACTCCTACTATTTATGTACCAAAACTCATAGCATTGAATGCTACATAAATAAAAACAACAAAGACATTTTAAAATATACTCAGATTCTTCCTTTGTATATCCATAAACAACAACCTGCATATATTTTATATAAAATTTAAGATTACTCATACGCCATGCTATGACTAATAGAGAATTCATGCTTTATGTGTGTGTTCCAAGGAAAAGTGGAAAAAAATATTTCATTAATATCCAAAAGGATTCATATTTATGACCATCAGAGATTCTTTTATATTTTTTCTTCATTTTTTCACCTCCACGACTATTCAGTGGCGCGTGTCTGCTTAAGGCAAGCAGCATATTACCTCATTCATGTTCTCAACAAAAACTGCGCGTTAAATATCCATAAAGGTATAAAATAAGTAAAAAAAAAAGAGAAAAACAACAGCAAAATAACCTTTCGGCTGTTGATGTTGCGTTTTTGTGCTTTGTTGCCTCATAAAAATCGCGCATTCACTAATTTTATGTACCCAAAAAAAGAATGAAAAAAAAGGAAACAGGAAACGGTTTTCTGATTTTATGTTCCTGCGTCAAACCCACAAAAAAAATTTCACGACAACAAGTAGCACAACAATAGAACATAATGTAAGTGTAGGGGAGGTGGCATGTATTTACAAGAAGTTTATCCCACCGTGTTTAATGTTTTGTTACGCCCCAATTTACGGGTTATGAAGTATTTTTGCTTACTTCACCTATTTGATAAGTTTGATAATAAGTACACTGAGATTTTATGCAAACTTTATTCTTTTGTTTTTTAATGCAACATACTTATTTTTAAGAAATTTACTGAAAAGTTTTAAAAGCAAATGAAGTTTGTTCTTTAGGAACAAGAACAGAATTAGGGGGAAATTATAATAACAAAAGAGAAACTTAATTAGAAAACCATTAAATGGAAATTACTTATGAATTTTTAAATGAATGTCTGATATTTGCTTTGTCCAACGAATCCATTATCTCTGAGGTATTAGCAATTAGTTAAATATACCATTAATTTAAGTTAACATAAGAATAACATAAAGGAGCTTGAATTGAATACAAATTTTCATTAACTGAGAAGACTAAGCTACAAACAAACATTGAACACACTGTGTGTGTATATAAGAGTAGAAGTGTTAATATAAATAAATAAATAAGTTCCAAATTCTGTATCAATTTTACATAGAATTTGCTAAGAAGTTGAAATGATTTTATTGGAAGCTCAGCTGACAAAGCTATGCTCGTTTAAATAGGACCTATTTGGGTGTTGTGTCGTAAAAAAAGAAAAAAAAAAAACATGGAACGAAAAGCATATATAAAATTTTGTTTTAAACTTGGTAAAAAATGTACTGTGACTTACGAAATGTTAAGAAAATGTACACCTGGTTAATCGATTTAAATGATGACCCAAGACGTGGGCGACCAGAAGCATCAAATCATGCTGAATTGGTGGAAAAAGTGTGTAAAATAATCGCTGTCGATGGAAATTTTACTGTAAAAATGCTGGCAGAAGAATTACATGTATCTTTTGTGGCAATTCACAACATTTGAACTGAAGATTTGTCTAAAAGAAAGGTCTGTGTATGCTTTGTTCCACATTAGCTGAACGAAGATAAAAAAAGTCAACGAGTTCTTAATAAAAAAATGGATTTGTGTTATCTAAAACCCTCCGTATTCGCCTGATCTATCAGCATGTGACTAATTTCTGTTCCCAAAAGTGAAAACTGCAAGGAAAGGAGCTTTTTATGATGACATACCAGCCAAAAACCGACTTTAAAAAGTCTATGAATAAATTGGTTGATCGGTCCAAATGTTGTATTGAGATAAATTGATCCTATTTTAAATAAATATTACATTTAAAATATAATACCATGCTTGAACTAAAAAGTTCGCTTATTTAATAAACATACCATGTGTACAACAATGAATATACAAATATTTGCTTGCATATTATGACAAGAAGACTTTGGATTCATCGAAAGAGACAGTTTCCATTGCCGTTCACATATTTTTGTTTTCAATCCTTACCTAGTCAAAGATCAGCGTAACCACCAGCTGAAGAACGACTTCCATATATTCGAATATTTTCCATTTATTTCATTCGGTTTAAAACTTGGTTCATTCGCTTTTAAAATAAAACATTTGGTTTGTCCGAAAATGTCGGAACAAAACTCCATTCAATCTATTTGGTCGACCGATTACTTGAAACTTGCTTTACTCATAACGAAACAGTTGCCTTCTTCGCCGTTTCAATTGCATTAGTGCAAGACTCTAATATGTGTCTATATTTATAACATGCCTTACACTTTTAATCAGCCTCACCACTTCAACGTCTTGGTCTTGATGAGCAATTCTTCTTTTGAATTCAAGATTTCTTCTCAGTGACAAAGAAATTGTATCATTCTTAGTACAGACCACGGCGTTAGTTACAATTTTAGCCAGACTAACATAGATTATCTAGTCTTCTAATACCATATATAAGATGTATTAGATGGAAGTTACAATTCCCTGCTGATTCTATTTGTCTTCATTGTTCTTCCTTTTTCTTTCTTTTTTTTAAATGATCATTTAATGTTTCAGATTAAGTTTTAGTTTTTAAAAGTTTAAAAGATTTAAAGTGCAGTATATGTTATTAAGACATATCTGTCATATTTATCTTATCCATCTATCTTTATACAATAAATTGTAAAATTGTTTTTATCTTCTGTCTATCTTGTTCAAAATATTTTATAATGTAACTTAGTAATTCAACTAGCATTTTCACTTCATCGGTTTTTTTTTTTTATTTTCTTTCGTTTGTTTCTTGGAATATTTGATATTTGATGTGATGTGCGTGCACACTATGCCCACTGTAAACGCCATTTGGGGCCTGTAATTATTAACAAATAGTATTCAGTTACAATATTTTCTACTTAAATTAAGAAAAAGTATCTACTATCAATTTAAAAGATTATGACTTAAATGCGTGTATTTTTTTAAATGATCAAGATACGAAAACCAAGATAAAATTGGATGAGAATAAAATTGAAAGTTAATCATTGAATGAATAGAATGTAAAATATACACAAAAAAAAAAAAAAAACAAAAGAAATAAAAACAATCTCAGAGTTGGAAACAAATAAATAAACAAATGATATGGTAAAACAATAGAAGATCTATAAAACCATCTAAAAGCCGGAAGTCTATTAAAATGAAGACAAAAAGAAAACTAAATAAAAACCAGCATGAGAAACACAAAAAAATAGGGGGAAATAAGAAGAAAAATAAATAAACACAATTTGAAAACGAAACCGAAAAGTTAATTTGCAGCAATTTGAAAATGAAAACTTGACTTGCCTTTGCTTGGCATGGCTTGGCTTAACTTAGCTTAGCTTGGGTTGACTTGGCTTGTTTTGGATTCATTTGAGTTGAATTCAATTGAGTGAAGTTGGCTTGCCTTGCCTTTGGTTTAAACTATGGTATACTGCTATTTTGTACTATGGAAGTTGCCACATTTTAAGTGGCCGCAAATGGCGTTTTGTGGTTATCTACGACTACTAACAACGAATGAACAAAGTCGACCAGGTTGTTGGCCAGTCATTCATTCAGTCACCACCACCACCACCTTTACCACCTTCTTCTACTGTTCCTGAGTCGTCATCAACGCCATTGCCAAAGCCAGCTGTGCCAGCATATGCTACGATTATTGGCCAAAACACACTCAGACATACAGACACTAACACCCCAACTAAAATATACAATCTTACAGTTTAAACTCATTATAAATGTGCGATGCGCACGAAAGACGACTGCAATCACATGACGACTTCTCCTACCCACTGCTTCCCATTGCTAGCTTGCCTACCTGGCTGGGAATATCCTATGTGTACTTCTTCTCTCACCTATTTGCCACTTTGCGTAGCATAATATTTGGATGTCTCTTAGCCTGTCTGTCTGTCTGTCTGCCAGTCTGACTAACGCTAAAAGCCAAGCGTCTTTCTAACATTGCATTGAAGCGTGTTACCTTTCGTTCGTTCGTTTGTTGCTTGATTTTGCGTTTTGTTTGGTAGTTTTTTTGGTTTCTTTGGCGCGCTTGCTCGGCCTCCATTTTCCATTCATTAGTCTGTCCGCCCGTCCATCCATTCGTCTGTTCATCCATCCATTTGTGCATAAAACCGTTACAAGACGGCACTGCTTTGTGGTTTGTGCGTGTCTTTGTCAAACGACTACGTTGACTTCATGTCACCCCTTACTAAGTTTACATGGACAGCCTGCTTAGTGCTGGAGCTGATGCGGCTGCTGTTGGTTGTGCTGCCGTTTCTATGCCTCATTTTGCCATTAAATGTCTGACTGTTTTGCTTGTAATTGGTGGCGCCTCCTTGGGGAATTTTGCATGCCAAGTGGTTGCGTTGTGGAAGATTTTTTTTTGTCTTTTATTCTTTGTTTTGTTTTGCTTTGCTTACTTTCTTTCTCTCACCATTCACCATTAAAAATTGGCCCAGAAAATTCATGCTTCAATGTTGGTTTGTTTGTCTGTTTGTCTGTCTGTCTGTTTGTCTTTGCCTCTATCTATTCGCTACGGTGTCTCGGTCTTGTTATGTGTAGATGTCTCTCCTTTTCCGTTCCCATTTCTCTAATTCTCTCTCATTATGTTTCACTCACCTATTTATGCAAATATTTCGCTTTGGATATTCTACTTGATTTTTTATTTTTTTGGACTAAAGAAAAGTCATTTTGCTACAATTTTTGAATTTGAAGGTTTTCCTTTATTTTGGGTGCGGTCAGTTTTTCTTTTATTTTCTTTTGGACTTTAGAAAGTTTTCACTTTTGTGTGGTTTTACAGTAATTTACTTTGGTGGGCCTCCTCCACTTTGTGTTTTTAAATGATTTTTTCACATATTTTTGTTGGTTTAATTTTCACGATTTTGTAATAGAGTGCGGGAGATATAATAGAGCTAGATTTTCTATGTTAATGAAGAGAGAAAAGTAAAAATGTGAAATTTAATGATGAGTGATAAATTGTGGTTTCTGATTTTAAGATACATGGGGATATTTAAATGTTATTAATCCTTAGTGTGCTAAGTTATTGCAATTAAATATGCCAAGACTTCTATATTGATACAAAATATCTTATTTATATTAAAAACTCAACAACTTTGGTCTCTCAATGCTGAGGTACGCTTAACGTTAGTTCTACAATATTTGTAATTATTTATGATTATATACTGAGATATTTTCAAAGTTTCTTTTAATTAAAATCATATCCACTATACACAGCTTTTTCGGTCGAATTCAATTTTATTCATCAACATAGTCTTATTTTAGCTCGTTACATTTAGTCCAGCGTACTTTCCAGTTTTTTATCTCTTCCAAATAATAGGTTTTCTCAATGTCCTCAAATTGAGCATTTGTTTCAGCGATTACCTCTTCATTTGAACCAAATTGCTTTCCGGTGATAATTTTTTTAGGTCTGCGAACAGGTAAAATTCGCTGGGGACGAAATGTGGAGAATAAGGTGTTTACGGAAGCAATGCGGAATTTAATTCATGAAATTATGGTAGCATCGTAGCCAAAGACTTGTCACATTGGGCATTGTATTGGTAAAAAATCACTTTCTTTCATTGCATGTGAGGACGTTTCTTCGAAATTTCCTCGTTCAAACGATCCAGTTGGGCCATGCAGCGATCGCTATTGACTGTCTTACCTTTTTCAAGGTAGTCGATAAACAAAAAACCGTATGCATCCCAAAATGCGAACGCCATAACCTTGGCAGTACTCTGTTGTACTTTCGGCCGCATTCTGTAAGGTTCAACGGCTGCTGTCCACTCAGCTGACTGCCGATTTGACTCTGACCTGTTATAGTGGATCCAAATTTTATCCATGGTTACGTATCAACGCAAAAAGTCTTTTTTTATTTCGTCGAAAAAGCTCTAAACAGCGCTCGGAATCATCAGCTCGTTATGGTTTTTGGTCCATAGTTACCACACGAGGCATCAACTTCGAAAACAGCTTTCTTATAGACAAATGTTCATTCACAAAAAGCCTACACGCTCTTTGGATATGTTTAAAGTGTCAGCTATCTAATGCAATTTCAATAAACGGTTTGTCAAAAAGATTTTGTGGATTTTTTTTATATTTTCCGATATAACACACTCTTTTGGGTTAACAGAGTGGGGCGCATCATTGATGCTCGTACGACTATGTTTAAATTTATCAAACATTACCAATAATGGTATACGCATAGTCTGGAAAACACTTATCAAGCCAACGGTGTTTTTTTCTCATCAAAAACATAAACACACGAAATTCATTTTTATCCATTGTTTTAAAAAAAGCGAAGTTGCTTCACTAAAACATCTGGAACTTTTAAAGTGAATTCCAGAGTGACATGAAATTTTTACAGCTACCTTTTGAAAGATATTACTTATCATTTGCGTGTCAGATCGGGAACTTGTAATTCCCATTGAATTTCAATCATTCGTAATTTAAATTAAGTGGGAGTTCTTGTTTGATTAGTTTCTATATAGTGGCTATGTATTTAACTGGTAAAGTAGTAAAATGGAGACCTAGTATATATTGTACTTACATGCGGAACTATTTTAGACTGATGGGTGATTCCTCTTGTAATACTTATCAAAAAGTCTCTGATGCTCAATTCTAAGCGTCACAATCATTTGACTAAAGTGAAAATACTTTGTCACTACACTAGTTTGAAGTGTATGGTATGCCAACTGAATTCAATAGAGTTAACCATATATAGACTTGTATATAGCTTTATATGTATATCAAACAATCCTTTCACCTAATCCTTTAGTCTGGTTCATATGCCGCTAATCGAAACGATAAAAAGAATAGTTCAAGGCAACTTTATTGGCAATAAAATGGCCACTGCAACAACAATAAGAACAACAACAACAATTACAAAAGACACTTCAACAGTTTACGTTTTATTCGAATCTCATTCCTTTTTTACCATCTACCATCTCTCTTCCCTTCCCTCTAACAATTCATTTTTGTATTGAAATCTCCAGCGAACCAACCAAGCAACTAACAATAATGTAACGAGTTACTTTCAAACGCCTTTTTGATGATCTTATTTCAAAAGCCAAAGAAGTGTAACAAATGCATAAAATGGAACGAAAGTACCATAGTAGAACAACAACAAGAACAACAAGAAGGAGAACTCTTAAAACTTGAAGAAGGTTGGCCATATTGTGCGCTATCAAAGCTGTCATCTCAATCAGCTTAAGGTAGCTTCAACTTAAGAGAGAGAACTTACTTGGCCTGGCCTGAGTTAGCCTGGCCTAGCCTGACTTGGGTCATATTGGTTAGTAGTTTGGTTGGTAGCCTGTAAAGAGGCAGATGCATGAGGATGGTGAGTGAGGCTGCTGCCTGCCTTTCACAATCATCATATAGCCAAGTACTACTAACGTCCGTTGATTGAACCGTAACCAAACGTTAACAGAACACAAATACAAAAAAAAAAAAAAGACAGAAAAAAGAATTGTGCCAAGAAAAAATAAAGCCGCAATAAAAATAAATCAACGATCCAGAAAAGACAAAAAAAGAAGAAAACAGAAGAAAATAAAACCACCCATAACTAAAGGAAAAGCCACAGCAGGGAATGGTTTTTCCTGTAAAAAAATATTAGATAGCAGCAAACGCAAAGAAAAATTTTTGTGCGATTGAGAGTAAGAAGAAGTTCAAAAATAGAAAGGCACAACTTAACAATGTTCTAAGAACAAATGACGATGTCAGGGAAAAAAAAGAGAGTTAGAATGGCGCGAAAAATCACTTGAAAATTATAGTCTCAGTCAGCAATTGACCAAAAGCAAAAAGTTTTGAAAGTATCTTACTCTCAAGCTGAGCTGAGCTGAGTTAAACTGAAATGAACTGAGCTAAGCTAAGCGCTGAGAACTTTAATGCGACGGTCTACTTGGCAGCGTGAAAGATAGAAAAATCATCATCTTAATAACTTACATGGTAAACAACCAAACAGTCAAGAGAAAGAGATAGAGGCAGAGGTATCTAGATACATTGAAGTTAAAGAAGTTGTGTATCTATGTGTGTGTGTGTATGTGTGTGTGATGTGACTGAAAAACCCTAAAGTGTCAAAGTAATAACGGCTTTCGTTGACAATTTGCTGCTGCTGTTGAAATTATTGCCGCCAAAGGGCACAACTACCACGAGAGTCACTTAGTCAGTCAGTCGGTTGGTCGGTTGGTCTTAACTTGGCTTTGTTTGTTATTATGTTGGACATTATTGTAGTATGTATTTGTAGCCAAAAGCGATGCCATGTACTACTTACATGAATGTAACATGTAGAGAAGATGCCGTGAAGAGGGAGATGGCGATGATGATGAAGAAGGTGAATGCAATTTTGAATAGTGTTTTAGTAGTTGCAATGCAAAACCATGAAGATATGTACTTTGGTGGTTTTAAATACTCATCATACTCATATGTTTATTTGTTGCTTTTGTCAATTTCGACAGCAGCAACAGATATTGTATTTTAGTATCTATGTATGTACTATGTGAGTGTATGTTTGATGTTAAGTGTATTTGTGTTTCATTTACTGTTGCAGATGGCTTAGCTGTTGTGTTTACTTCTTGTTGTGGTTTTTATTGCGATTTTGCATGTCATTGTCATGAAGGTCCAAAAGAAGAAATGAAAAACAAACAAATGCAAAAAAAATTTACATTTTCAATTGAGTTAAGATGAAACTGTAGTGAACTGCAATGATGTAACTACTAAGTTACTTATGTTACTTTAAGAAAATTGGATAGTAACAATATGATTTGATAACAAAAATCAGATATACATTAAAATATTTAAAGAAAAAAGAATAAAGGGGATCAAAATTGAAAAAACAATTCTGTTAAAATTCAAAACCAAATAACAATGACATTTAAAATAAATCTATTGGATAGAGGATAAGAAGATTCAGTAAATGGTGCAGTATGAAGTAGGGTACATTATAATAGAATATAGTAGGATATAAGAACCTTAATATCTAAGTTATAAAGAAATAACAGAGGTTTCAAATGGAATTAAAGCGCTTCTTAGCATGGGTTCGGCATATTAGTTTGTTGGTGACCCAACAGTATATATAAATTTATTTCACGTATCACAGATTCGCCTGTATCGATTTGGCTGATGTATGTATGTGAGTATGTGGGCCCCTATGGATTCCGAAACTGCTGAATCTATTTTGATGAAATTATTAGGGAAACTTTAGCATAGTCTTGAGAGTGTTCCTGATATGCGGATCAGACCCGGTAAAGAGCCATCCAAAGTTAGGCAAACAAATATAAAGCATTTGAAATGGAAGAACAACGAGAATATCGACTTGAACAAAACAGAAATAGGGCATCAACATCAAGAGCGTATCAATACATGCTGGGTTCACTATGTACATTTTCCGAAAAAACACGATTTACCCGAGCAAAGCTTGGCGCCCGGTACTACTCATAAAGAGTAGAGTATTTATTTTTTATATATTTACAAGATTAAGATGTAATATTTAGTACTACACCTAAAATTTAGAAGGGTACTAGCTACCAGGGCCTACGACTCTATGATGATATGTTTTTATGATGATTAGAATAAGATGAAGAAAATTATAAACTAAGTCAATATCATACGAAGAGTATTCTTTTAACATTTCTTTATTGCTTTTACAAAATATGGCCCCAAGCTTGAACAGACATGTAGAATGTAGTCGGCGATGCGCTGGTGAGAAGGTGTTGATGCGTGAGCTGAGTATGTCCGATACTTTGGCGGACAAACATAGAAGAATTAGATTATAGAAGAATATTATAAAGTAAAGTAGGGAACAATTGAACAGGATACATAAAAAGAGTAGATTGAATAAATTCAAATATATGAAAATAGAATAGACCAGTATTTTTTAAACTAAGATACATGGAATAATTATCTTTTTGATTAAAATAAAAATAACTAGGATAGAATGATGAAGTATAAATAAAGATACATAAAAATGAATGTTTAAATCAAAGTTAACGAGAAGGAAATCTTCAAATCATAAGTTACTTTTCAAAATAAAGAAATCACATTATTGAAAGCAATAAAGATTTTGTTTAAAGATCATTCAAAATCAACTTGATTAATGTCTTTCCAAGATACATACTCCAATATCCACATAAAAAAAAAAATAAGTAAAACAGATTCAATTCTTTGCTATCATCACCACCATCACTATCATTATTATGATTGTCGATCGCTTCGTCACCATTATCTTTTTTATTCTATTGACTTTCAACGTGCTTCATGTCAAGCATCGTTTATGCGGCACTTGAAAACTTCAATACGATTAAGGGGTTTTGTCATCATTCCCTCCATAGAACTTAGCCTAAAGAACCCAACACCACCAGTCTTGTTTTTTCTTTAACAATTGAAATGAAGTCAGTTTAACTGTTTTTATTTTTCGTTTTCTGTGCTATGTGTGTTTGTGGCGGCAGTGTTCATCTTTCTTAAGACAACGTTGCGCATGCGCGACGCGCGTAACTTGATGCTAACGAGTGCCACCATTACCATCATCATGATGTTGATGAGATACTCCATGCCAGCCACCACCACAAACATTCGATGTTCGACGTTTGGCACACGTGAACATATCTTGTTGCTGCTGTTTTAAATTTATGTTTTGGTTTTTATTTTTCTTCTTCGTGCTTCTTTAAGTATCTTTTTGTTTTGGTTTTCTTCACGCTGCAATGATTTCTTTTATTACCATTTCTTATTTTAGTATTTTTTTTTTGTTATTATTGCTGTTAGTGCTGTGTTGATGTTGTTATTGTTTAAGCTTCTTAAGTTGTGTGCGTGCGGTTGATTATGAAATTGTGGTGCGGCGCTTAGAACGTTGCCTTTTTGGATTTGGGTTTGGTTTTGGGTAGTAGCAACACAGAACATTTCCGTTTTGTTTTTTAACTTTTTAACTGATTTCTTATTTTTCTCTTTTTGATGGAAAAATAAAAGAAGATTTTAACCCTCAATATTTGATTGTTGTTGTTGTTGTTGTTATTGTTGGTCGGTTGCTTTGATTTTAAACTAATGTTTTTTTATGTTGCTTTTGTTTCACATATTAATTACTGAAAAGTGCTTTTAGCCATATCCAACTTAGATTCTCAGATGCTGTAAGCATAAGTGTTACTCTGCTGATGATATGAAGTGCTTAATAGAGTGAGGTTTTCTGGTTTATTTTGTTATAGTCACTCTACTTAATTGCATCCAACCAGACAACAAAAGATCTTTAAGAGAAAAGAAAAACCTTTAAAAAGTATCTTTAAGATAAATTAATGCACATTTTGATGCCTTTTAATTGGTCTTTATGAATCCATCATCTTCATGCATCTTTAAGATGTCTGCCTCTTCAGTGTTAATCACATTACGGACAAGTTGACTATGATTTCTTTGATATGAGAATGATGATGATGGAACTAATCTTCCTCAATTTGGTATGTTAGTAGTATTGATAGAGTTTGGGCGTATTAATAATTTAAGTATGATTATGTTTTTTGTTTGGCATTTGACGTACTTAAGTACTTAACACAAAAATCATTCACTCACTCATTCAATTTAGATACATAACTTGTCTCTATCTTAAATGTATCATAGAATATGAGATTGTGTAGAAAAGACAAAATTTATACAAAATATATTGTAAAAAACCAATAAACAAAAAAATCTATTTCTAAGCAATTGAATTTCGATTTGTTACGCCTCAACGAAAATATCTTAAGCTGAAGCTAAAGTACAACGAGTAGATACAATCAATTTTTGATTTATTTTTTATGCCCCTCTTATTTGTTGTTATGGGCTTTTTTTTTTGCTTTTTCCCTATGTCGTTCTTATTGTTGTTTTCTAGTTATGTATGTATTTTTTTTTTGCAAAATGGCATAAACCAAAAACAACTAGGAAAGAAAAAAAATGGTTGTACGTTATATTTTGTTTGTTGATTTTTTTACATGAAAGAGTAAAATATTATTATTCTTTTTTTTTTTGTTCATGCATTGCGTACGTGATTTGCTTGTGAATTTTTTTGTTTTTAGAAAGGAATTTATTTCTTTTATTTCTAGTATTATATTCAAATTTGGATAGTTGAAAGGGTAAACAAGAACAGGAGGCAAAAAAATGGTAAAAATGGGATAAAAAACAGGCAAAATGAAATCAAAAATTGAAATTGAAAATAATAAAATATTTTAATTTAATATTTACTCATTGGAGTAAACAGATAGAAAAATTCAAAAAAATAATATGTGGAAAAAATTAATAAATGAAAAGTAAAAATAAATAAATAAATAAAGAATACATTGAATTCACACATTTATATGTACAGAGAACTACAAATAAAGTTCTGATTCTTCTTGTTAACATTTTCCATACAACAAAATTGATTTCAATTGAAAGTTTTTCTGTATCCGGTTTGTTTATTTATACTAGCAGCTGGTTGAATTAATACACTTTAGAATAGTGGTTTGGTTTTGATTTGTGTTGGTTACGGATCTCCATAATATGAATAAACTTATTGTTTATGAATTCTCAAGATAAAATTTAAAAGAGGAAATGAAATGCTAGCAATCCTGATAAAACTATGCTGCTAAAATAATGAATATGAGATAATTAAATAAGTTGTTTATGCATAAAGAGAATAAGTGACAAAATAGAGTAAATTCTCACCCTCGTGGCTATCATGGAGAAGGTACTTTATCAGAACGATCAGTTGAAACATGGATTGCGCGATTCGTTTGAGTAATTTTCAATGTTAAGGACGTGCCTCGCTCTGGTTGGCCTTGCACCAATAAAGTGGACCAATGTTTTGAAAAAGTGGAGAATGACTGGCACATGAGTACTTGTGACATAAATAAGAATCTTGGTAACCATAATACAACAGTTTGAGACAATTTAAAAAAAGCTGGCTATGTTTGGGTATCACACCATACGAAAAAAAAAAAAAAAATCTTGTTGATCGCAACAGAATGATTTGGAACCTTTTCTGTCCATATTGATAGTTGGCAATGAAAAATGTGTAACATATGATAATAATGTGCGAAAAAGGTTACAATTCAAACAAAGTGTGCCTGTCCAAAACCAACGCAAAGCCGACGCAATCTATGAGGCAGTTGTTACTATTCATTATTAAAATACTGAGCTTTAGCTGTTCCATCCTAGGCAAATGATAAATTCAGAACTCTATTGTCAACAACTAACAAGACTTAATGAAGAACTGAAGGAAAAACGGACGAATTTGGTCAACAGAAAGGGCACGACAAACGCTAGGCCGACACTTCTTTTATGTACCGGCAAAAATTGAGGGAACCCGGCTGGGAAGTTTTAATGCACCCAGTATCATATAGTCCAAACCTAGCACAATCTAATCACCATTCTTCATGCAAAATTACGTATCTTGATGGCGTAACAATGACCCTAGTCGACTCTGCAAAATAGTATTGCTTCAGTTTTTTATTATCACTTATGGTTATATACGAAAGTTGGCAAAAGTTTAACGATAACAATAGAAAATAAAATAAAGTTGTTTTCTTATGTATACTAATATTATAAAGAGGAAATGTCTGTTTGGATGTTACAGGTAATTTTCGAAACTACTCATCCGATTTTAAATATTCTTCCACCAGTAAACTGCTACGTTGCCACTGAGTGTCATGGGCTATCTCTACATAAATAAAACTATGTTAAGTCCGGTTATTTTTAGGATTAACGGGTCAGGTGCCACTCAAACTGTGCTCACAACTGATACTAAAACTGTGTTCTTTGTTGATACTCAAACTGTAACAGAGAGTATATCACATCTCATATCTTACATTTGTTCCCGTTCGGTTGGGTGCAACCCGTGTGATGCCGGGTCGAGTACTCTAGTCTTCTATATATATAAAAATCCATTACTTTGTGTTAATCTGGTAAAAATCCGAAAATGGCCCGAACGATATGAATAATTTTTTTTTTTGTTTAGTTTGCCTCAATACTACGCGAAAATTAAAAAAACCCAAAAGGAACATGCAAAAAAAAAAAAAATCCAAGTTAGCAAGGTGTGCGAGTGAGATGGCAGACATGACAAACATTACCATGAATAGACTTTAGTCATGTAATAAGCGGCATGGCAACCTCTATTTACTCAATTATGCTCGTAAAAGAAGACGATGTGGAAGAAAGAGTTGAAAAAAAGATGACCAGATATAGGAAAAAGTCCCTCCAAGCAAATCTAGGAAAATATTTGACGAGAATTGATTATACAAATGTTCCACTTAACCAATCAGTATCCAATAAATGTTTTTGAAGGAGAAGCAGAACAAGGTCTGCTCAAGTATTTAGTATCAAATAACATTGTTCAAATATAGCTCTCATTTTCTGAAGTGACTTTCCCACCAAGATTTTATGTGATTTTTCTTCTCAATATCTCAGAAAACAAATGGAGCTAGTTTGATTTGAAATACCTTGATCGAGTTGAAATCATATGATACATTGATTAGTTCAATTGATTAAAAATACACATAATGCGAGATAAAGAACTGTGGGAAAAACTTTAATTAACAACAGAAATTCTGTGAAATTGAATACTTTATGGTTATTAGATTTATAATTTTTAATAATAAACATAGAAATATTTAAATAGATTTTTAAATGTATTTTGTAATAAAATTTCCATAAGAATAACTAAAAATTATCAATGGTTATCAGCTTAAGATTGTTGTCAAATAGTGTGTGCAATGCATACAAAATGCTTTTAATTTGCAGAGGATAAAATGTTATTTAAAATGATTTTTGTGAGAATTATGTATAGTAGATACAATCAAGAAATGTTGTAGTTGGTAAAGTGGCAAATAAATGCCAAATTGCCTTGATCAAACATAAAATTTTAATGCAATTTTGAACAAAGACATGAGAAAATCAGGCAATGAGGCAAATGGCGAAAGCAAAAATGAATGCAAAAAGCAATTTTAGACTTTAAGGATTATGGCGATGACGATGACGGTCATTTTAAAATATTCAATTTACCAAAGTGTGTGCAAAACAAAATGTATCTACTTGTATACTTACATACAATACCAAAACCATTTGAATTTTGTGTGTGTGTTTTGCGTAGGCTTTTAACTTAATTCAATTTCAAAAGGCAACTCAGACCGATGGAAAGACAGACAGACAGATAGACAGCTAGACGTTTATTCATTCAAATAGTAGTATAGTAGATAGAGCAAGTCTTAACAAGGCCATTAAAGGTCATAGATAGATGAGAGTTACAAAGAGAAGAGCGTTGAGAGTTGAGTAGAGTAGAGGTCTAAAGCGTTAAATCAATTTCGTAAAATGTAATGCGTTCAAGCCAAAAACCCGAAACCGAAACTAAACGAGAACAAAGCAAAATGTTAACTACTATGAACATACTTGCATGCTAGCATATAGTAGCAGAATTGGTAGCAAACTTCTACAAAGTATCTGGTGCTGCGTATCTCTTATGTCGGCCAGTGACTTTTTGGCATGTAGAGCATTCGTTTGTTGTTCAACTCGTTAACATTCAAGAGTTCAGTCACTTTACTTAGAGTATGTGTGCATGTGTGTGTATGTGGTTCTTGCTTAATTGCTAAATTACGCATAAAAGGCATTTGACTGCTGTCGAGATACTCCTGCTGCTGATGTACCTATCTGCTCCTGCTGTTGATATTGTTGCAATTTTTGGCATGAACATTAATGCTTAGCAAGTAGGCGGCATGCTTGCAACACCAACATTAAAGCCGCTTTAAACGCCTTTCATAGCACTCTAGAATTTCTAATCACCTTCTCCTCCTACACACTCACTCATGAACTCATGGACTTATTGCTTATTGTTCTACTTATTGGGTCTTTAAGTAGCTGCCAACATTTTTTTGTTACTTTATGGGCGGGCGACATGGATCGGCTCCACTTAAAATGATTGGTGTTGGTAATGTCATGAAACTTGTAGACAAACCGATTCATGTATTCAGTGTGTGAAAAGTAAACTATTGTATGTAGATATGTAGATACTTCGTATATTTATGGTCTCATATACACAGACACTCTCTTGTGCACTGCACTAATGCGTGTAATTAGCCACAAAAAGACCGCAAGAGCACTTAACTGATTTATTAAAACGTTTTTCCATTAATTTTTCTTTTATTCTACTCGTTTTTATTTTATTTACCCTAAAGGCTATTAAAACACTCACTCACTCAGTCGTTCACTCACTTAGTTACTTTCATACATACATACATACATGTATAGAGAAAATATTTTTGTATCTGAGAGATCTTGAGCTTGCTTGCGCTGACATAAAACGCACCAACAAAGTCGTCATGGTCGTCGTCATGTTGGACGATGGAGTATGGATTTAATATTGCCGCACGTTCATTCTACACACACACACACACAGGCTGATGAAGCAAAAAGACTAGATACACTCATAATGATGGTAGTGATGGTCATGATGAAGATGATACTGCTGCTGCGGTAGTCAGTGGAAAATAAGAATGGTAGTAGTAGCATTATGACCAAGAAGGTGAAGACGTATGAGGAGATGGAGGAGATGAGAAAAAAAGGGTTCTGACCATTAATTGTTGCGCGTAATTAGCGCTTTGCCGGCAGTTATTAGTTGCACTTGTGTCTCTCCTGGTTTTTTCTGTATTTCTTTAATTCTTTTGCTTCTCTTCTTAGGCATCAGGCATCAGTTTAAACTCTTAAGCGCAAAGGAAAAGTGTGCGAACATTTTTTTGGTGGCAGCCTTAAGACATTATTGACTTCACTTAGAGTTTAACTCTAGTCTACAATATGTTATAACTATATGATTGTATGTATCTGTTTGTCTACATAACGTGGTTGGTCTTCTTCTCCTTGAAGAGTCAAGTTATAAAATAAATACTAAAAACATTTGAAATTTTTCCTTGTCTGTCAATTTGAAAGGATTCTTAATCACTTTTATAATTTACTACTTCACTTTGTACGAGTATTGTACTTATAAAACATATTCTCTTCTTTCAATGAAGCATGACATTTGATACTACAATACTACTACTTAAAATGCTTGCAAGTATCTCAATAAATTTATGTGTTGTATGTGAGTATCTATACAACATGTCAGTCATCAATAATAATAATATTTTGACAGTATTTCAACGCCTTTTTGTTGTTTTGAAAATACTTTCTACTAAATTCTCAGCTAATTTCTATTAATTAAAAAAAAAATATCGACAAAACAAAAAAAATCTTCAAAAAATGGTAATGAAACCCCAAATTTCAAGCTTCGGGGTTATAACATAACAAAAACACAGTAGCAAGCTTTGGGTTCCAGTATCTATGAGTGTATGTGTTTAAAATTTGTTGGGTTAAATGAACAACAACTTAGAAAATTAATTACCAAAAAGTATCTTTTTTCTATAGGGCATTTGTTTTTTATTGTTTTACAACAAAAATAATTAAATAAAAGCAGACAATGATGACGATGACGATGAAAGCTGTGATAAAACGCAATATTTCTTATTAATTTACTGGCTTTCCTTGTCTTTTCTTTTCCCATTTTGTTTGGTACATATATTTTTTATTTTTTTGCTCAAATTTTGCTTGTTTCTAGCAGTCCACAAAAACTTAAGTAAATTTGCAATTTACAAGCATGAAATTTTGGAACGAATAAAAAAATCAACAAAAAATTAAAGCGTAGCAACCCAAACAACAACCACCGAAGTAGTAACCTATTAAAATCAACTCACAAAAATTAGATACAAAAAAAATTCCCATAATGCTAAATAACTAAAGGAAGTACAAAAAAGAAATAATAAAAAAAGCGGTTACCATTTTTTTGTGTGTGTTTTAATTTTGTTGTTTTTTGATTGTGATATTAAATCTCAACACTCGTCCGAATAATAAAGGCAACAAAAAAATAGACAAAAAATCGAATAAAAATGGAGAAAGTTTGAATTGAATTTTGTTTTCTTTGTGCAAACTCATTTTTGGATAAATAATAAAAAATTGTAAGAAATTGTAAAGAAAAATGAAAAGAAAATATATGTATAATTTCATTGGGGATACTCACTCACTCACTTGTTCATACCTTTCCTTCCTTCTACTTATGTATCTTTGTATTACTATTCATAATTTCTTTTCTTTTCTTTTTATGATTTTTTCTTTAATAATGATTACATTTTTATTTGTTCTACAATCTTGAAACTTCAATTAATTTATGTGGTTGTAATTCCTCAAAATTTATTAACTCATCCCTCAACAAAAGAAATCGTTTTACATTTTGTCACGTTTCTTGGATTAATTAAGTTTGTTTTCATATACTTGTATATTTGTCTAACTATTGAAAATGAAAGATATTAAAACAGGTCATTGCCTTTGATTCGGTAAATGCTGCAGTAGAGTTTGAGCTATAAAAAAGTGAGCTCAAGTTTGAATAGAAATTGGGGAATTCGGAATGAGTAGATATAAGTACTTTAAAATAGATTAGGAGAAATGGGATTTCCTTTGAAGAATGTTGAAGACACATTAGAAGAAAATGTGAAAGGTATCTTTTGAATAGAGGCTGAACTACAAAGGAGTTATAGGTCAGATGGCAAAGGGTAACAACTTAATTTAAATGAGTTCAGCTTACTCTATTACTTTTAGAGTAAGAGTTACAAAGAAATGAATTCACAATTGAATAAAATAGAACAAAATGTAAGATGCACAGACGTTAGATTATGATAAAGAGACTTTTTGTACTCAAAGAAAAGAAGTAAGGGCACTAGTTCAGTAAACTAACTAAACTAAAAATCTCAAAGGCCACCTGTGTATAGATTAGGAATTAAGCCACATCAGATTAATGTGCAAGGTACCCATTGATTCCCCTAATGTTAATACCATAAATATATAAAGCTAAAAACTAAGAAACTTTTCTGTCTTATTGACAAGTGAAGTAAGTATACTTTTGAGTCTAACTTACTATATGTTATTGATTACTCTGGTCAACATTAATCATGCCACACGAACTCTGTAATATAGCTAAAACTTGATTCGCCACCTACCCTCAGTAGTTTTGTTTCGGTTGGCCTCTGATTTCTTGTAAGATGGTGATAAGAACAGTACTAGTAGCATTAGGCAAGCTAAAACTCGCGAATAAATAACTGTAAAATTTATTGTTTTTGTGTGAATATGTCGAGAAAGTGTAATTACAATCCTGACTCATTTTTTTATATTTGTAGTGAATTAACTTAAAAAAATCGGTCAAGAGTGAGTCCGACTTGCGCATTAACGGTTCCGTACCATCGTGCATCGAAAAAAGAAAAGTTTTTCTAATAAGTACATTAATTTAAATTTGGGTTTGTATGGGGACCTCTCTAGTTTTTTAACTTTATTTTATTTCTATTATTGTCTTTAATTGAATTACACTCTCTGTGAAAATTACAACTGTCTACCTATTACGGTTCATGAGATAGAGCTCTCTGACGAGCGGACGGATGGACAGACGGGCGGACGGACGGATAGCGTATGCTTAGAAATAGGGTCCCGTTGGCACTCTTTGGGTATGGAACCCTAAAAACAAAGACGAATTTTCATTAAGCTTTAATTGGAGGATTATGACCAGTATTTTGATTTCACTGTCGCTCATCAAGACAAATTTTTACCCCTTCATAACTTGTTTTAAGGATTTATCTGATTGGAAGAAAGGTCGATGCCATATGGCGTTTTGCTGTACTCCTGAGATGGACCGAACCAAGATATCACGTTTCGGATTGCTATTTTTTGTTTTACAGATATGTTTATAAGGTATTGAAATTAAAGAAAAAAAAAGTTAGTTACCCTAATTAATAGTCTGCTAAAAAATTGGCATTTCATAGTGACAACAATTTGCCTATACCAGTTAGATCTGCTTCCGTTGTCATTAAAGATTCACAGCCTCCCAATTCAAGCAAATCGCAGAACGTTGATGACAACAATGACTCTGAGTTTGAAGATATCTCAACCATACCACACTATAACGATAACTCAGGGAGACCTAAATAACTTAGTTCGCAACTTGAATTTGTCAAAAAGCAATCAGAATTACTAGAATCTCGATTAAGAGAATGGAAATTGCTACATCATGAAATTAAACTAATACTTTTTTGAAATCGTGAAATATGATTCAGATATCACTACTCTTAAGATGGAGACCATCGTGACTACATGTGTGGTGTCTCCACTAAACCTCCCTCCTCGTCTTCTGGACAGTATTCCTATTACGGAACTGCTTTATATATTACTTCACAGTATCACCCACCCTTTGAGATTATGATAAAGAGCATTCTTCCATTGCTCTTAGAGGTAAATCATCCTGCGAATTTGGGAGCTGTGAGAGATGAGCACGGAGAAAGGTTTCAGGACAGTTCACAGGTGGAAAAGCGCTATAAGGGCAAATGGAACCCAATGATGTTGGCCGATTACTGCTGAACGATGAAAAGAGACCATATCAATAACCGTTTTTACTAACAGTCAATCATCAAAGTAAAAATCTAATTGAAGTCCGTATGCCAGTGTTATTGGTAAGAAATTATCATTATTAATAGAAAGTAAAATGTATAAGCCCAAGTGGATAGTTTTTCTACCAATATTTTTCTGCTAACAAAACATTTGAAAATTAAATTTCTTTGTAAATCCAGTGAGAACAATAAATATGTTAGTTAATTTCTCCTTTTGGGAATTCAATTACTGTAGATCTCATATATAATTTATCAGAGCAGCGGGGTTGAAAATCTAATTTACTGATTTGGTTTATGAGAAAAAAATATGGTTTTGTATTCTCTAAAAGATTTTAAATTAATTTGCAAAAAAGCAAAGCAAAGCAAATTGTCATGTCATTGCATGTTAAACACCACAAGGTTATATTTCTCTATTCTCATGATCAACCTTCTTTCTATTTTAAAAGGAGTACTCAAGTCAACCGCAAATAATATAAAAAATGAAAAACATTCATATCTTTTGCATGATTTTCTTTTGTGGCAAGACACAGATACATATTGTTACTACAACAGTGAGTTGACATACTTCAGTCAGTCGTCATCACACACAATCAGAGAGATAGAGAAAAAGATACTTAGATATACCATATTTACTATGTAGATGAAAAAACAAGGAGAATGAAAAAGAAAAGAAGAATTGTACTTCTGTATATACACAGAACAAAAGCCGCAAATAATCCTTGGGGTTGTAGCCCAATTCTGTATGATTGTTATTGTTGTTGCTTTTGTAGTCATAAAACAGTTTTTGCGGTCGGTCAGAATGCAGAAAACAACTGTGTCTCAGCCCATCTTATCCTAACTAATCCTATTCCCATTTCCCTTATTCTAAAACTCATTCCGAAAGGTTGACTCTATTCTAGTCAATGGCGTTAACAGAATGAATGTATGAATGACTTATGTACACTTTGGTAGGTTAACTAACTTTAGCCTTAGCTAGTAGCTAAAAAACCATCTCAAAAACCATCATGTGGAACAAACGCCTTGACCAGTTCCTGTTCCTGTCTGTGGTTTGTTGTTGCTAGTGTTGTCGTCATGTTCATCTTCTGGCAACACAACACGACGACAGTAAAACCATAAAGGGTGCTAATGGCTTGACATGTTGCTCCCTACTTGCGTTGCTTGCTGCTAACAAAAGCTTTCAAAATCCTTTTAAAATTATCCTTTACAACAAGTTGAAAAATCAACTCACACATCACATGAGTAAAATAATAACATCGAACCTAAAGTAGCAATAGAAAATGGCAAAATGGTAGTGTGGCAGTAGCAACAAAATGGCGCCAATCGAATGGAACGGAAATAAATGACATTTGTCCTTTTTTTTACCATTGTACTAGTTTTCTTTCAATTTTATCGATTGATCGGCTATCATGAGATTTTAATTTATTTTTATTTTTCCTCCTTACAAAATAGAAAATGTATAGGAAAATATAGAAAACTTGGTCTCAAATGCTTTTGCTTCTGAAATTGCAATTATGCGATAACAACTTTAACTAATTAAGCCACGCAATAATCAAAATTGCTTTGTGCACTTAATGTTTGTTCTCTTCTTCTCATGCTCATTTACCCAATTCCTCTTTCACTTACTCTATAATATACTTATTTCCTCCTCCTTCCTCATCACTCGCTTTAATTTAGTGATTTTATTTGTTTTTGCTGCAGTCGCCTCCTGCTGTTTAAATTGGCCTTTTTAGCTAAAGTGCCTTTGATCATTTCATGTCAATATATGCAATATGGTCGTGTCGTGCATTAGTTTATACTACTTATGCCATATTGTCGTACATGTGTACTCTCCGATGAGTGCTTGTGTGTGGTTTTTCTAATTTGATTACATCACTTGGTTGCTTTTAGAACAACGATATTGATGATAATAATGATACTGTTGCATCACAAACCTAAAACACATCCTTGATTCAATTTATAATACTTTAGTTGCGGACTAAGTAGCAAAATGCATCCTTATTTTCTGGAATTGTAATTCAATAAAATTCAATGCAATTAGCATAGACACGAGAGTATATTACTAAGCTCCTTACTTATATACATATAGTATTTAGGCTGTATTCCGAACAGATAATCCTATTATCATTGCTTTTATTCAATGCTCGTATCTTTTTTCGGACAAAAATCAGTATATTTCACTCAAAATTTGTAAAGAAAACCAGTATTTTTGGCAGTATAAATTGTATTCAATGAAAATTAATAAACGAAAGCAAACAAGACATTAATCAAAAAGGAAAGAGGATTGTACAATGTGTGCGAAAGAAGAAGCATACAACTTTTTGCTGTACTCACTCTAAATTAATACTATGAGCATTGTTCGTTTAATGTGAGTGCTATGTATACTTAGGAACATGTGAATACGAAAACCATTCACATTACCGAAACAAAAACCACCATTCACTCACATTCACTTAAAAGAGAACAGCAAATCATGGATTAATTTTCAGAATGAATGATTCATATGCCGTTTTGAATGCATTCATACAATGCAATGGAGTCTTTGTGTTTCAGAAAGACATAAGCAGTCCCTCCTGTCCGTACCTGACTACGCCCTTGAACCTAAGCCTAAACTCATGGACAAGCACAAAAGATCTCTATAGGTCACTTTGTAATCATGTCAATCTTTACTAATCATAATAATATAGTATGATGTATGAACACTGTTTCTCTGCTGTTCTTGTTGTTGACACTAATTAGAAATTTTTATTGAATTTGAGCACTTAACTAAAACAAACTTATATACAGACGAAGAACCATACTCTGTTGAAGCCACAACCTAACTAAGGATGCTTAGCTGAGAGAGTAAAAACAAACAAGATCACTTATACTTATATGCATCTCTCTTGCACAGTTTGAATTTATTGCTAAATAAGCTTGATTACAGTCCTGCTCCCGACAGGACCCTCTCTATTTGAAATACATATTTGGATTTTCTTGTAGTATGTAGTATATATACGATTTTTTTTCTTGATTTCAAGCCCAAAGTCTACGACAGAATTTTCTTTGATTTAAAGTGCATAAATTTCACAAAAATTTAATATCCTCCAAATTTAATGAAAATTATCTTAATCATGAGTCATTTCCACTTGGTGTCCTTTAAATGAATCATAATGAATTTTATTGATAATTCAGTTTTCTTTGAAATCGTTCCTTTTCAATGAAAACTAATTGGTTTTACAATAGAAATTTGTCATTCCATAGAATTAGCTTGGCTTTAAATTAGTTAAGAAAGAAGAATTTTCATAATCTGCTTAATTAAGAAATTAATTTAATTGAGTGACTTAAAAATGTCCATACACAACTAACAGAGAATTGATATTCTTCATCACATCACTCATTCCATCAACATTTTATTAAAGCACAAAGTTTTCTGTCTATCACTACTAGTACTTCTACGTCTACATAAATGATTCATGTCCTCAAAATTTCCCACTTTTACTCACTCATCGTAACTCCCAATCGTTACAGCTTTGTTAACATTCATCCATATGGCATGGCATACCATAGTATGGTATACCATGTTGTTGTCTTGTGAGTTATCCTGCTTTAGCCAAGCTATGTCATTGGCATGTCACCGCTGGTGATTCTCATTTTTAATTGGTTGTAATAAAACCAGAATATCATTGACTGCTTTCATTACCATGGATGGCATTATGGCTATTTTTCTGTTTTTGTTTATTTTGATCAACTAATTAAAGCGACGAAAAATTTACTTTTTATGAGTTTAACTGTGCACTGACGTACTGTGGTGTAAAGCTCCTAGATATGTATTGTGGATACAAGAACAAAAGGATACCTACTAGTAGTATATATCACAGTGATGGGTCCAACATACCTTTGGGTGTCATATTTTATGCTGCAAAAAAAGAAAAGAACGTTAATTTTATAGAAATGAAAGAAAAACAGGCATAAAATTGTTAACATAAAAAAGTTAATAGATTTTATATAGACGAATAATAAAATTAAAGATATTTTCTTTAGCTTAAACATCGAGCATTAAGCAGCAAGCGACTGAGTGAGTAAATGAATGAATGAATTTATTGTACAACAATTTCTTTCATCATCAGATAATGGCCATAGAGAACAGAGACAGAGAGTTTAAGAAATAAGGTATAATAATGGTAACTGTCAGATAAAAATATTGAGTAGAAGTTATAAAGAATTTGCTGTGCTATGGTCGTTGTTGTTGTTGTTGTTGTTGGCCATTAAAACTTATTGCCAAGTCGAAAACAGATAAATATCATTATGATGATAATGATGATGATGATTATGCTTTTGTGTTAAAGCGTGCCAAATTGATTGCTTAGCTTTAAGTCGTTGTAGGCATTAAAACATTTAGACAAATATTAGATACAAGTATAAAGAAGAGATACTTAAATATGTACAAATATCGCATATGTATATAAGACATACTTATATACACCTAGTACATACTAGGATCAGAATAGAGGGAAACAGAAATGTGTATAAATTTCCATATGCTAAGCATGAACACTTTAACTTCAACATCAATTCACTCTCCAGTTTCTTTATATGTTTGTTTGTTATATCTGTGGCAAATCGCACGTGTACTCGTATAACTTAACTTAACTTAAGTTATAAGATACATATAAAACTAACTGCTGCCTGACTGACTGACTGTCTAACTAACTGCCTATACCATATATTTTGTAGTATAACTGTAATTGTATATGTGTGTTTGTTATGTTTGTGCAATATTTATAACTTTAGTTAGCTGTTTGTTGTCTGCTGTTTGTTGTTTTGGCTTTATGCCAGACGATGCGCAACGCAACGTTAAACAATTCGACACCGTTATATAGGTTTACTTTTGTGTATCTATCTATCCATCTAACTATGCATGTTCGCGCACAGTATCTATTTAGTAATGCTTTGGCATACTAACTTAGTTCTTGGTTTTGAAGCAGGTTTAACTTGACTTGATTTCATAATAATTATTATTATTATTACTAACTAAAGTTGGAAAAAAAAACCCTCAAAACTTTTGTGGGACCAAATGTGTGTTGAACGCATCAATTTAAAGACCAACAGAGACAAGACATGTTAAGCTAAGTTAACTAGATTCAAATCAAGTTTTGTTAAGGTTCTTTTTGTTCACTTAAAAGCAAAGTTATTTTGCTTAAGTTTTAACACTTTTCCATATTATCATCACAACAAGAACAAAAACAACGACAACAAAAACAATTACACAACCATTCATGTGTACGAGGTGCGTATGTATAATAATGAAATTCATGCTTTAACAAAAAAAAAAAAACATTCTTAAGCAACAAAATCATACAACCGGCTTTTGTGTAGGCCTTCTATTTCAAATGCCACCTCTTCCGTGTCTGGAAGTGGTCTTCATTTGTGTAAGATCTATAAAAGTATTTTAATAGAACTACATGATTGGTTTGTGTGAACCATATACATGATTGTCAGCACGAAGAACATTAACGTTAACACGGCGTAACAGTTGACGATATAAACATGCAACGAATACAAAACTTGAAATACTTAGGCTGTTAGATTAATGAAAACTGGGATTCCCTTAATGAAATAAGACCCCGAAAAGAAGCTTCAAGAGCAGCACTAAGCATCAAAAGAAGTCGAGTTGCTTAACATGGGCACCTGCCAAAGAAAGCCACGATGCCAAGCACACGGATTGAGCGTTAATCAGTGTCGCCTTAGATATATTTCCACAAGTACCAATTGCCGAGCAATACTTACTTTGGTCATATGACTCCTTTTGTAGTAGGGAACAAGGATTATCTGAAACCTCTGCAGCTCCTTGGGTCACAACAACACGAAACTCCCATAAAGGGGCCGCACCCGCTGTTCAGGACGGAACAAATTCCGTGAGCTCCTTACCACCCGTAGTACCACAGTCTCTGGTCAGATTTCCTACCTACAGGCGCTACCATGTTGCACTCCCAACAGTACATGGGTTGGTGGTCCATACTGTATTCACCTATCCTTGCAGCCTTTGAAACTCAATTTATAGACAACAACAATGATGAGTGAACAGAATTAATCTTCTTTCTTGAAAAGTGTTTTAAGCATAGAGGGCTTAAATAAAATTCCCAGAAGTACAAAAAAATTATCAGTAATCATTACTTTAATAGTATTAACCTGAAAATTCGATTCGTTGAGAACGTAACGAACTGTCTGTTTTACTTCAGGATATGGAGGTATGGTCTCTTAAAACCATTGAGATAAATAAATTAGAAGCATTCGAGTTCGTGCATTTATCGTAGAATACTAAAAATATCGTGGACAGGCAGAGAGCAAATACTGAAGTACTGCCAAGAATTCAATAAAATCGGGAAAACAAAACCTCATATTTAGGTCATATAATGACAAATAACAAATACCATGTACTGCAATTAATTCTGCAAGAAAAAATAGTTGAAAAACATGGCATTGACAAAAAGCAGTTATCCTGGCTCCGAAACATAAGGCATTGGACTGGAATAAATAATATCGCAACTGCGATTTGATGCTGATGACCTTTTTTGTGTGATAACGTTTATGCCTACAATCTCCAATTGTTTACTTGAAACAGAATATTCGCTCCGAAATTGTCCAAATTGACTTGACAACAAAGTGCATGAAAATTGGTGTTTCAGAATAGCCTAATGGCGAACCAGCTGCGACCAACATTTGAATGAAATCATCTTTCAGAATTAATTGAATGAACGAAATTTGTTGAAAATTTACTTTCTTGCATTTAATAAAGAAACCAAAATGGGACCAATAGATGGCCTACCCTTTATCATGACATTGTCACAAATATAAATTAAATATATTTAAATAAAAACACCATGTAATGTAAAAGAATATCATTTCACTCGTTTATACGATAGCTTAGTTCGGTTACAGGAAATTCGAACTAATGAATATCGAATTTTGTATAAATGCAGTCGCCTTCGGTCTGATTAAATCGAATTAGGTTTGTTTACATCATAGAGCTACGATTTGCCATAATAGAATGGGTTTAAACAATTGTAAACTCAATCAAGTGATCCAAATATAAACAAGTGTAATGTTACTAAACTCTAGTGTTCATGAATAGTCAATACAAGGAATCAGTTTCTTGGAATACATTTTCAAAAGAAACTCTCTGGTTCTAAAAATCAACTATTTTGAATTGTATTTCTATAGTTCATTTTAAGTTCAATGGAAAGACGATAAGTGAAACTTATTTTTCACTTAATTTTTGTTATTTATTTATTTTCAAGATATAATACAATTGAATTAGAGTACATACTAGCTACTAGGGCCTATGACTTTATGGTGAGATGCATTTATGATTATTAGAATAGGTGGATTCAATTATAATTAAAAAGGAAATTATAAGCTAAGTCATAATTATATTAAAAGTGTTGATGGTTTATAGCTTTTAAAAAATATAGCTCTAGCTTTAGCCAAACTTGGTTGGACAGACATCTTAAATGTGGTCTATGGATGCTGTTGCTTCGTAGGAACAGTGTTGCGGCGAGGCGCCAGTGAGACGGACAAACAGAGAGATCACTGGTGGTTTAAGGTTTTTGATGGAATATCATTTGAAGCAAACTGAAATTTAACCGAAAAAGAACCGAAATCATAACTGAAATTATTTATATAAGCTGTGCGGATTTTAGAAATATTATTTCCAAACTTAAACAAAAGCCATTGAAAATGATTCACGCCCCCAATCTGACAGTCGGTAATGGTAAAACTTTAGAATGTGTACGGCAAATCCAAACACAGAACAACGCTTCGGATGTTATTGAAAGCGCCTACATGTATTAGTTTAATTATTATACAATCAGCCCTCGTATGTGTTGGTTTTCCTTTTGTCCAACTTCAAAAATCAAAAATAGTTAAAAAGTTACACTTTACGACAAAAAAAAAAAAAAATATAAAAACCACAATAAAAAAGCATAAAGTTAAATATGAGGGAATAAAAACAAACAAAATAAATTCAATCCTATAAACTTTTTAGAATGCAAAATACTTTATTATTCCTGTTTATGTTTTTATTGTTTTTGTGGTTTTGATTTTTCATTTTTGTTTTTTTACTTTATTCTACTTAAAACTCTTAAATGCGCTTACGAAAAAGGTGTGGTTACCTTAACAAATAAAACAAATGATATTTTTTTTTAGTTTATTTGTTTGTTTGTTTTGGGGGTTTTCCATTTGTAAGTACTAGTATTTTTGACCCATTTTACATTTAATATTAGCGCCAAGTCAAGTGTTTGCTTGTTAAGCTTTAGTAGCTGCTGCAATTGCCTTAGTAGTTTGCAAAAATGTTGTTCACAGATTTAGTTATAGATACAAAATGCTTAGTTCCATAGCAAAATAAATAAAAAGTTGTTATTGCCATTTGTTGTTGTTGCTGTTGCTTGTTACAAATTTAATTACAATTTTCACTTTGTGTGTGGCAAATGTCAAGGGATTATATTGTGCTATGTGCCACCTCTAAATAGATACAATTGTTATTGTATTCTACTTGTTTTGGTGCGATTTAGGTTTCTAGATATTTTATACGAATTCATAAAAACAAAAACAAGTACAAAATTAAGAAAGGAAAAACAAACTTGTATCTTATAGAGTGCGCGTTACTTTCAACACGGAAGCTGTTGTTTCCTGGACTCACATTCATTCGCCTGAGAACAATAAAATAACGTAAATATATTAATGCAAGATTGTCGACAATTTTCTTATTGTTACTATTGTTGTTGCTGTTGTTCCTTTGTTCTTTATGTATGCGAGCGAAGTATATCTTGTATCTGCAATGAAATATCTCACGCGTTTTAGAATAAAAAATAGCCAACTCGCGACAAGGCAAGACGCAACCGAGTACATGAACTGCTACTACAGAACAACAAAAAAAAAAAAAACAAATGCAGTTAACTGTTATTTAAAAAAAAAATAAAAACAAAAACAAATGGTTTTTGTGCTCTTTTTGTTTCTATTTAACTTATTTATTTATTATTATTGTTGCTGATGTTGTTGCTGTGTTCATTCTACTACTACCTCTCTCGTGGCTAACTCACTTTTATCTTCAGCGCGACAGAAACACTTGCAGCCAAACCAACTTAGAACAAGATACAAAATGGCAAAAAAATAAAAAAAAAAAATACTGAATAAAGGAGAGGAAGAAGTAGGGGGAAAAAATTGAAAACTTGTCTAAAAATATGCAAACTCATTTTGCAGCGACGTCGACTTAAAGTTAGAGCGTCAGTCAAAAGCGTTCAAACTAACCAAACGCAATGCAATGCAATGCCACTTAACTTGGCTTAGACCACTTGTTTGAGCTTAAGGTTTTGTCACAGTTGTTATTACTGTTGTTTTTGCTTGTTATTGTATACTATACTAACTACTATATGGATGCGATACAAATGAGTCTTTGGTAAAATTTCCCACGCTTAACATCAACATAAAGCTCAGGTATTTTAGTCACATGTGTCCGGTTGGTTGGTTAGAGTTGGTTAGTTGTTGGATATTGCAACTTACTTCATCATTGTTGCATCTGTTCATTGGTGCAATTAATAAACACATACATACATACGTGTACTATGTACGAATCTATGAGTATGTGACTTTAACAAGCTTTCAACTAAAGTCAACTTAACTCAAGTATCTTGCAAATATACACACCACAGATATTACACACAATTTGCGAACATTTGCATACGAAGAGGAGCAATCAACATCAGAAATGTTGTAATCGATTTATTATGTGGCAAAAGTGTCTTTATAAATAGAATAATATCGAATCGCATGCGATATTTGTCCTTTAGAAGATATTTTCATAAGTAAAGCAGCCAAAGCAATAAAGTTCTTAGCTATAAGAAAATCTTAATAATTGGACATACAGAATCGCAGTATTTATACAATATATTGTAGAGAATTTGATGCTTGTCATAATTTTTAAACGATATACTATTATGTGCAAAATGTAGAATAGTTTACAATCACATGCTATATATGCTTTCATATAGCAGGCAGTGCAATAAAGTTTTAAGCCAATGGAATCTTAAATAAGGTTGAAAAGAAATCAAGTTCAATACAATATCGCATGCGATATTTATTGTTAAGAAAATACTTTTCTATAGCAGGAAAACATAAAATCAAAGTAAGATTATATAAGTTTATACATACATATGTAGAAACTTTGATGCTTGTCATAACTTTGTTTTAAAGGGATCTTTTTTTAAAATTTATTGATGGAATAGTTTTATGTCGCATGCGATATTTGTGATGAGAGGCGAAAAAATAAATCAAACATATTCAATCTTAATTTTAATTCAAATAAATTGCAACAAAATAAAACATAAAATAATAAAATATATTTTTCTTGCCTACTTCATTGGGAATTCTTTGATAAAAAGTTTCGATTCATTTTATTTTATATTGGCGCTAAAATATACATATATATGTGCTTAGAATAAAAAGACCCAAAACACAAAGAAAAGAAAGTAACCAAACTGAGTGAAAGAGAACAAGTGAGTCAAAGTAAACAACTGAAAAGAACAATAGGAAAGGAACAGGGCCGTATTCAGGCATGTTGGGGCACAGGGCAATGTAGTAAGTGGAAAGAAATGACGTGGCCACTTCCACTTTATTTGACTTTTCTTTGAAATGAGTTGAGAGAAATGGATCGAACCCTGCAAGAAAATTGTCATTTTTCGGTGAATCAATTAATTCGTCAACACCTCTAGATAATCCTCGTTATTCAACAAATTTTATTGTGCTAATTTCTCACATTTTTCGCAAAAATTCTGATTGCTCTGCTTTTTCTCTCGCTAAACTCTTATAGATGCGTTCCTGTGGCACTCCTAGTTTTGATAAAATTGTGATAGCTTCTAGATGATTTTTTGAGTTTTCATGTTCAGACGCTCAATTGCATGTTTCCAGTCGTTAAATCTATCTCCACTGAGTTGTATTTTCTAAACAGCTACAAATTTACATGCATTGCAAAAATCATAACTAAAGATCTTAAGTGTTTCAAGTAACATTTAGAAAAAGTTATTATAAACCTTTAAAGAGTATATTATATTCATAAAAAAATGTTTCTAATCAACTTGTTCAGAAATATTTTAAATATAACTTTTCTTTCTTTCTTTATTAACCCGTGATAGGAATTGTATTCTTACAATTTTGATGATTTTACGCTTATATAGAGTTTAGTTTCTTTGACAACTTAACAACTAAGAAGATAATTATAAAATAGATTATTCATTAAATGAGAACATGCTTTTTTAGAGTAAGGAAAATAGGGGATGCAAAAACATTACAATTGAGAGTTTTAAAAATTTAACCTAAGACTAGCACTATAGACTTAAAACTACAAACTAGGGATCTGGACTTCATAAAGTTAATTAAGAATTAGCTAATTAAATGCCGATCTACACTTGATGATTCCTTAGATTAAAACTATTAGTAATCTGTCGAATTTTTTCGTCTATCATGGCTATATCTGCCCTTTCGTGTAGTAGGGAAGTGGAGTAGTAAAAAGGAAGTTTAAATATAATTTTTAACAATTTATTTTGTAAGATCTGAAGTTTATTACGGTGACTTTTTGCGCAGTCATCCCAAACCTCCGAGCCGTATAACATGATTGGAATATCGATTTATAAATTATAAGTTTGTTTTTTATTGAAAGTTTAGATTTCCTATTGATAAAGGGATATAGGATTCTTAGCAGCTTATTTGTTTTATCGATTGCCCTATTTATATGCAAACGGAAGGTTAGTTTGCTGTCTATATTTAAGCCAAGATATTTAATGCAGTTATCCCAACTTATTGGTTGGGAATTGAGCAGTAGGTTAGAGATGGGTAAATGGCAGGACTTACGCTTCCGGGTGAAGTATATGGCGTTGGTTTTATTGGCATTTAGCTTAATTTTCCATCCATGGAAGTATTTATCATAGATGACAAAAGCATAATTAAGGTTTTGATGAATAACACTATTATACCAGAGCAGAAGAGGGCAGTGTCGTCGGCGAAGATTAATGCATGACAATGGTTCAGAGTTGGAATGTCGTATGTGTAGAGCAAGGGTCTTAGCACCGAGCCCTGAGGAACACCAGCCGTTATCAATTTTCTATCTGAACTTACACCATCCATATATACACAAAAATATCTGTCAGATAGAAAACTGTGAATCATTCTTACAAGGTATAGAGGGGTACCGGTTTGCATTAGCTTGTGAATGAGGCCATTGTGCCACACAGTATCAAAAGCAGCTTGAATGTCCAGTGTAACCATGCCTACCGAATCCTTTGATTTTAGTTTGTTTGTAACAAATTGTTTGGGATTATTGAGGGGATGAATACAGCTGAGGGTGAGCCTAAAGCCGTATTGAAAAGGCGGGAGAATGTTGTTTCTTTCAATGAATGTGTTTAATTATTCGTTCAAAGATTTTGGAAAAACCGCACAAGAGACTTATAGGACGGTAGCTTTCTGGTGAGTCAACAGGTTTGCCTGGCTTTGCAATCGCCATAATTTTAGCTAACTTCCAGTTACGTGGGAAGTATCCAATGTCTACACATCTATTAAAAATAAGAGCAAGTAAATTTAGAGCACGTAAGGGGAGATGCTTCAGGCAGATATTATCTGGACCTGGAGACTTTTTAGTTTTTAAGAAGCGAACGACAACCTTCACTTCCGCAAGGGCGATTGTTTGGTTATTTGTGATCTCAGCTGTGACCAAGGTGTTCAGCGACCTATTTCCTAATACCTCAGTGGTTGCATCTGAGGGTGCATCGGTGGAGTGATGCTTTTTCTCAAAGATTTCACTCCGAATTTTGGTGTTTTGTTCTCTGGTACTATGAATTTGATCATTATATCAAAAGCTTGTTTTTAATTATTTTTGTTATTTTCCAGAATGATTTAGAGTTTGTGTCAAGGCGGAAAAGTTTATTGTTCCAGTTAATGTTATTTAATTCTAACAATTGTACTTTAATTTAACGATTTAGAAAATTTAATCTGGCTTTGTATATTGGATGCCTATTTCTTATCCAGAGTTTTCGCGTAATGTTACGTATTTTTATAAGCTCTACAATACTGTCAGGGGTTTTGATGTTAAATGGGAGGGTGATATAGGATTTGGGTACGGCTAGGTCGATTGCACCGCAGACGCTAGTTGTCATGAAGTCAATAATGTAGTGAATTTCGTTACTGGAGTATAGTGAATTTTCGATTAAAGGTTGATATTATTCGGAAGCTTTGGTTTAGGATATGTCTGAACATCTTCCAATTTGCTTTTGAATATAGTAGGGTCTGCTTGTTTGAACTGGTTAAGGTCGACTTCACTTTACAGATAATTGGTAAATGGTCTGATGAAAGATCGTTTTGAGCTAGCGGCTCAGTGAGAAGGTGAGGTTAACTAGCTAGAAATAGGTCAAGTGTAGACGGATTAGCATTGTGGTTTGATGGAACGTAAGTGGGGTCCCTTGAGTGTATTATACTAAATTTACCTTGCATAGCAAGTTCGTATAGAATGTTTCCCCAGCAATTAGCTCTAGGGAAATTCCACATGCGTTTTCTACAGTTGAAATCACCACCTAGTATGTAGCTACAATTAATTTGATGTATCTTAAGCAAGTCAGCATTGAACATGTCCTTTTTATGTTTAGTACCGTTAGAGTAAGAGCATGAATTTGATAGGCACCTCGCTGAAGAGCCAGGAAAGTAAGCAGAGAAAATTTTTAAGGAGTTTCCTCTATTTATTTCCAGCTGATTGCCAACGTTTTCAATTAGATGAGTATTTAAACCTACTATTGCTACTCCACCCCCCATAGAACCAAAACGGTCGATCGGTAGCGGGGTGATCGCCTTTACAGTTTGCACAGCAATATGGGACAGTTTTTTTACAAATAGTTGTATTGTGTGAACCAGCGCAATGCGCACATGATGTTTTAACATTACACTTACTTGATCCATGTCCGAAAAGTTGGCAATTGTAGCACTGTGTGAGTTGGTTTCTTGGTTTGGTTTTGAACTCCCAGCGTACTTTTGTGTTGTTTAAACAGGAGTGATGTCTACGCAGGTCTTGCAGCGTTATTGCGCCGTTTTTGAAATAAACAACGTACAACAGCAAGTTATAACCAGCCCGTGTAGTTTTTTCGATAGTCTTGACATTGATGCAATTTAGGCCGCGGCTAGTCAGTATATCTTTTATAGTGTCGTTGCTTTCTTTTTCCAATCCAGAGAGTATAGCTTTATAAGGCTTTGTTTGCCTAGTTTCGTGGGAGTAGAACTCAGATTTGTATTTCTTAAGCTCATTGCAGATTAAACTAAAATTTACTGCTGAGTTTAAGAATACTTTAATGCCAATCGAAATAGACTTGACAGAGTAGTTAGCTATGGATGCTTTTTTTACCAACTCGTGTATAGCTGTTGCGGATTTCTTTAAAACCGTAATTGCTCCTTATCAGCAGGGTCCTTACTGTCATCATCGATGGTTTGGAGAGGGCGAAAATAATTGTTATAATTGTTGTCGTTATTACTTAAACGCGGCATTTTTAGTCTGTTTGAAGCGCCAGATGCGCCAGACTCAAAATTTGATGCCAGTCGATTTCGCTTAATGTTTACAGATGATTATGCGGTAATTTTGAAACAAAATTATTAGCTCGATGTATGTAGCTTGTTTGGCTTTCCAATTAAAAAAATCGATTTGAAAACTAGCGGGAGTGATGTGAAACAACGATAGCAGAGACACCGTTTCTATGACAACCTCACTCTACGAAAGCTCGAGTCAAATATGTATCTTCTAAAATAAAACATAATGTTTTTTTGTACCGTTGTCGCTGCGTCATAAGAATTCCTTTTTAAGAATAATATTATGTGCAACACGACGTTTTTTTCTTATATTTATTTATATTTTTCTTTAGAACACTTATAATTTATTTAATTGTAACTTACTTTACTTAACCGAATTAAAAGAATATTTTGGTAAAAGCGTCCAATACTTCACTCTATTAGATATCAAAATGATAAATCATTTGATACATTTAATCATTTGTATTAGTGTATGCTGTTGTAATCTTTGATGGAACTGATTCTTAATCGTCAGGTTGAAAAAGTGCAACCACATCTTCATATGCCACCGGGTTGCCATGTCTCTTAAGGGCTTTCACGCGTTGCAACAACTTATCTACAGTCGAATTATAACGTTTGATTTCAGCTTTCGACAAAGATTGGTTAAGATTGGGTGCCAAATAGAATTCCAAACCAATACTCAAATGTCTTTTGAGTCTGCCAAGCATCTTATAATTACAAAAGAAATTTAATAAAACAAAAGCTTATTAAGAATTTTTTTGTCAATTACCTTGGTAAATACAACAGCCATTGTGCTTTGCCAAAACTTTTCATCCTTTTCAGCCAAGGCAAGCAAAAATACATTTTTAAGCATATAACTAGTCAAATGTGACATATTGTTTGCATTTCGAAGAGCCTTCATGAGAAACAATGCGTCCTTTAGCTTATGATTATTGTGCATTGCTTGACGTTCCCAATGTGGTGCACAAACCATAAATGTGCGACTATCAACCAGTTTCTTGCCTTGTGGCACCGCAAACCAATATTTCCCCATATAACGTAAATGTTGCGGAGCATTTGCGAAATATGGAAATACTTCGGATGGAAATTCAAAAGCTGGTACAAAATCAAACCAAATCGCACGCTTCGAATCACTTTTATCAATAGCGGAAATTGTATTAGCGCAACCATAGCCTTGTTGTTCATATTTTAACACATAGATATGATCAGACGCACAATGTATCTCTTGCCGTTCGTCAATGACCGGTTTAAAAATACTCCGTAGCCATTCCTGCAACAATAAATGATCGACAAAACCGCTCTCAGTGAGTATGGGATGATCATCATTCCCATACTCGGAGCGTAAATAGATAATACCATTTTCAGGATCTTTTTTAACAGTTAATTTTAAGTCTAACTCAAGTTTAACATGGTAGTCGAATTCATCGGGCATATGAAGTTTTAAGTTATCCACATAGCTGCCTATTGAATTTAAATAGAAATTAATTTTAGAAACTTTTATCTGTACTCAAAATTTTAAAAACTAAACACACCTGTTAAACTTAAGCCATGAAATACATCTTTGAAATTTGGATCACGTTTCTTGATGTCATCCATTATAGAATTTTGAATATCCTGCGCATCGGCATTGAAAACAATGCGATCTTCATTGGATATTTGCAAGTTTTGCAAAATATTCAAAAGATGATTAGAAAGTGGTTTTAATTCTTTCTTACTCATTATATTCACTGATTGCAATTCACTGCACAATTGTTTAGACACGCGTCTGAACGTCTGAGCTATGACAAATTCAAACGAAGAATGAATGAATATTTGCTCAGCTATTCATTTGCTCAAGGGAACATCATGTAAGCGTTTCTATAAAATGAACATTGGTGAATTCCCCATAATGCCAAGCAATACGCTGTCTTAATTTTTCTCTCTCTCTCTCCTTATCATTTGTCTTATCATTTTTTGCAAATAAATGAAACATTTATTCCAGGGGTAGGCAAACTTTTCATTAGAAAAAGGAAGGTTGTGAAAACTTGAATAGCAAACTTTCCTTCTGTCAAGAAAGTTTTCGGAATATAATATCAAGCCCGATAGTTTTGCTTCATAACAATGCATCTTTCGCATCTCAAGTAGATTCCAAGCTTTAGTTGTTTTTCTAGACTCTTCCAAGTGGTTCTCTTGTTTGTCGATCCCTGTTCGATTGGCTTAACTTTTGTCCTAATCACTCTTTTTTGTAATGCTTTAATATTTTTACTCTTTCTCTCTCTCTCTCTTTCACAATCTTTCTGTATAACAATTCATTTATGTTCTATTGCATTCAGCAAATTTACCGAAATGAATTTGTAAAAATTCAGCAGTATATACTATTGTATACACTATAGTCACAATTTCATAGTGATGGGTTAAGACATGTGTACATATGTAAGTATATGATCTAAGTATGATTCTGTATGTACTCTAGTACTCGTATAATCCTGTTTGCAGAGATGTTAATTATTTATTTAAAATGCAAATGCAAAATGCTTTTTACACATTATGCACATAAATGTTTGAAATGTCAACTAGAAAGAAGGCTATGCCAAAGATGTAATACTCTTCCCGCTCCTCCGGGTTGCATCCAACCTTTCCTTCATCAGCTTGAGTGGCACTTTTACTATACATATATTTATTCTGTTTAAGTTTGTCATTTAATTTGGGTTTCTATGGGAGGGGTACCCCACCTGGTAACCTCTGGATCATGAAAATTACATGGTTGATGGATATAGACTGGAAACTTTTAGTGTCCAAATTTCAGCTATGTTAAAAAACAATAAACTTTTTCTAATAAGAACATTAATTTAAAGGTGGGTTTGTATGGGAGTTACCCCATACTATTATTACGTATTTTTCACAACTTTCGACGTGGATTATCTCAACAAGAATGTGTCGATGAACTCATCTCTTTGTACGGCGATAAAGCACCATCTAAAACCACAATATATTGCTGGTATTGTGAATTCCGTGAAGGACGTCCAAAATCGGTTGTTGTGCCACAAAACATCGATGCAGTGCATGAACTGATAATGCAAGATCGTCATGTGACATATCGTGAGATAGAGGCATCTTTGCACATTAGTTCCACTTCAATACATTCGATTTTGCATGAACACTTAGTCGTTGGATACCCCATAATTTATCAATAGCTCAAAAAAAAGATTCGCGTCGATTGGTGTAAGGAATTGCTTAAAAAGTTCGACCGTGGTGCTTCAAAAGACGAAGCACTGCGAGGGAATTGGTCGCCTGCTTCTTCGGCCGAATGGGTCATGTGGCCACTGTTCCGTTTGAGCAACGTAGGACGGTCAATTCTGAGTGGTACACTACCATTTATTTGCCGGAAGTCTTCAGGTGAATTTTTGAGCAGTCGAAACATCGAATTGATGACTCATCCTCCGTACAGTCCTTATTTGTCACCCAATGACTTCTTCTTGTTCCCGAATAACAAAGATAAACTGCGTGGTCATCGATTTACGAGCGCTAAAGATCAGTTGAGCCTTCAAAAGCCATGTTTTGGAAGTGTCTCAAGAGGAATGGAAAACCTGCTATGACAAATGGTTTGAACGAATGCAAAAGTGCATTGATCATCATGGTGAATATTTTGAAAAACAATAAAGCCGTTTTCATTTAACAATGTTTGTTATTATTTCCTATTCCCGAAATATAAATAGTACCCCTCGTAATATTCACTCTCGTGAAGAGTATAAAAATAGTAGTAAAACTTAACTTTAACAGTAAATTTAAACGGTAAAAAAATGTACATATATGGGTAAAAATAAAAATGCTGTTATGTTCTTCTATTCATTTTTAATATATGTACTGTATATAAAAACAACAGTTAATCCCATTGGAAGTATACACAAAAAGAGAATAGAAAAAATAAGTCAGATTTTGCGCTAACACATAAATGTTTGCAAAATGCGCAGTAGGATGAAGAGAGTATAAAAGTATAGTAAAGTAACTGTAAAATTCGTTTATTTTGACTAAAATTGCAATCAGCAATATCTATTTGTCATTATGAGTTTTACTGCTATTTTTGACTTTGCAAACATTTATGTTCATTAGTGTAAAAAGCATTTTGCATTTGCATTTGAAATAAATAATTAACATCTCTGGATGTTTGTTATAATTTGCTTGAAAGGGATTCATTTCTAAAAGTTCATTTCAGTAAAACTGCTGAATAGATTTTTTATATGTATTATTTATGTATTGGAGAGAGTAAAAATGAATTGTAATACAGACAGATTGTGAGAAAGATTGTGTGTGAGAGAGAGAGGGAGAGAGAGGAGAGCAAACGAACGGCCGAACTTATTTTCATTCATTCTTTGCTTGAATTTCTGATAGTTCAGACGCGCATCTAAGGAATTGTGAAGTGAGTTACAATTTAGTGAAAAAAATGAGTGAGAAACCATTAAAAACACTTTCTTCTCATCTTTGGAAAATTTTAAAAGAATTGCAAATATCCAAAGAAGATCGTTTTGTTTTCAATGCCGATGCACAATATATACAAAATTCTATAATGAATGGCATCAAGAAACGTGATCCACATTTCAAAAATATATTTCGCGGCTTAAGTTTAACAGGTGTGTTTATTGTTTAAAATGTTGAGTCCAGAATAAAATTCTTAAATATAATTTCTATTTACATTTCAATAGGCAGCTATTTGGATAACTTAAAACTTTATATGCCCGATGAATTCGACTACCATGTTAAACTTGAGTTAGACTTGAAACTGATTGTTGAAAAGGATTGGCAAAATAATGGTTTTGTGTATTTACGCTCTAAGTATGTGAATGATAATCATCCCATACTCACTAAGAGCGGTTTTGTCGATCGATTATTGTTGCAGGACTGGCTACGGAGTATTTTTAAACCGGTCATTGACGGACTGAAAGAGATACATTGTGCTTCTGGTCATATTTATGTGTTAAAATATGAACAACAAGGCTATGGTTGCGCTCATACCATTTCTGCTACTGATAAACGCGATCCAAAGCGTACGATTTCATTTGATTTTGTACCAGCTTTTGAATTTCCTTCCAACGTATTTCCATATTTCGCAAATGCTCCGCAACATTTACGTTATATGGGGAAATATTGGTTTGCTGTGCCACAAGGCAAGAAACCGGCTGATAGTCGCACATTTATGGTTTGTGCACCACATTGGGAACGTCAAGCTATGCACAATAATCATAAGCTAAAGGACGCATTGCGTCTCATGAAGGCCCTTCGAGATGCACACAATATGTCACATTTGACTAGTTATATGCTTAAAAGTGTATTTTTGCTTGCCTTGGCTGAAAAGAATGAGGATTTTTGGAAACACTCAATGGCTGGTATATTTGCCAAGGTAAGTGACAAAAGAAATTCTTCATAAGCTTTTGTTTTATTAAATTCCTTTTGTAAATTTAAGATGCTTGGCAGACTGATGCGCCATTTGAATCGCAGACGTTTGGAATTCTATTTGGCACCCAATCTAAATCATTTCGATCGTTTGTCGAAAGCTGAAATTAAACGTTTCCGTTCCACTGTACAGACATTGTTGCAACGCGTGAAAGCGCTCAAAAGTTATTCACGGCTGGTGGCATATGAAGATGCGATTGCACTTTTTCAACCTAAGCATTAAGGATCTAACATACATACCATTCACACAAATGCATTAATATAACAAACGATTTGTCCTTATGATACCTAAAACAATAATATGTTGTATCCCTCATTCAGGTGGTTTTTATAGTGATCTGGTTTATGATAAATTGATTGCTATATGTTTATTTTTCTTAAAAAAAAAAAAAGAGTTTTTTCCAAGGTTAATAAACCTAGGCATGTATAACACAACAATAGTCCGAAATTATTGGCATTGTGATAGAAGCAAACATATGTTTTTGTTTCGAAACTCATTATTTTATATTCATATTATGGGTTAATTGGAAATGTTCGTCTGTATCACTTTACTTGCATACAAAACCAATAAAATTCTATGCAAACTTTTTTTTAACAGTCAAAATGTAGACCCCTCCAACAAGCAACGAGGTAAAGTAAAGTGTGAATGGTATGAAAATGTAATATTAAAGTAATTTACAATTAAATAAGATAAAAATTCCACTAAGTTCCAACGAAAAATAAAAATAAATATAAATAAAAAAAAACGTCATGGTGCTCATAACATTTCCAATAAAAAAGGAATTCTTATGACTCTACGACTGCAGTACAAAAGAAATTATGTTTTATTTTGGAGATATTTAAAAAATTTCTGTACAGTTTTGTTATGAAAATAATCTTATTACAATTCTTCAGTTCAGTTTTTCTCAATGTTACCTTAAGCAGTGAAGATCTTTAGTTATGATTTTTGTTTCACTAATGCAAGCTGAGTAAGTATGACTTTACAAAATATTCTCGGAAATGACAACCTTTGCAGGATGATTTTTTTTAACTTAACATAAGATTTTCTAATTAACATAATAGAAGAAAACTGTGCTGTAACAACAGTTTCTCTATCTTAATATATTTGTAAGCAGCTACCAAATTTATAATGATGACATCGATTATCTTTTTTTTCTTCTGTAAATTGGAAGTGACATAAAAATTGTTTGCACGCGCCATAATCAATATAGTTAAAGGCAAGAAACACACACAAGAAAATTCAACAGCACGACATAATTTGCCATAAAACAAATACGTAGTATCGGTTTTTTGTTTAACAAACAATTGACAATTTATTTAAAAATTTTAACTAAACAATCACGATTTCAACAAAAAGTCACTCACTCATTCTCTCATTTACTTATTTAACATATAGTCTCATTCATTCAGGCAGGCATGCAGTCAGTCCACAAAGCTAAACAATATTTCCGCTTTGATTATTTTACATTGAATTGCCATATCAAATGTATCGCATAGATACATACTATTTGTATTTTTCATACTTTATTGACTCAATCCAAATGTGTCATATTGCATGCAAATATTGAAGTTTAGTTTTTGTATAACGTGTTACAAGATACTCAAGATACATAAATTCAAAAAAAATATCAAGATTTGTGCAACTTTCTTTTGACTTGACTTGGATTTTTTATTTGTCAGCATTTCTTTTGCAATGAATGGAATCGATGAAAAATTATTTCCTTGCGGAAAAATCACAAAAAATATGAGAAAAGAAATCATACAAAATATGAAAAACTGAATGATTTTTGCTGGCTGATGCTATTGGCAAAAGAAAAATATTAAAGAAAAAATATCTTTAAAGAATTGCCAAAAGAAGAAAAATCGAGGGTTGTATCAAAAATATACAACTTGACTTTTAAAAGTTGGGGTTAAAAAAATCTTCTATAATAGACATAAAGACTTGGTAAAGATGAATCAATATGAAGTTTGAACTAAATTCTTTACTAGGGGAGTGCGTTCCATTCTTTGCAATGATTTCTTGGGTGGCAGTGACATTGTAGAAGATTAACAATCGCAAAAATGTTAAGAAATCAACTCCGATGAAAATATTTTGAGTTACAATACATAATAAGCATTTAAAATAACGCATATTAACTGAAAATTGTGGACATGGCAAAATGTCTAATGAGTCGCTCATGTTAAGAATGGATGACTGAGTTATATCTATTAATGAGATTGATTCTATCAGTTTATACTCTCATCATTACAATCTTAAGCAAATAGACAGGAAATAAACGATTTTATCAACAATGAACATACAGTATTTGGTGGATATTTAAGTTTGGATTCTATTATACGAGGGTGAATCAAATATTAACCGGAATTCTTTTTTAATATTTCTTTATTTATTAAATAATACAAAAATACTATTGATTATTTTTCTACATAGTCTCCTTCACGCTCTACACATTTTTCTCAGCGGTTTGGAAGCTTGTTAATTCCTTGCTCGTAGAATTTTTGAGGTTGAGTCTCCAACCAATTGCTCACGAATTCCTCAACATCTTGATCGTTGTCAAATTGCAATCCTCCAAGTGCATCTTTCATGGGCGCAAACAAATGATAGTCACAGGGTGACAAATCTGGGCTGTATGGAGGATGCTCAAGGGTTTCACAATGCATATCCTCCAGTTTTTGTTTCGTTTCACCCGCCGTATGTAGCCTGGCATTGTCATGAAGAAGGATGACGTTTTTGATGGGGACACCGCGTCTTTTGCTTCTGTAAGCGGCTTTTGCAGCCTCCAACAGCTGGCAGTAGTAGGCAGCGTTAACTGTACGTCGGTCATGTAGGAAATCAATGAGCAACACTCCTCTGTAGTCGAAAAAGACGGTCGCGAGGACCTTACCGGTTGAGAGACGGGTTTTAGCTTTCACAGGACCGGCTTCGTCCTTCCTACGCCATTCTTTACTCGCCATATTGGACTCGGGAGTGTAATGATGTTTCCATGTTTCATCACATGTCATGATACGCCTCAAAAAAGCCTCTCCCTCCCGCTGAAATCGATTCAGATGTCTCTTACTGATTTGCAGTCGGATGTTTTTTTGATCTTCGTTCAACAACTTTGGGACCCATCGGGCACAGATTTTTTTGAAACCAAGATGATTTTAATTGATTGTTTGAGCACTTCCATAGCTAATGCCCACCTGTAAAGCGATTTCATGAATAGTGAGCCGCCTGTCACTTTCAATAAGGTCACGAACTGCACCAATGTTGTCACCAGAGACGCTTGATTTTGGTTGTCGATTATGACTCACATTTTCCACACTTTCTCGTCCACTCTTAAACTTTTTGGCCCAATCAAACACTTGAGTTTTAGACAGAGTATCATCCCCATACTGAGCCTTCAATCGAGTCAAAATTTCGCACGGTTTAACGCCTTCCTTATTTAAAAACTTTATTATAACCCGTTGTGCAACGAACGCTGGAACCTGTTGCTCACTCATAGCTGTACTGACGTATTGACTAAGTCAAACAGCTCACCAAGCGTTTCCCCCACTACAAGAACCTACACTGTGAGAGCACTCGTGAGTGGCTAAGAAAAGTATTTGTAATATTCCGGTTTATATTTGATCCACCCTCGTATATTGCTGGAAAGAATTGTATCAAGGTTGATTACTTCTGTGACTACACTCTCCTTTTTATGTGAAATCATTTTTGATCTTTATTTTCTTCTTTTATTTTTGTGCACATAATTATTGCATCTAAAATTGTCAGTTCTTTTTTCATATTTATTTGTAGTCAATTGTATTTTAACCAACTAAGGATCAAAAAGTTAAACAAAAAAGATCAACTTCAGTCAATTACAAATTTTGTGTTTCATTTTGATATGGTTTTTGGTTTTCTTTTGATTCCTTAACTTGTATTTGTTGCTTGACCATATCTGAGTAACTTCATTTCTTATTCAATGTTGTTATATCAAAGCTGCTTAATAAATTAACATTTTTTGTCTTATATACACAAGTATATATTTTTTGTTTTGTTTTCTTCGTTGAAACATGAAATTACATTTGGGAATTTGTGTATTCTTTGACTAAATCTTCGAAAAAATGTTTTGCAATAGTATTTAAATGATGATATTTATTCACAAATCTTTACAAAAATGTTAAATTTATTCACTTGATCTTAAGTTGATGGTTTGGTTGCTGTTACGATGAATTTATTGCTTATTTTTTATGTAGAAAATCATTGAATCTTATTGATAAAATCTTAAATACTTGATTGTACTCGTAGATACGAGTATACATACATCGTAGTCGTAGTATGAACATTGTTTTTGTTATTTAGTTGCATTTAGATATTTTGCAATTTATCTTAGTTTGTTTTGTTTTTGTTTGAATGTTTATTTATGTAAGTATTTTGTTTTTGACTTTTTTTTTATATTCGTGTGAAATGTGCTTTAACATTGAATGACATCATCATGCGTTGGTCATTTTTTGTGGATATTTACTAAGATTTTTAATTTTTTTTTTTGATTATTTCATTTGCTCAAAACATGTTTTTTTTTGTGTTGTTGTTATTTTTCTTGTTTATTGACAAATCAAGTAATTCGACTTCATTTATTGAGGATGTTTTTTTTATTATTTTTTTGTTTAGATTGCAAAAATGAAGATTCTCAAATGAGTGTCGAAAGCAACTTGTTGTTTATGTACACAATTTATTTATTTACCAACAATTTTTTGATGATTTAGCTAATGTGATTATGAGTGTAAAAACAACAAAGATTGAATATAAGTATATAATTTTCATTATATGTGTATGAAAACTATAAAATCCTTTAATCTAACGTATCACATGTATGCCAATAAAAAGTATTTTCTTAGTCAGAACAATTGCTGCTTTTAGATTGCTATAAATATTTTTTATTTTATTTTATGAAAAAATATTTTAATATTTTAGCAAGAAAGTTCCACAATTGGCTACGTTCCGGGGAACATATTACCATCCCATACAGAATATCAACTCTATTTATCTAGAACGAGCGCATTATCCATGTTATTGCTTCACAATCAAGCCCGATTATCTAAACCTTCAGAGCCAATCCTTATCCCGAAGTTACCGATCCAATTTGTCGGCTTCCCTTACCTACATTGTATTTTGTTATATTGTATTTTATATAGAGGATCTTAGAATTCCTGATGAATACCAGAATCTCGGAGGAACTGTGATTACGGGTCTTGTCACAATAGGACCACTTGCGGCCGCAGTGACGAAGTGTACTGGTTACCACCATTTCACTAAGCTAATCAAAGTCAGTTATTAATTTGTTACTTCACGTATACTAGAATAAGTACACAATTTACTATTGAACATTTTTTATAACACGAGAGGTCCAATTTTCAAAATGGGAAATGAAAGCTTCAGTGAACCAAAGTTAATAATCTGCTTAGCTATATATTTCATTATTATTAACTGTTGTTTTATCTATGAATTCAAATGTATTGTTTATGTCTATAAATTTTATATTGCAATGACTGGCACATCAAATATTCTTTGTATTGTTTATTCTCTTATTTCTTATATTGGTGTATCTGCGTCTCGATCTGAGTACTACATATAATGGGTTGGTGACATCCGTACCATTGTGGATATTCAATGAAATTATCATGAAATATGTGATAACAATATTAATGCGCAACTGATGAAACCTGAAACTCTTAATAGAGTTGTTTATTTATTACAAGTACCTAATACATTGACAGTGTATTGGTAAAGATTGCTTCGGCGCTGATGTTGATTTGCTTAACACTCGAATATCGACAATTCGATCTTTTACAATAATAAATATAATAATATTGAATCAATTCTATCTTTTTGCACTTCGGGGCTTAAATTGGAACCCTAGTGTACGTTTGCCTTCTTACTCAAGCCAGCTTCTTCTTATAGATCTTTCTTCGTTGAGTAATCGCCGAATTTCTTTAGGAATAAGCTTTCTTCATAAACTTTTTACTGGTATTGTTGATTCACCGGGGCTTTTGAGTCAACTTAGTTTCTGTGTCCCTAGTCGTTCTACTAGGAATTTTATTCATCTTACTCTAGGTAAGTGCACAACTAACTTTGCCTTACACGATCCATTTCGTGTATTATTATGTGATAATAACAATAAAATATACCATCTCCTTTCTCCTGAGATTTCGCACACCGCTATCAACGCTCTGGTCTTGTAAACCGTACGATTCTCCATCCACCGTGACTGAATCTGGACGGTACAATTTTGGATGGGGTGTCTAATGTCTGTCTCTGACCACACATGTCTGTGGATAGGGTTATAGCAAGCTATTTAGCAAATAAATTTCCCCCACGGGATCAGAGACAGATTTATTTTGTTTTTGCTTAATTAGTTGTAAGCTTAATTTTAATTATTTTTAATGTGCTCTTTTTTGACAGTAATTTGTCATAAATAAATAAATAAATAAATAAAATAAATAAACCTAAAAACTGTCATACATTTGTGGATATTTAATTTACGTCGGATTCTACCACTCGAGGTTCGTCTGCAACTTTACCTTTCGAGGGTATTTTAATATGCTTGTAGTTTAAGGCAAAATCAATTAACACAGTAGTCCTTAGTAGTCTGCATAGATATCCAAATATACCAATTAATTAGTCAATTCCGGAGACTGTACTTTGTGCATATGATTATTTGGAAATATACCAATAATATCTGAATCTACAGCAATAGGGAGCTGCACAAAGCACGTTGTGTTTCCTTCAGCATTCAATTACAATATATGTACGATGCAGACTAAATAAGTACCAGGTGCTGACACAAAGAGAGGCGGAAGTTCCTGATCGGTACTTGCGTATACATATAAGTGATTTCAAGTGTTCATCATGATATAAGGATGACGTTATGTAATAGGGCCCATCCATGGTCAAATATGCTTGAAGCAATGAAGAACAATAAATTTATCTCGAATCAAAAATATAAAGCTAAATGACAATCATGCATGAATCAATCCAAATTTATCATTCTGAAACTCTGTCTCAACTGAATGTCAAAGGTTTACAAATCTTTACTTCCAATGATGTTTTCATAATATTTTATGGGTATTACAAACGTACAACATCGCATACTATCACACCATCATCTCTTTTTCTATGTTACGTACCTGAACATTTTTCTATTTTATGGTATGAACCAATTAAGTAACAAATTCTGATGTCATTTGACATTTCCATAAGAGGTGGAGAAGTTAAATAACAATTATCTAAGCACACAACTACGTGATAATAACTAACAATCTCGGTACACTTAAAAAAGAAAAAGATTATGACATAACAACATGCAAAAAAATAAATAAAATAAAAATAAAAAAAAAATATTACATACAAATCTGTTATTATTTACTTAACTCATTTTTTCCAGATTTCACAGTTTCAATTATACAACATTAAAATTAGCATATGACCATGATTTATCTTTGTTGGTGTTGAAGATTTTGTTGTTATGGTTGCCATTCTACTTATGGAAGAAGAGTCATGAGGTAGATGATGTTGATGATGAAAATATCTTCTTCACAGTTGTTAGTATTGTTGTCGACACTTGAACAAATTGTTGTAATAAAGTAAATTATGTACACTAGTCTAGTGTACTCATAGTACATGGGATGGGATAAATTGACATGGGACAGTGGACAAAGTACTATACAAATATGTACAAAAATTATAAAACATGCAAAAGCCATTAAAAAAATTGACAAAAATAACGCTAATTTGTGGTTTTAATAAAGATAATTGTATGCCAAAAAATAGAAAAAATGAGGCGTATCTAGAATGGTTTAACAAAATCACAGGGGATGGAGAGAAGGGATGAAGGAACTTACAAAGTGTGCAAAGCTAAGAAAATGATGATGCCAACACACAGAAAGATGAATTCAACAATGAGAGAGAGGCTTCAAAGATGTCGATACTGATGGCACATGATGATGATGATAGAGCAAAATCATTCATCCAAGCAACAACAATCGACAATGAGTTGTAGCAACACAATCACTACTACCACGAACTATAGGAACATGTGCCTGTAATACCACTTAGTACAAGCAACAATGATGCCAATGAAGTTTATTTACTTTGTGTTGTAGTAGATTTTTTATTTCTTATTTGGTTAGCGTCAAGGTCTTTCGATGCCAGTGAATGAATACAATCAATACAAATTCAGTTACAAAATATTTGTTCATTTTATCGATGGATTTTGTATTTTATTTTATGTTTTACGATGTCTTCGATACTTGATTCTCTGTTGAAAATAAATTTTGAACAGCAAAATTCGAAAAAAAATGCTTCATTCATTCAGAAATACAGTTTGGAAAAACCGCCTTACTACGCTTATAAATTTGTAAATTTTGTCTGATTGTATCTGTTCATATGTACATGTATCTATGAGTATTTATGTATATTGATATAAAGTACGTTTATCGATGGTTGTGACTTGGCTGACTTAATAATTTTGTAGGCGTTATGACTTAAGGCTTATTTCTGTTTTTATTGCTGTTGCTGTCATTGTTGTTGTTGGTTGTTGTTGGTTGTGTTTCAGTTGTTTTTCACTTTCCTATAATTACAAAATTTTGAGGTTGTTTAATGTCAAGTGTTATTATTTTTTTTTTTGCTTGTTTTCATTGTTTTTGCATCTTTAGTTTTTATTTTAAGTTGGATTTGTTGTTATTGCTTAGGTTAACAGGTTTTTGATGATTGCTTGCTTGTCTTTGATTTTTATTACACATTTATTATCTTTATTACATTATTATTATTTGCCATTTTTTTACTTAATTTTTTTTGGAGTTTATTATTCGCTGTAGGCTTTTGTAATTGTTAAACATTTTGTTTTGATTTTTATGTAATAAATTTAATTCAATTTCTTTATTGTTATTTTGATTTTTGATTCTCTGTGGTAAGATTTATATAAGATTACATAATACGATACCCCTATTGGTCTACTGGAAAAGAGTAATGGGCACAAACATTTCTTAAGAATTAAAAACTGCCATTTAGATTAATTGATTTCTTGTTACTTTGATTGCAGTTGATTTAGTTTCATTCTATCAAATGCATGTGTTATCCAGAACTAGTTATATTATTAAACATTCAGCATCACCATCGGCTGTCTCAATATGTTTAATAAAAGTATTATGCTTAACAAAATTATGTCTACCAGAGAGCTGCATCGAGTAGTATCGAGCCGACTTGATCAATGTAGTTCAAAATTAGGAACGAGTACATTACAGCACTCCTTCGGTTTAAAGCAAAGAAATTACCCACTCGAAAGATCGAAAAGTCTTTTTCATTGACTTTGTGCGGGCTCTGCTCGATTGGAGAGATTAATAGTATATAACATATCATCATGAGTGCCAATTTCATATGACCAGATATGTTAATTACAATAGGAATATGCACAAAAAAATATTAACAAATAATATAAAAAATAAATAAACCTAACAAATTTAATGTTTAGATCTATGTGAATAAAAAAAAAAACATTTATATTCGTATAAACAAAAATCAAATAAAAAAGAGCAATACAAATTAAAGCAATAACTTAAAGAAAAATCATTAACAAAAAAAAAAAAAACATTGCAAATTAATTTAAATAAAGGTAAAAAGATTTACTAACAAAAAAATTTTCATTAAAAACCCTTTATGTACTTGCAACATCCTATCATCTCTCTAAATAAAAAAAAAAAAAATTATTGTAAATAAATAAAAATGTACCTTAAGTTTTGTGAATACAAGAAATAGAATTGATGTCGTTAGGTTTTGGTTTTCTAACATTTTGGAGTTCTATGGTCTTGTAACTAAAAGTGTTTGGTGGTCAAATTAAAACAAAAAAAAAATAATACTTGTTTACAAATCAAGAAATGTTTAAACACTGAATGAAAGTTAAATATATACTGTTTACATCAAAGTCCTAATATCAATTCAAATCTTTGGTATTGAAGAAAACCCATAAGTTTTTGTTGAAATGACATATTTCTTCTTAGGTCCTATTGTTCCAAGGGGTGCCAACTGGTACACATTACTAAGCTTACTCTGTACTTCTTCCGTCCGTCCGTCAGAGAGCTCTATCTCATGAACCGTAATAGGTACAGAGTGTGTAATTCAATTGCGTGTGAAAAATAAATTAGAGTTAAAAAATTCGTGGGGTCCCCATAAAAACCCAAATTCAAATTAATGTTCTTATTAGAAAAACTTTTTTGTTTTCTGTCTTATCGAACTGAAATTTTGGCAATACAAGTGTGTGACCAATATTCATAAACCATGTAAAATCCTACGATTACCAGGAGTGGTACCTCCCATACAAACCCAAATTCAAATTAATAGCCTGTCTACACTGTGCCAAAATCTGTGTATAATTGACGGAACCATAATATCCGATTAACAGTGAGCTACGATTCGAATCTATGATTCGGCTTTTACCAAAGGTCACTCTTAGCAGTGTTGGGCAATTCTTCCATGTAAGTTGGCATCATTTTAATAATTTCGTCGTTTTTTGTGATTGTCATGTGTGCTCTTCTTCATTTTTTGTTGCGCACCGCACATAATCAAAACAAAAAACAGCTCTTCGTGATACTAAAATAACACTGTGAAGCACAAGACCGTATCATCGTGATACGACCCACTGTAAAGCGACTATAAATAACTACAATTATTTGCTTCCATCATCAGCTAAAAAGTGGGATACAATGATAAAAAGTTGGCAATACGTTGGAAACAATGCCCAACACCTTCTAACACTGCTGTAGACTGACCATTCTAAAATGTGCGTCAATGTTGTGTCTATGTTATAAAAACCTCAGACTCGTATCTAATTCTACAACAACAACACCACAATCTCTTCATTTTGCCTGTGGTTGCTGTAGCATTAGACGAGTCTATGGTTGTATCAATTAGACACAGATTTTGATCCACTGTAGGTAGGCTATAATGTTTTTATTAAAAAAACTTTTTTGTTTTTTTGTTTTATCGAATTCAAATTTCGACTCTATTAGTTTCTAACCCATTTTCAACAACCATGTAAATTTCAAGATCCTAGAAGAACTAGGAAGGGTACCTCCCATACAAGCCAAAATTTAAATTAATGTTCTTATTAGAAAAACTTTTGTTTTTTGTTTTCAATGCACGATGGTACGGAATCCTTAATGTGCAAGTCGGACTCACAGTTGACCGATTTTTTATTTTTGTAATGCCACAAAAATAAATTGAGTTATTAAATTAACTTCAAATATCCTTTTACTCATCGAACTAAACCAAATATTTAGGGTACTTAGTCATCTGCCTCGTGTTTAATAATAACCGAGTATACTCGTCTAGCTACTTAGTATACTTTAAACGTTTTCAATTAGTTTAGGTCAAGAGAGCACACTGACCAGTCCATAAGATTAGCGGAAGACATTTCTAAGAACGCCCTTAAGCTTACATAATAAGTCTGTTAAGTGAAAATTGGAAACTGGTCATTTGCTCAGATCAGAGCTTCTTCAAATTCTTTGGTCAAATTTATCATACATCCACAATGTTCTAGTAGAAACAGTATTTTAGCAAAATGCCTTTAAACAAGCGGCTGCAGAACATTATAGAGATGTATATGTAATAATTTAATTATTTTTTGTATTATAGTCAAAAACAATTAAAAAGATGGGATGTTTTTGATGCTCACCATCTAATGTGGCTCTGGTCAAAGACCTGCTGGACTATAATGACTAAATTCCTGTGATTCAATGGGTGACACTATTCAGATTTGTCATTCATATTAGTCAATTATTTTATACAACTTGTTATAAATAAGAATGCTATCAAAGTAGCTATCGTCATAGACATGCTGAACTTTAATGGGGAAAACTCTTAGACTTGAGAGAAGTCTCCGAGCATTCAGAGATCTCAATTTGTTGGTGGTTGTCCCTGAGAACAATTCCAGCTGTTGTTTACTTACGTACTGCATTTAAGAACAAATTATTGTATAAATTTAATAATTAAATAATATTATTAATTATAATAAATAAATTTTATTCTTCCCTTTTTCCTTTCAGTTATTCTGATAAATAAAATATTAAATTCTGCAACTAAACAAAAATTCTAAGTGTACTCGTACAATCATGTGATGCTGTTAGCTTATCTAAAGAATACAAGATAAATTGAAAAAACACCATATAACCGATTAAAAATCAAAAAAGGTAAGTCACAATTTCTTTTAAACTAAAAGTAATATCTCTCAGTTTTATTACATTTTTGGATTATATGCGATAATTTTATTAGTTCTTCCAATATTATAGCAAATGTTATTTATTGTACAGATACACTCATGCAGTTTAAGAGGATTAATATGACAAAGCAAAAGATTTTTATTGATTTTTTATGTTTTACAAAAGAAAACATTATTGGTTAAAATAAGTATTGATTTTCTTTTCTCATATAATTCATAGTAGCATTGATTTTATATGCATTGATTTTTAATTTTCCTTTTTATTATACACCAAAAGAACTTTTATCCTTTTTGGGATCAGTGGTCAGATCCTTTATTATTTATTTATACATCTTTTTAACAACAAATTAAGTTATTTACTGCACTCGAAACTAAGAAGTTTCTTTCCTTGTTGAGATTAATTCTGTGAATGTAACGCCTAAAATTTTCTTCCAATGCAATTGGTTTGCACAGATTTTACTATTGTATATTTATTGTAACCATTTTTGATAAGATCTTTCAATTTTCTTTTTTTCACATTCAATTTTGTAGCAACGAATTGAGTCATTTACTGCATTTACAACTGATGAGCTTCTTTCCTTGTTTGGATCAACTGTAATATAACGCGTAAGACTATCTGCCATTGCAATGATTCTTTCAAGTTGTACAATAGTCAATTCGTTTGGATCTTTATATTCCTGGTGGGCTATTATATCAATAAGATTTTCATTATCGAGCTCAATGGTATTCCAATTAATGCATTCGAGTACGTTTTCAGTATCAAGTTCTTTATCAAAACCGAGCTTGTGACCAAGTTCTACGATGTTATCAGCGACTTCAATTAGATGTGAATCGCAAAAAAAATCATCGTCGTTAACACCACCACGTTGTGGTAAAATATGCTTCCATACTTCTCTCATCTGGTTGATTGACAACTCATTCCATGCATTGCTTATATTATCCACAGCATTTTTTATATCGTAATTTTGCCAGTATTCTAACAGAGAAGGTCCATATTTTGATGTTGTTTCTTTGATTGCCTCAGAGAAAATATTTTGCATGTAGTTAGCTTTAAATGTTGTAAAAATGCCTTTGTCCATGGGTTGAAGAAGCGGTGCCGTGTTAGGTGGTATATAGGTTACTTGAACATTCTTATTTCTGGTATCCAGTTTATGACCTGGGCCGTTGTCTAAAATCAATAGAATGTTATGATCCAATCCTTTTCCTTGGCAATAACGTGCTGTTGCTGGGCAAAAATAATTTGTAAACCATTCTTGAAATTCGGTTTTTGTAAACCATGCAAACTTATTTGCAATCACTGGAAGATCAGTTGTAGAAACTTCATCGAAATCATCTGAATTTTCAGAAGGACACACAATAACTGGTTTAAGTTTAAAATCACCAGTGGCATTTCCACCCAATAATATTGTCAGTTGTTCGTTGGCGGTTTTAAAACGTCCAGAACCATTGCATAAGTTCTCATTACTTACTAGATAAGTATGTGTTGGCAATTTCTTCCAAAAGAAACTGATATCGTCTACATTGAAAATTTGTTCATCTTTGTAGTTGCCTTTTTCAATTATTGCCGACAATTCTTCTGGATATCTAGCGGCAGCCTCTGTATCTGCACCAACAGGATCGTCAAGTAAACGCAGACTATGTACACCAATTAGTTGCTTCCAATGAGCAAACTGCCCTTTGTTTAAAATTGTAGGGAATATATGTAAGTCTTTGTGAAGACTTAAAGCTTTAGCTTCATAATCCATTTCACTAGATGGCATTCTCTTCTGATTGAGGTCCGCAATCCATATATATAAAAGACGTTCCACCATTAGCATGAGTGAATCTCAAAAGAAAAAAGTAAAAGTAAATTTACTCAGGTCTTAAATTTATTTGCTTTTGTTATTTTTCTTTTTGTAAACATACCTTGCATTCTGTCTTGTTCTACAATGCTTTCAGCTAATAACTTTTCAAGGCATCTGAATTCTTGCTCCACTGAAAGCTTGAATTTCTTAGGACCACTCATATTTCAATTTGTCTCAAGTCAATAACAAGTTGAAGAGCTCAATAAAAATGATGAACTAAACAGTTGGAACAGGGAGTTGAAAATGAACTAATCCGACAACAAGTAGTGTTTACACTACAAAATTATTGTATCTATCAAACGAATGCAAAACAAAGAAAACACAAAATAAAAAAAATAACCAAGACTTGAAATGGAGAACATGCGTCCGCGCTAAAAAAAAAGTGTTGCACAATGACATGAAAAGAGAGAAAATGGTCATACTTTATTTATTATGGGATAATCAAAAATTTTTTCCCCATTTAATTAGAAGCAAATATTAATCGAATATTATAGAAGCTGTAATCTGCTACTGTCTGACTTCTGACGTTTATAACAAATAATTTTGCTACATAAATAAATATTGTAATTGATGTAGTTGTGGCGGGTCACATACGTACCTATGGTTCTGTCACATGACACATAATTATGAACTGACAGTCACGACGAAGGTGTGTGATAGTAGTCTGAAAATTTTAGTCTTTTTTAGGGCATTCAAAGTGAATTATAAAATGATATGATGTTATTTAAATCAATAATTTTTAATTGAAATAAAGATATAACACAGTCAATACAAGTGAGGTTTCATGTTTTTTGTTTGCCTCCAAACGCTTTAATAGTATGTTCAGACAGCGAGTTCTGGTTACCCGTTTTTTGTCACCGAGTTCTGAGTTGCGAGTTCTGAGCAGATGTTTTTTGTTTTGTTTTTGTTTTCATTATACACACAAATGCACAAATGAAACGTTGTGGAAACTGAAATTTTGTGTAAATGGGAGACTTAGAACATTTTGCAGTGTATGTTATTAGGTTACAAAAAAAAATTATAATTAAAATTTTCCTTAAATATTTTGTCTGCCATCATCAGCTGTAAAAGAGCCCAAATTTTACCGACACCATTAAGACTGACCATGTCAAAACAGCGAGTTCTCGCAGTTTCATCGAGACAACACAATACTCACCCACAGGTGGTATCATTTATATCAACAACGAAACGACGAGTTCACAAAAATAGATTTCCCCAAAAAAATTCGACTGAAGGTTGCAAATGCCGATTTTTTTAGTCGAACTATGAAGATATTTGAGTTATGGAAATTTGGTAATGAAACAATGTCACTAAAAACACTAGAATTGTGATTAATGGAATACAAGATGTGTGTTGAAAGTGTTTACCAATGATTGTGGCAATGGCACTGCAATCTTATAAATTCGATTGGCAGCATATCTGACGGCACATTTTGTCTTTTAAATTTTCCAAATAGAATTGTAGCTGTTGACGAGAAATTTATGGATAAAAATTGTCTTTATTACTTAATTTCTTAATAGACCAATACAATATAATATTAAATAAAAAAAGCATCAATTGGATGGAAAACATCTAAAGCTAGGCAAACGAATGAAAATATAGCATTTGCATGGAAGAAACAAAATTCGTGAAAACAAAAAGGAGCAGCCAAATGATCGGAAAATCCAAATCAAGGTGTGCAAGTGAGATGAGTAGTTTCCGATCATGTATGTTTTTTCTTTGTAGGGAAAGTATGAATGAAGAAACATTTGTCATGTATGAACGGGATAAGTCTTGTTCAGTGTATGCACTAGTAATGTAACGAATATCAATTTTTAGGCATTCTCATCGCATTCGCGGGAAATATGAATTACCAATACACCAGCATGAATTTTTTAAAATGCGAATGCTCGCAACATCACTTATATGCACATAGTGTTTTCAGTTCCCTTTTTCTTTTAAGCCGGTTGTTTTATTAAAATTTAAACAACAATTTTACAACTTCAAATTTACTTAAAATTGTTTTGTGCCATCCCGGTACTTGTTCATTATCAATTTCACTGGTAGCCTTATTCCACCAAGAATGCCAATTTATAATATTTTAACATATACCGGTTTGAATGGTCAATGAATTAATCAAGTGATTTTATTTATAACAAATAATATCTTTTTATTATATTTATGTATATCCCTTTTTTCCCAACATTTTTTTCTTTTTTTATCTCATTAAATCTGAAAAAATAAATTCACAATAATTGCAGGTTGAAGAGTTTAACTTTAAATACATTAATATTCCCCATTGTATTATAGTTATTTATTTTTTTAAGTGCTTGTAATGAGCACTTAAGAGTTGACTTAATTAACAAACAAACAAAAAATAATAATAAACTTTATTGCATGTTAATAACTAAAAAAATAAAATAAAAGAATGTGCCTGGTTTTATTACTATAACTTTTTATATTATTTTAATAAATATTATAGTGAATTTTTTGCCTTGATTTATTGCAATATTTAAGTATAAATGATTTAACTTATGCGTTCGTGTTAAATCAAAAGTACTCGAGAAAGAGAGAGAGAGAGAGAAAAGCTTATTAAATTTAATTTATGCATTCTGCATTTTTTTAAGCAAACAACTTTTGTTTTTTTATTGTTTAAATAAATTAATTAATTAACCTTGACATTAAAAACTCCTTTCAGTTCATTGGATTTTTCGAATTATTTTTATTTACTTTTTTTTTAAAGTTTTTGTGGATGAGCAGCCAGCATTTTTTTGTGTATTTGTTTTTTTATTTTTATATTCTTTAAATTTGATTCATCAGTTTTAATTGGCTTCGTTAACTGATTCGCTTACGTTTCGCTTATAGTAGTATTTGTGTGTAACTTTTTTGATTATTCAATAAAATCCCTTCAGATGAAGTTGCTGCTTCATGCCTTTTTTAATACGAAGTTTTTGTGAATGTTTATTTGAAAAGACAAAAAACAAAAAAAAAAAAAAAATTATATAAAATTTGATATCTATTTTCCGTTAAGTGAACATTTTTTTGTTTTTTTCTATTTGAAATATTTTAGCACCCACATAGCAGGTACATTTGTATCTACAAACAAACAAACAAACAATCAAAAAAATAATAATAAAATCCCATAAACAATGAAATTGTTTTGCAGGCTTCTTTATTTATTTATTTCTTATTTATTTTGATTTTTTTTTACAATTGGTTGATTTTACCATTGTATATTATTTATGAAGGTTCTCCTTAGTCTCCATACAACAATACTTTGATTTTGCAGTTTTTGCAATTTGCTTAGAATAATTGATATATCATTCATGAATGGTTTCTTAGCTCAATTTTTTCTTTACGTTTTTTTGGTGCTTTTACAATTTGTTTTAAATTTAAAACAAAAGAAGAATATAATGATACCAGAAAGATTTTATGTTACAGAAACTTTTGTTCCACTTTACATTTAATCAAACAATAGAAATTAATCCTTGAGTGCAATTTAAAGTTTGTACTAATTTAATTGAATTTCTTCTGAATTCTATAGAATTTTTTCAGAAATTTTAAGATTAATTTTGATAATAAAACAATTCAGTTCACATACTACATATTTCTATAGCATTTGCTTAACTTTAATTATTATCACTTAGTATCTAATTTTTATAGTCTCAACTTGACCTTCACCCACCTTAGCGATTTAACGTGTTGGCATTTCAAATATGTTTGATTTGTCATTAAAAATTCCAGACAAGCACAATGCAAAAATCTTCTTAAACTGTCAAATGAATGATATATGCATTTCTATGTACAATATATTTAATATTTGCAATGTTTTGAACATTTAATGAGTGACATTCATACATCAAGTAAAAATGACATCAATAATAAAAACAATGAGATTTAGAATAATGACAACAAGAACAATCTTTATGTCATCATAAAGTGAAGTCATCATCACTTTAAATGATTGTTTAGTTTTATTTTTTAAAGCGCAAATACATGACAACAAAATAATGAGAAAAATATTTACAAATTAAATGAAGTACTATAATACAATTGTCTCACCTTTAACATAGTACAAGATTTATTAAAAAAATTCCATTCGCTAGCAAAGTTAAGATAAGACTAAGGAAATTTTTCTTTTAATATTCAGTTTGTTAATAACACAATTTATGCAGTCCACAAACTGAACTCTTTGAGTATGTGAGATAAACTATATGAGTGATGAAGTATGATGAGGCAAGACTGAAGTTGAAAAGATGCTGACTATGAGAATATACTTACTATGGAACTTTCCCTGGATTTTATTTTAAATTTTGTATACTTCAATGAATACACAATAGTACAGTCGCATTATGCTCAGTTTTACTTGCTATAGAATATAGAAAAGATAAAATCAACAAGATAATATTTACAAAAATAAACAAGATGATTTATGTTTTGAACGAAATATGTAATGACTAAAAATTACTATTGTATTTGCTACTTAGATTATTAAAATTGACAAGGTAGTAAAATTCTTGAAGTTATCTGTCTGACTGTTCGTACTTAAGTGCCTGTTCAAATTACTTAAGTTGCATAAGACTTGGTTTCTCTAGATACTTTAATATTCAATAATTCTTAATAGAATCCTTTGTGGTTTATGAATTAATTTAAATGAATTAGATTTAAGCATTTAGTTCATTTATAATGAATGTTCAAATACATACTATGCAAACTAACTGTTATAGACTCATGATATATAAGTAGATTCAATGTCAACTAATGTAGGGAAGTTTGAAATTGCTTATGTGAAGAAATGAGAACATCAGTAATTCAACTGTTTATTGGATCATGTAATATGAAATTTTGCAAAAATGAAGGCAAAGTTGGTTGACAGTATATTAATACAAAAAGTTATTTTATTTATTACAAAAGAATGTTCAAGCAGGTTGTATAAAACTCTGGCAGACGGAAGTCAATGAATTCTTGGAAGGCAAGTTTTACAACGTTGTCGGAATTAAATTGATTTCCTACCAAAAAACTTGTCCAAATTACAAAACAAATGGTAATCCGTAGGGGCTAAGTCTGGTGAGTATGGATGATGTTGAAGTAATTCCAACTCCAATTTCTGTAGTTTTGCCACAGTCATTTGTGCAGCTACATGGGAGTCGATATGTTGACAAATCTAGGCTGCTTTTGCTTAAGTTTTTGCACTATCAGGTCCAGTTGATTGTAGTACATGGTATTTCAGCTGTAATCATTGAACCAGTTTTCATGAAGACACAATGTATCACACCTGCCACAATCAAACAGTTACCATAAGTTTTTTTTTAATGAATATTAGGCGTTTCTTAGCTAACCACTGTGCTGAACGCTTACGATTGTCATAGTGAATCCATTTTTGATCACAAGTAATAATTCGATTCAAAAATGAATCGAATGTATGACGAGAGAGCATTCTCGTTGCTCCTAAACGCTTTTGTTTCTTGTTTTCATTGGGCTCATGTGGAACACACTTAACTTTGTCACATTACCGACTTGAGCCAGGTGAGTATATACTGATCTTTTTTGCAAACACCTAACTTAAGTGACAAATTCTGTTCACTTTGAGATGGGTCAGCCTCAACAATGAACTTCAGTTCTTTGTCATCGTCATTTGATTGTTAGCAACCGCGTGAGGTAAAAATTCCCTGTGCAAAATTGGCAAAACGATTTTGTATTGTCTGATGCAGAGTAATACAAGAGACTAATACACTGTTGAGGTTTCGCACGGTCTGCAATGCCGTGGTTCAACGATTTTTATAAATAATTCGGCATTTTTTTTATCAGGTTAGATCGAATTTTTAAAGTAATTAAAATGTGCAGCTTTCTAACGAAACATAAATTGAGATTTTAAAATATTCAGCTTTTTAAAAGTAATCAGCTGTTACATTTGCCAATAGTGCCAACTGTAAATTTTATATTACACTACCCTATATGTCGGCTTATAAGAGATTCTATCAGTCAGTCGTCTATCTTATTTTGAGAATATGATATTGTATTCATATTTATGGAGCTTACTTTGCACTTCTTGAGATTTGGAAGACTTGCCTATACAATAACTAGACTGTCTATCGATTAACCCTGTCAAAAAACCCTAACTTCATCACATGATTTGCCTAGAATGCAAAGAAATGTTTGGACAAAATCTGTAGTTCAACATCTTTTTCAAATTAAAACCAAGATTTGCATAAAAGGATTAACTATATTTATAATTCAAACACTTACAGATACTTTGATCCTTACAATAATAAATAATAAAACTGACAGCCAAAATCCGCGTTGAAGCATCTTAAACGCATCATTTAATTAAGCAATTATTTGCACAAGTAGCCGCAATTGCAACAACAACTACAACAAAAACAATAACACTAAGTCTGATGAGTACTCAAAGTAGCAACAACAATTAATTAAAATATTTGCACTGCAACAAATTTACCAACAAAAGCAATAACAGCGACATAGTAAATACATACGACAAACATTTACATTAGCAGCTTTAGCATGAGTGCTAATGAATGCTTTGAAACTCAATTTTCACTCAACTGAATTCAGTTGAGCGAGCTTCCTTCAAACAAATAAAAGATTTATTGAACAAAAATCGCATAGAAATCGCTTTGAATGATCTACGCGTTTTCTATGAGCTAACGCGTTTTCTAAGCGTTTTTAAGACTTGAACATAAAATATTTTTGATTGAACATGAAAACGCTTAAAAGCTAGTGTACTTTCTTCTTTCTAATTATTCCATCTTTTTCTTTTCTTTACTTTACCTTGTTTTTTTTTTTTGATTGCATAAATAAGTAACTGTTAACAGCAGGACTGTTGGATGTTTGATAGATTGAATTCAAATCTGAATGGGCGCTGAGAGCTCTAAACTTATTGATGAGATTTTTCGTTTGTTGTCTTAAAGTGGCGCATCTTATGTTAATGTTTATTGTTAATTAACATTGATTGATTTGTGTTCATCATTGCATAAGATTGATGGGAGTGAATTTTTATTTAATGGTGTTTTTTGGATTTTTGCTTTCGCTTGTTTTTAGTGGCTTCTTGGACTGGTAGCATGGTTTGGGGAAACTAATAATGAGTTAATAGCATATTGAATGAAGTCTGGGAAAATGATTTCGTTGATTTGTTTAGTTGTTTTTTAGTTAAAAATCTTAATGACTTAATGATTACGTTAACTAATTTGCATTCGGAATGTTTTAAATAAAATCGGAAAAAGAAACGCATACGACATGTTGACCTCGAAAAAATACTTGTACAGCCAGAAATTGATTAAAGATGAGTAAAAAATGTATGTAAAATCAGGAATGAGCCTGCATAAAGGTTTAAGTGCTTCACAATATTATTGTATTATAGTATTTTTGTGCTCAATTGCAATAACCTAAAGTATTGTACATATATATTGTAGTACGTGTATCTAAAGTCAAGCAGCATAAGTGAAGTCGCTTAGCAGATGCTAAGATGCTTGTGCTTATACTACAATACTATCTTATGTAACTTTCGCTGTCAATTGCATGAAACGGGGCAAGCAGCAGCTTGACAATTGTTGCTGGTTGATGGTTGTACCACTTTACTTAACTTAACTTGGCTAACAGCTATTGGCTTTTACGAGTATTTCAGCTTGTGTCACAGCTTTTGCACTCTGGGCTTAGTGTATGCATGTTGCATGTGAATTAAGTTTATGACCATGAGCGGGCAATTGTTGTAGGCTCCGTTGGTTGGTTGCAACACCAACAAAATGATTTTATTCAGTAGCCAAATACGCTGTTGGCCATCATTCGAACGAATGAATGAATGGCATAACACATACATGAATAACAACAACGTTTAAAAGCGCTAAAACTTGTAACTGTCAGCAAAAGTTGAAATATCTTTTTTGTTTTTATTGTGTCTATATGTGCCCATTCTACATGTGCCTGTGTGTATATTATTTCTAAGGCAAAATGCCTGACAGCAATTGAAACACAACATAAAACAAAAGTCTCTTTAAAGAGAGTAAAAAACGCATATGCTGCGAAAAAATCACCAAAGGGTAAAAATATAATACAACAAAGCAATAATCATCATCAATAACAACAATATCAACAATAACATGATGATGATGAATATATTATTGATGATGATGATCATGAATGAATGCAAAGGCATTTAATAGACCTAGCAAAACCAAAACAGAAATGAAATCATTAATAACAACCTCAGCTTCACCAACATCGTCATCATCATCATTATCATTGTGCTGATGATTGTGGTCAACATTGTTTTATGCACATGAACAACAATATCATAGACTTGTAATATATCTTTTTGTTATTGGATATTTTGGTTTTTCAATTTTAAAAATTCCAAATGTTTTTTGGTTTCAATATTCATGGGTTTGTCCTACCATATATTTTGACCAAACACAGTTGTATATTTGTTACCAAAAGTACACAAATTCCAGTCATACTATACAGAAGATACAATCATCTACTATGCTTATTAATAAAAACAAAATGTTTGCTCTTGCCAAATCACATTCTTTGTCATGATTTTTATTAGACATTTTTTTAACTGCTTATTTTAAATATAAGTAATTAAAACATCTTTTATTTCAAATGGGTTGAGTTGGTAATTAAACAAAAATTAATTCCATTTAAGAATTTGAGTTTATATTTTTTAATTCTTCCGGTTTTTCTTAAGTATTATTTCCTGCTTGCATTAATTTGTATCTTTTATTAAGTTGGTGTAGTAGTTGCTCATCTAATACTAGTTTATGACCAAATATTGATTCAGAGCTTAAAATATATGAATAAAAAAGCCCACCAAATACGAAAATTTATTATTTGCATTCATCCATAAATGTCTTGAGAGACTTTGGCCAAAACAAAAACACATGTTCCAAGCCATAAAACTGTCGCAGTCACTTGTGCAGGCAATTAATTTAACGCGACTATTGGCCAATTACAAACATGGCCAAGCTGAGCGATGGTGACATAAACCCCAAACATAAACAAAAACACGAGGCCACCACCAAAGTTGATCAAACTTGGCTCTTGTTTCTGCTGCTGCATGCAACACTTTCGACACTTTTTTATCCAAAAAAAAAAAAAAATAAAAGGAAGTTGAAAATAAGTGAATTGATGAAAAAACTGAAAAAATGGTAAAATGCTAAAATTCGACGTGAAATGCTGTTGCATGCCAAACAAAATGTGCGACCAAACTCAATCACTTGAATTGCAACCATTTGCTTTAAAAGATTAAAAACTATAATAAACTAAAGTAAACTAAAGTAAAGTAAAACAATGAGGAAATTCATTCAGTCTTAGTTAGCACCAAAAAAAAGAGAAAATGTTGCACCAAAATTAATTGCAAATGGGGTTGCCTTAAAGACATTAACAACAACAACAACAACAGCAACAGCAATAACAATAACCAGAATGGTAATGGTTATGATGATGATGATGATGACAACTATGAAGTTGAATAATTTGGTCAACTTTATGTGTTTTGCTAAAGGGTATTAACGGAAGTTTTGCGTTTATTTTAAGAAACCAAACTACACAAAATTCATAAGAAGTCATTTAGTTTCACCAAAAATAATTAGTGAACACTTTTACTTCTCAATACATGATTTCATTTTTCACTTTGTAACCATTAGTAAGTAGTCTTTTGAAAGGTAAATTACAATAAAATGTTTGTTTGTTATGCTTCTTCACCATAATGGTTTATAAAGAGATAGAATAATTTTAATGGACCATGAATTTGGAATTTGAATTCTTAAACTACATTGTATTAAGAGCACTAGCTGCCATGGCTTTCAGCTCTTAGATTAATAAATTGAAGTATGGGATTAATTTATGTTAGTTATATAAGATTTATCAAATTAGAGGATTTAAAAAAATTATAAATCGAGTTTATGTTGGCATGTTAATTTTTGCTGCTACTCGAAGGTTTTCTGTTGCATTGCAACTAGAGAGCAGGTGCTCAACAGTTGCAATGTCGTTGCAGAGATGGCATACATCATTATTGTGGCACCACAGTTGATGAAGGAGTGTGACCTCGTCGGAGGCGGATGAATAATTTTATTGCATTACTGTGGCATTCGTCAGGATAAACTTGGCACTTGGATTTAAACTCTTGTAGTGGTGACTTGAGTTATACCATGAAATCAGGCCTTTCTCCCTAATATGAGATTTAACTAATATCAGCCTTTTCAAATATGTGAACTGTGTGTGGAGGTTCTGTTAAAACGAGCTCAGGACGGGAGCCAGATAGTTCATTGTCAAGTAATTTGGCATGGGCAGTAACACCCACATAAGTTTAATATGCTTATGCTGAATAAGCTGGTCTCGGATTGTAGTAGTAATTATATTATAGCTGTTGGGGTAACGTACGAAGTTAATAGCTGATTTGCTGCCTGTGCAAATAATGACATTGGATGGCATATTAGCAGCAAATCGTACTGCTTGGAGAATAGCACAGTCATCTGCAGTGATGATAAAACAGAAATCTAAGATTAATTCAATCGATGTTGATCCGTCTACAACGGCAAACGAAGTTGCATTTGAAGTTTTTGATCCATCAGTGAATAAGAATGTCGTTGTATTATGAGTTAAAACGAGCTCTATATTCTACTGAGGAAGTGTCGTTTTTTGTAAATGTTTCAAGTTTATCGATGATAACAGACCGCTTCAGTGTCCATGGAGGAAAACGTTCAGGTTGAATGTACGTGGGAGTACTGAGTAAAACATTGCAAAATAGTTGATATGCGCCGAAACACACGGGCGAATATGGGAACTTAGTTTAAATTGGTAGTACAATACTGACTTTTATCTAATACTCATACCACGAGATGTTGTAAGCCTTCAGAACTTGTTCAGCCTTCGTCAGAAAAGTCCATCTCTTGTAGGAATGTCATAGTGGCTGTGACATAGCATAGGAATGTGCCATGAAGTTCATTACAACAATGCGCAGATAAGGTAAGTTTTAACTCTTGAAAAAGAAAGAAGTAAACTTACATCAAACATGAATTTGATTTATCACGATACTTATGAGATTATTGCCTTTCATGAGCTCATCAAACCTGTGCTTGGCTATGTTAGATTAAATTTAACAACGCGTTCTCACTTTAAATCTTCCACTTCTATATATTTTTAATTTGATTTGTTAAAACTTTTGATAAATGACTTAAATTCACTCATACTATGGCAACTTGAGCTTACCCAATCTTCTGTAGTTTAATTTAGTTTTTTTTTACGATTGTGCAAAGCAAAATCATATTTAAATTTGTTACACATGAGAAGATTTTGCAAACAAAAAATAACCAACTAAAATCGTTTAATAATTTGACTTGGTTTGGCAATCAATTTTAATTTGTTGTTTTTGGTTGTTTCTGTGTTTATTTTATGCCAATGCAATTAATTGAAATATTGTACAATAAAACCATGCAAAAAATATTGTATTTATAATAGCAAAACAATAATACTAAAGTCACTTTTGTGGACCGGTAACGTCGGATATAAATTTCCGTTTGCTGGCGACAAATTGCATCCGCATATTGAAAATCAAGCTACTCTTGCACTCATTGAATATGATGGCATAATAATC